>CM048042.1:18652373-18974873 GCA_026259375.1 Verasper variegatus
TTGTCGTTGGTCCCTCAACAGATATATCAGTTCAGAATGCATGTCCTTGTCTGTCTCTTGAGCTTATATGTGTGTATAACTGCATAGAGAGACAGCTCGGACATTTCCCTTTGATTTATATGCACTAATGAGATGCAGGACTTCAGCTTGTCTCCACGTGTTTAAGATTCAAAACTACTCATACGTTTGTATTAATATTATCTCCCGACTTTTCTCCCCCTTTCATGAATAAGTCAACTCACAGAGCTCTCAGAGCCCAGGTCTCGCTCTAGTGAGGAATTTTGGATGAAACCTATCAAGGTTAATATCCAAGATACTTTGTTTTCCCAGTGTGGTAAAAGTGTCTCCTCGACATAAATGTGTTCGTCATTACTCTGCCTGTGTTACCAGGCCATTCACACACACAGACACACACAGGCTGGGTGGTAAGATATTTTAATTCATAACCAAAAACCTTTCGGCTCATTTCTCCCACTGAACAAAGGGACAGGATCTCATTGTCTCCAACTTATTGTGCTTTGTAATTTCTGTGCTGTGGCCTCTTCCCAGGGACCGGTCCAGTTGGACCAATAAACTGCACTGTTTTTGTGCTTATCTTTGTGTGTCTTTGAAACAGGAAAGAAAGACAGAAGGAGAAAGAGTTGTTGACATGGTTGAAATGCTTCCAGCCATAGTTGAACAGAGAAGGCCGGGGATTAAGGGCCAGTGTGTCTTTAGTTCCCAGAGTTGTTACACAAACCCACATGACGGGAGTCACGTTTCAGACCTCGGTAACAGCGCAGCATTAACTACTGTAAGCACGAATTGTATGGATTCTGTGTCAACATTTATCCGTCAAATGTAACTCCACATTAAACATGATCAGTAACTCATATTTTGTAGGATCTTTGACCATTATGTATAAATGATGTCGTGTTTATGTCTGTGTGGTATGTAGGTTAGCATGTCTGATCTTTAAGCCATGTTTGAGAGGAAATGTTCCATGAAGTGTGGTTATATATGTGACATGTGGATTGATGGAGACATAAAGAAACAGAGGAATAAAAGGAGCTTGAAAAAGATGGTTACATATTGGTTTTCAGTTGAGCCAGGGGCGATCTGATGATTGTATGGTTTTATCGTGATTGATCTTGAACACCGCCATGATCCTTTACACTTGGTCGACCCTAATAAAGTGGATCCATGTTATTTTCACAAAACACCCAAATGATCGCTTACTAGAAGGCTGTGCTGATTGATTCTATCACACGTCTCATGGAGTCTCTTTCATGTGTAACGTACTTCAAGCGTGACCGTGCAATATGGCAGATGAAGAGCTAGCACTAACAAAGGGCTCGACATCAGTAGTGTGGCAGTGGTTCGGCATTGTAAAGCCAAATATTTCACAAAGCAAAGTTATCACTAAACTTGGTTGGGAAATGGTTGGAACTTCCGGAGTAAGTGATATGGCAAATCTATTCAACCACCTTGAAAGGAATCATCTGGAGAAACAAGAGTGTTTTATACAGGTCAGTAAAACCCCATCATCTTTATCTCAAGTGGTCCAGAACATTGACAGTGCATTAGAGCAGTTGAATGAGCAATGTTCTCGCTTCTACTCTCTTCCCCTTCTCGCCCCCAGTGTGCCAATTTATTGTTTTAAAAAAATGTATCACTGTGGGTGTGGGCCACAATGTTATTGACAGAAGATTGTTCCCTGTGTCATTGAGTCGAGGTAAATCAATGCCCGTCTCCCAATGTGTCTGCCGTATTATTCATGGTCTTTGAGCACTGATTTCCATCTTTCACAAAACAGTGACTTTGATTTAAACCATATTTTGTGGTTACTGAACAATCAAAGTTGAAATTGTCAATCCAGAGTGTCTTTACAGCTAATTGCTCAAAGATCACAAACCTGCTCAAATGTATGAGCTGGTAGGAATAATTCTGTAGTAGAAAAACATTCTACACACGGTGAGCTGTAGATTGCAAGCATTCAAATTGTCAAAGGGAAAATCACAATGCAGCGCCCACTTACATCTGACAGTTGTGCATTTAAAATAATTAATTTTTACTGCTGTGATAAATATCTGGTTCAGGTGTAGTTTCAGATGCAGCCTCTGCACAGATCTGTATCATTTGAGAATGTGAAGTCTATTGTGTATTGTTCACACAATACATAGATCAGCGCATTGTTGAGTTTGGTCCAATGTTTTGAAGCTTGTGAAACGGTTGACCTTGAAGTTGGTCACCTGTTATGATGATATAGTCTAGAAGTGGAGACCTTGAAGGATCCGAACCTTAAAAAGCGACTCAGCTATTAAGTTATGGATTATTTTGTTTAGAGCTTACACGGCACATTTGCTCGTTTTTGCGTGGCTCAGTTACCTTGGTTTCCCAAATTTTATCTTCTTCCATGGTGCCTCCTCAGAGAGGGAAACGACCCACTGTATGTCTCCCTCGTGTTGCTTATCCTGCTGTCAGACAGGGAACGGACCCTGGCAGGCTGACAGCTGGCTCCCCCGCTGTCCCCCATGATCAGCAGTCATTTGCTGTACTGTGTCTCTCAGCCGCTGCCGCAGCCAGTGTGGACACTGACAGGCTATTTTCGGCTGAAATTCCAACATCCCTCTGTCAAACCAAACAAACGCCACCTTAAAGGTCAACAAAAACTGAGAGAGAAACAGAGATAACATCAGGCTAGCTGATCCTCGGTTTGTTGGTGGACCCATTTGAAAACATACAGGGGTATTATATACCGGGTGTTATTATTTGTATCTTTATTTGACTTTGATTTGTCCCTTGAGATGTCCAATATGACTAAGGGTTTGAAGATGGATGTTTTCAAGAAACTCAAATGATCAACACTCACATAATTTGTGCAATATGAAGATATATATTTTCATTGTTTATTCTGCAAACCACTCTTTATGTCAATCGGTTTTGCTTCGCATGAAGGAAACTTAACCAACAAGAAAAGGACTCCGACTTGCTTAGGCATTAAAGAGGAGCTACCTCTGTCTCACGGATGTGGTTTGGGGAAAAAAAGAGATCAGACAGCAGCAGGGTTTTGAAAATTATACTTCAGACCAGTCTGCACACCAGACTCAAACTCACCAAAACACTTAGAACAACCTACACAAGAATCATGGCAAACAGTGCAGTTGAAAGTCACAAGAGTACAGTCGATTTCTCCAAAATCCCTGCACTCAGATGTTGTAAATGCTCAAGAAAAGCTACTGAGAAAGTCTTTGTATCGTTATCTGGATATGACAACACCTCGATAAGGAATCCAGGATATGATATTTTGGTTGCATAGCCCCACTGACTGATGGACAAATGAACAAATGAGTTACATTTATGCAAAACAAAGTGCTATTGATTAACTATGAATAATATGGATTAGATACATGAAAACAAACAAGTAAAGTAATTTGCAAGCATTGAGCAAAGCAAGATGGGGGCTGTACAAAGCTCAACAGCTCAATTGTCCTTAATATTTTGTACATTCACAGATCATTCACTTTGAGCAAGTGTTTCATCATTCATGCGTTGGGAGTCGTATTTGTCAGCTTCCAAAAGTCTGGTGATAATTATGCAGCAGCCTCATGTATAATTGCTCTGCCATAGTGATACAGCCCTGGCAGTTTCAGCAATCCAGAGAGTGGCCCAACTCCATCTACTAGCTTAGGACCTCGTAATTAGATGCAATCATAGTAAACATTTTATTTTTACCAAACGTTTTTTTGATTGCAATCACATTGACGTTTGCTTTCCATTTTTCTCTCATTTTTGTGCCAAGTGTGATTACGCAAGCACTCAGTGTCATGCAAATTGTCTTAGCAATATAATGGAAACCTGTTTGTGGAAGTGTTGCAGCTAATGTATTTAACTGCTGAATTAGAATAATCTTTAGGATTAGGGAGAGTTTTAAACATGATTTAGTATTGTTCAATAGGTCATTGGGAGAGACTAAGTTCAACACTCAATGCTGGCTAATGAAACAATCCTGCTGAAGCTGAAGGGAAACTCACAGTTATAATTGAGGTTACGGAGAGAGTGAAAAATGTGCCCGCTGCTCTGAATCCCCTGTCCTGAACATGGTGTAGCTGTATGTCTTATTCTGACAGATTCTTTTTCAGGTAATATTATCACCATGGAGACATTTGCATGCCTTTATGTGCCTTATTTCAGTAATATAATTCTGAGAGCAAGGGTATCTGGCGAGACTTAATAAATCCAGAGTAGAATGCAGGTAAAACCTCAGTTACTTAAAGGCCTACTCCTGTCGTCAGGAAAAGGTACATGGGAGAGATGTGACCTGCCCTTCTCTTTGCACCAGATTGAGATTTAGTTGACAGTGCCAATGGAATCCTCTTCCCCTATTATTGCGTGTTCACTGACACTCGTTTGATTTAGCAGCCTCTCAGGTGAAATTCCAATCAAAGGACGTAAAAGCTATTATGCACTTGATGCTACTCCTCCAGGCAAGCGCATAAATTAACAAACAAGATCAATCTCAACTCGGCTGACTTGAAATAATTGCCTATTTGTCACAATTAATTTCAGAGCTTTGACTCAGGACCCCTTGATATTTATATTGAATTTCCCATCATTACATACCTGAAAACCTGCTCATTAAGTGGAGCTGAATCCAACGAATTAGTCAGTGTGTTAAATGGAAGATGAAAATGGTCAAGATGGGCAGGGATAATTTCCCTGTCTGTTTGAGGCAGAAGAGGTGAAGTGATGCAGAAGATGGAGGTTAATGTGTGAACAGGACATGACATCTGCCTCTTGCTTCAAATGTGCACAGTCTTGATTCACCAGTGCTTCTTATCTTTCTTCTCCTGCAGAGATTGTGCCTTTGAGTCACTGTGTATGTTCGTGTTTGTGCACTGTATGTGTAAGGTGCAGTGTATATGCACAATATGCAAAAAGGGTAATCCTCTCTTGGACAGGGACCAGGGGAGGCGAGGCGCTCATCTTCACAGGAACTAATCACCCGATCCCTCCTGCTGTTTACAGAAGCAGTCTCGCCAGCCAAAATCAAATGCAAAGCCCATGTTAATTGCCTTAATGCTGCCTCCCTGTCAACCATGGCTTGGCAGCAGCCCCTGGCACTAGGCCTTGTTCAATGAATACCAAAGACGCAAAGAAGTACACCTTATTTATGCATCAAATTTTTACCCACTTGTATTTGACTTAGGAAGAAGTGGTGAAAGTAGGGGAACCAAAACACAGAGAATAGGACTCAAATTCAAAATGTGGCAAAGCAGACAGGACCTTCAATGGAGGAACAGACAGGATGTTGGCTGGGATCATGACACTGGGTAGCAGAGGCTCGGGGGTTGCAGGGAGACTCATGCTTCCTTCTTGCGGAATCAACCAACAGATATCTAAACAAAAGGAGCCGTCAGGATCCGAGAGGAGCCTGGTTGGTTTGGCTATGCTGGAGGCTAGCAGGCAGGGATGTAGGATTAAGATGACTGATGGCTAGCATGCTTAAGGCTTGACCACTGAAAGTGTGCAAACTAGGGTGCAGACAGGAGGCTAGCAGACAGGGGTGTCAAGAAAGTCCGGAATCCATTCAGGTGAGGAATTTCTCGCCCATGGTTTCAAGAATGATTCTCTGCCTGCCTGCTTCAGTACAGTCTCTTTACACTACAGTCTCTCCCTGGGACTGAGGCAAAGCAGAAAATAGGTCAGTGGTTTATTAACAAAAAGAAGAACAAAAGGCTTGGAAGGTGAGGCAGTAAGGCAGCAAAGGCAGTACAAAAACAAATCCTTAAGGCAGAGGTGAGAATCCTAAAAAATCCACAAACAGCAGGCAAAAGGCAAGGCCAGGCAATTTTATTTATAAAGCACCTTTCAGATTCAAGGTGCTGATAGGGTCACAATACAAGATAACATGAGGAACAAGGGCAAAAACAAGTACAACTAAGGTAAACATAACAGGGAACTGAATGGGACAATTGAGAGCTAATTAACTAATGAGACAAAGGTGAATATCTCAAAAACTCTGAGACCTGGAGTAAAATGTCATTTACATATTTTAAAATGAAATAGAGAAAAAGTAACTTGTCCAGGCAGGATGACACGAGAAGGTACATGAATGGGTTGGCAAATGAAAGTGGAGGTTGGCTCGTTGTGGAGAGGGCAAAAGGTTCCATCTTGGCTTAGGTCATTATGGTCAGGAACTATCCGTCTTGGGCTAGTGTGTCAGCGACGGTAATTGAGTCTGTCACTGTGCAGCCTGCTCTAATGAGGAGCTGCAGGCCTAAGATTTGACTAATTTCTTATATGCCCAGGATGATACGTCAGCCTGGCCATTCTGAGCCTAATGACTCCCAATACTTATTGAAGGATTGGTGGAATGTTCAAAGACTTGGACAGGGCTTTTGTGTTATTGTACTTGGAGAGTTAGTGCACTCTGGAGGCTTGTTTAATGACATTACAAGGCTTTTGATGTCCTGTCTGTGCACTGCACCACTGATCAAAAGTGGTGTGTTATTTCTGTTTGTATTTAGGCCAGTGTTCCTTTAGGTTGAGTCTCTGTTATTGATTTGTGACAGATATATAATTTGCCATGCCATTAAGAATTCTACACGAAAATGAGAAGAGAGCAGACCAATAAGTGCTCACTTTGTACACGTTTGCGTTGATAATGCTGATTACTGCCAAATGCACTGACTGGTAATCTGATCTTTCAGATACAGCTACATTTCCCAAGTAACACTTCAAATGGACAGAGGAAAATACACAAATCATGGGGGCAAAAAAAATATCCTGTGCTTCCTTAATATCCACACGCTATTGAGGATGTTTGTGTCGACCACGCAGCTTCCAATAGAGTTGCAAGTGTCTTGTACACAAAATAATTAATTTCAACCTCATGTGATTCTCATCTTCACCATGTCCACCATGTGTTTGGAGCTCATCTGTCCTGAAGGAACAGCACAGCAGCTGATAATAATGGATTATGATAGTTTCCTCCTTGACTGACCTCTGCAGCCACACGCACACACACACACACACACACACACAACATAAGACCATGCAGTGCAGTGGAGTGCAGCTTTTAACTCACCATCTTTTAGCTGAGCTCAGATCAGCAAACTTGCAGGTGTCTCTGTCAGAGCAGCCCCCTCCACTTCTACCTGCACCCACTGCCCCTGTCTCCATCACTATAGATGGTACTGTTGGAGCAGTGGAGAGGAGAAATAAGGTGGATGGCACTGATGGCACTAACTGCCGGTGCAGACTGATGCATTTTTAATCATCTTTCTCAGCAAGTCACTGTAGCGCTGCTTTTGCATTTTCTCGGGCTTGGAAATTGACCAAAGGCCGTCAGAAACTATGAGTAGATGCTGATATTGACCCAGGGAAAGGTACATGGAGGCTTCAAGGCACCGTAGCCCTGACAGTGATTCTGTGATATGGACATCACAAGTGCTGATCTTATGCAGAGAGATGGAAAAGGCTTTCATCATCATCATCAGGAGCCCGACTAGCATATGAAGCTTTTTCCTCAATGCTGTGTGAGAGTACACTTTAGCCATTACCATGACAACATAAAGGTCTGGGGCTCTGTGTGTGAGTGGGTTTAACAGAATTATGGGTGTGAGTAATGCGGCCGATCTCTCAAAGGGGGAAGTGAAGCCGGATGACGCAGGCTTACCAGCCGAAAAGAATTAAGCGGCAGCCAGGAGAAAAGATGGTGGCCGTCGACGCTGCGAAACATGTCGAGGCAGATTTAGATGAGCAAATACCGTGCACACAAAAGCTAAAACACACAGTCAAACACAGAACGCACTGAATAACACAAATTAACGTCTCCCACGCAACCACACTCTGTCGCGCAGAGGAAAGTGAAGAGCTTAGCAGAGACTAGGAGTGAGATATCCATATTCTATGAACTCATCCCCGTGGCTGTAATTACCAGTTTGAAAAAAGGTTCACCCAGTGCTCTCATGACCTTTCTCACTTCTGCGTTGGCGTTTTTACATATAGCACATGGACAAATCTTATTGGAACGACCTTTCGTCACAATTCATACACCCGCTACATTTGAGCCAACAGATCCGTTTGACTCATTACCATTCAGTTCAGTAGATATTATATTATACAGAGCAATACAGGGAGAGGAGACGGATGAAGAGAAAGAGACAGACAGCACGGGGCAAGGTGGCACTCTATTCCCTCATCTGCATTCTGCCAAAACAAACATTTCTATTGTAATGGCCCCCTGTCAGTTCCCCTTTACCCCCTTCCTCTAAGGTAGTGTCTCTATGTCACCTCCCTCTGTCTCTTCTCCCATTCACCTTGTGCTCTCTCTCTTTGTGTCTCTCTATCGCTCTCTTTGCCCCGCTGTTATTTTTTTTTTTTGGGCAGATAAAGTTAATTCCCACTGCTTTTCAACCCCTGCAGGGACTCCATGGCCTGGCTACACAATTAGGAGCTCATTACTTGCTAATACACAGACGAGAAGACAGACAAAAGGAAGTCTGTGTGTTTTTTTTGTCGTGCGCTCCCTGTTTCTCATTCTCTCTCTCTCTCTCTCTCTCTCTCTCTCTCTCTCTCTCTCTACACCCCCCCTACCGCCCCCCGGCACTATTTAAAGTAAAAGGGTGCACTTTCTCTGCTTTCCCTTTCACTTTCCTCTTCATCATACCCTCTGCTGCAGTACATCCTCCGCATAATGAACCTGTGTGTGCTAACAAGAATTAATAGTTCAATTTCCATCGCCAGAGCATCGTTCCTATTAAATTAAATGTACTCTCAACACATGTGACATTTGAGTTTCGAAATGCCATTTTCTGGCTCATTTAGCAACAGGTAAGCTTAAGTGTTTCATGAATTCCGTTTACTTTACTATTTCTTTTCTGTTGTTCAGTTGTTCTCTTCCCATCATGTTCATGTTGCTGTGTGACGAGAAGCAAACTGCACAAAACACCAGTCTCACAGGTGCAACATAAGGTCAGCTCTGGCAGCTTCCTTCCGTGCCACTGTCTGCTTCAATTCTCACTATCTGGCCGGCCCTGGCTCTGCGGAAATGCCAATTTTCTCGGTAAAGTGTCTCGTGGCGTGGCAGTCGGATGGAACCGTGTGCGCGCGCTGTTTACCAGTGTGTTGTGCAGCGGCTGACCACATGATGAAAGGGTTGCAGGGGAGTGTTGACATTTATTTTTTGTGTTGCCGAGGGGAAAAAGTGCGGAATCAAAATGAATGGGATAGATGTGTTTGTTTGACAGGGGAAGCAATTCCCTCTCAGATCTGATGGAGAATTCAAGCCTGTAAGAAGATATGAGTCTCACAGGCGTTGTTTGTACTCGGGCGCCCATCTCTGTGGTCAAAGTCTGGCCATTCTCCCCCTTTTCTTCCTGTTTGTGTCAAGCAATGGGGCTTTTCTGTCCAATTTTGACTGGTGAGCAGCTTGCGAACAACAAAATCTTATTTTAGTCATCTTTCTCCTCCTCATCCTTGTCCCCACCTCCATCAGCTCCTCTTTGTGAAGGTAATCCCAAGGTGATATTAATAGGCTGGGATGCTGTTGAAAATGCCACTGTCATCTCTTAGAGGATTAGATGGACAATTGCTTCTCTGAAACCCCAGCCAAGAAATGACAACAAAACAACTCTTGTACAGTCACTGTGCAAGTAAGTCGCTTTCTGTGCCCTAAACTGTACTGTGCTGGCTTTTATGTCCTCAATACTGGGCTTCCATTGTAATACATTTACTGTATGTTTTAATCTCCATTTTAATGAAGCACAGATGGACTCATAAACAGCCAAAATAAACTGATGCGATGGGATTATAGGCTCAATGTGATGTGTGATCCCAGATTAATGGAGGAGCAATGTATGATTAATGGGACCTTGTTTTGCCAAGCCAGGCTAATTTGAGCAGCCACCGTTCTAAAGTACCTAAGGTGGTGTAAGGCAGTCATTTCAAGGCTTATTTAATAAAGGAGAGGCTGCTAAATGAATGCATAATAATAAGGCAGAGGCTAATGAAATAACCAGTGTTGTGCTCAAGTTGCCAGAGAGCTGTGTGTGCTTATTTGTTTGCAACGTGTGTATGTTTCCGTTTACAATAACCTCTATGGATGCATACATAAGGACACAGAAATAGTTCCAGGAAATAATTACTTAAACAGACAACTGTACATTGTGTTATACAAAGTTTATTAGTTCAACCCAGACAAAAGAAATCTCTTCTTCACTGCTGCTCCGAAACAGCAGTTGTGCTGTACTTCAGCGATTCGTCAGAACTGTTTTTAGAGCGACAAAGAAGTGATTTCCTGTTGTGTAGCATTAGCCAGCAGAGGTAGCTAATACGTCGCCAATTTGGCAGTTTCATGATGGAAAGTCCCACAAATAAAACAATGACATGTGCCATATGCAAGACTTCAGTTTTGATGGGTAGCACTTGTGTTGCCAATTACAGCACTTCCATACAGGGCTAGTAGCATACAGCTAATAAAGTACGTTCACATATCTGTGACTCGTTTGGCCAACCGATAAATCTGTCCAATCTGGTACATTACATTACATTTAGCTGACAGTTTTATCCAAGCGACTTACAATAAGTGCATTCAACCGTAAAGGTTCAAACCCAGAACAACAACAATCAAGTAAGTAATAGTAGATTAAAAGATTCAAAATAAATGATAAATCTAAACATACAGATGTCGTTTAATATTTCATAATATAAATGATACTTCCACTGACCCTGAATAATATATAATATATCATATGATATATATATATATATGTATTATATTAACCAACTGTTTCAATTGAGTCTTTGAAATCTGCACATTCAGCAACTGGTCTTTGTTCAAAATCCACAGTGTTTCTCTCATAGTCTCTTTATGGTATTTTCTTCCTCTCGCACTCTGGTGCTATTTCAAACCACATGTGCTTTATCAATAATGCAGCCGCTTTAACAAGGCTGAAGCTTTTAAGAGGGTTTGTCGGTGCCCCTTCCGTCTAGATGCCTGCTAGACTCTGGGTGGCAACATCCTCGTGGAGAAGTCTTTAGATTTTGTGCTGAAACCAGAAATAAACCCCACCGTTAGCCGGCATTTTCAAATTTATTTTTATCACCATCAAGGCGTTTTCTTTTGAACCCCAACAATGCTGGAAAGCACTTCATACTGGTAGGGCAAGAAGTCACTGTCTCACCAGGGATGCTACGAGCTGAGCACTGACTGCATAGCTGTAGGCGTAGATGAACTAAAGCAGGAAAGGAAACACAGCCGCTCCGTCGCTCTATTAACTTCGTATTCTACTTGAACATATTTTGTTTGCATTTCTATGCAGACAACAGAACACCCCAGAAAGCCTCATGCCACACTGTCAGTGAACTATCTTTTCAGGCGAATCCCAAGCGGTGCAGCCTGCCTAATTTTGTGTGTGTGTGTGTGTGTGTGTGTGTGTGTGTGTGTGTGTGTGTGTGTGTGTGTGTGTGTGTGTGTGTGTGTGTGTGTGTGTGTGTGTGTGTGTGTGTGTGTGTGTGTGTGCATGTGTGTGTGTGTGTGTACGTCTGTGTTTGTATTAGTTACGACTAATTCCTTTATACTGCCATGTTGACTAAAATGTTTGATGTGAGTCTTGGAGAAAAGATTCAGTGCAGAGACAATAAAATATCATATTCATAATAAGCAACGCCTGGAAAATGACTGTTCTGATGTACCCATATTATCCCGTATGTGCAGCTGTGGCTCAGGAGGTAGAGCGGGTCATCCACGAACCAGAATGTCGCCGTTTCAATCCCAGGCTCTCCCATTCTATGTATCCTTGGGCAAGATACCGATCCCCAAATGGCCCCTCTGTGCCGACAGTGTATGAGTGATGTGTGATGAAGGGCTGCACATAGATGCACTGTATGAATGTGTGTGTGAATAGGTGAATGGAAAAACTAATGCTTCGAGTGGCCATCAAGATTTATTCGTTCACATATTGTGCATCACTGTTAACAAACTAAAATGGTTGCAAACATAGGAAAAAGCATTAAAAATAAAGATAACATACAACCTATAGCTCCTCTGTCTTCCATTAAATGCAATTTTGCTTACAGTACGAACAAGAAACTATAGTGGGAGTAGTAGAGTATAAGAGTATTATGTGTTCCTCCCACAAGGGTAATGCTGTAAAAGTTGAAGTTAAGAAAGACAAAAGAGTTGATACTAAATCCACAAGTCAAACAATAGCCTCATAATCTGCTGCATGGATGGTGACTAATCCTCCTTTAGCTTAATGGAGAGGACAAGCTCCATTGTTTGTTCCTCCAAATGAAAGCAACGGAACTCGGGTGATGCCACAACCTGTGGGAGCCGACCGCTACTGCGGCTGATGATGTTGAACATGAACCACTCTCTCCTTCTGAGTTTGACATTAAAGACTTTTATAGATTTGGTCTGTCAGTCGGTGGTTTTGGGCTTCAATTCCTTTTCTGGTGGTTGTGGAGCTGGCAGCGATCCGCCTGGTCGTTTTGATCTGGTCCTGACAAGCTGTTTCATTTCGGCCACACAAAGTGTTACCCAGAGTTGTGGTTAGGGAATATTTCATCAAATTTTGGTCCTTTTTAAGCTTTCAAATTTGGATTAAACACGGAGACGGCCTCAGTTATTTGATTTGATCAAAATCCCCTTCAGGGACGTTTAAATACTCATCACTGAGTAATATTTTGGCTGATATGTTTTCCTCCATAAAACATATTCAATAAACTGCTGCAAAGGATTGAAATTAAATCTACCCCCTAGTCCAAAAACTATGAATATGCAAACTTAGGGACGTCTCTGGGTGCCGTGGCGTGCTGCGTCACACCAACTCCGTGAGTGGGTGAAGACATTTTCAATAACATCAGTTTCTCCAGGATGTTGTTACAGTATATGTATACGGAATTGTTCATGCCATTAGTAGTGGAAACAAATGTGTGCAGCTTAGAAAGCCAGGTTGTGTTTTGTCGTTTGAACATTTTAAATTCCATGGGGGATAATTGGGACATCACAACACTGCCACTGACTAATGATGGAGGATTCTTACACTTTATTTTACTCTCTTATGCATTTTTCACGCCGCGTTTGTTCAACTTTCTAGTTTATGTACCTCCCCCGCTCTGTTTCTACCTCTGTGACTCTGTGCGTATGTGTATAGTACCCTGACTCAAATAAAATGTATGAATGATGGAGACATTTCCATTTCACAGGAAAGCTCAACTTCTATGTCAAACAGAAAGGAAACTGATATATGACTATACTATACCAATAAGCCACATCTGGTTCACCTACAGTAAAGAGAGTGTGTGTGCTTTTTTGTTAAATTTTGTTTTTGTCAAACATCATGTTGCCTTTCACAGGCTGACCTCAGAGACACAATAGACATGGATCTCCCAATACCCATATTTTAAAAAATGTGGTAATGATTCCTTATATGTTATAATGAAACCCTTGTGATAAAGAAATTTAAATGAGGTTTAATATTTAACATTTAACTATAAACGTTATAAATGGCTATAAATTAACAGAAAACACAAAGAAATATATATACAACTCAAATAAATATGTGTAAATATGAATGCACAACGTTTTTGTATTTTTCATTCTGTAAAACAAAAGTTTCTATATAGGTCAGAAATAAATTCAGTCACTGACGTGTTTGTGAGAGGCTCATGCTCATATATCGGCCACTTGATGAATCACTCAGGCTCTAGCATAGATTTCATTATGTCACACTGGTATTGGATCAAGCATTCACTAATAAGCTTTGAGATGGAACCAGCCCTTCAGATGAACAACAACATTATAGATATTTTCCCTGTCACCAAAATCATCCCACTTGTCCTTTGTCAAAAAGCTGTAGAAATCCACTGGTGTTATTAGTCTTACGTGAGCCTACATTATATTATGACTTTGCAAAATCTATCCTCAAGGTGTTTTACAAATTGACTTTAGCTGTCCCCAGTAAATGAAAAAAGATGATATCCAGATAAAAGATCGATATATGTCTCCATTAGGAATCTAAAAGAGCCTGCAGCGTTAGATGTGATTTACAGTGACTAACCACGCAGCCTCTGAGCTGTTTCACAATTTCATTCTCTCACTTTTAGGATGGAACTAATTAGGATAACATAACAAACTTTGCTCACTACAAACCACTTCAAATTCAAGTGATGTCTTTATAGTGATTACCAATTTTATTAACTGGATCCTTTTGTGGTGACAGAATTAATCATTATATTACATGTCATTTGGAAGATGCTTTCATCCAGAGCAACTTACAATTACATTCAACATCTATGAGGGACCATCTAGGGTTTCTCTTCAAATTTTGATTTTGCTGGGAGAACGTCACCACTGACAGTGATGTGACCAGACCCACTAGTGTTGAGTTTGTTGTTAACACTCAATTCACTCCTGCTTGTACAACGAATATCTTTGATACATGCAACATGCATAGAGCACACAAACCAACAGCAGCCAGGTTTGTAAATATTCACAGTGACACAAGGAAATTAATGATAGACACAATTAAAAAATATACTTCTATTGTCACTCAATATATATCATCATCCGCACAGTCCTAGGATGCAGTTAAGTTTAGTGTTCTGTGATGTTGACGTCAGAAGTGTATCAGAGGAATATGGACCAGGGAAGATGTTAGCTTTTTCCTGGCCTCTCATATCCACGTTTCTCAGCTCTGGGAACAACAGAGGCTGTTGCAATAAGACTGACTCACATCAACACCCTTACTGTTATTCCCTTTTAGGGAGGTCTTATTTTGGGAGTGTGCAGCACAGTAAAATCTACAATGAAAAGATATGGCCTACATTCACACACCCTGGTCTAAACATACACAGCTTTGTGGATACATGGAAATTGGAACATATGTGATATTGTGCATACATGACAAATGAAAGCATTGGCCTAAAATGACTGAAAGAAGTTATGCAGGGAGCGTGAGCATTATCCCACTGTACCAACAATAGCGTGTGTGTTTAATAAAGAATTAGGGATCAAACATGTAAATGTGTAATAAGAATATAACAGCTTAGTGATTTAAATGAGCTTATGAACACCACATGGAAACTGGAGAGGTAGGCCAAACATTTTCTCACACTAAATCAGGATTGTTAAGCGGATCTGTACCAAACTGTGTAAACACAACATCTCATCTCAACTCCATAAACACCAAAGTTACATATCATTGGATCTGCACAATGTTTTAATTCTCCACAAAGTTCAGTAAAAATCAATACTTTTTGCATATTCCTGACCGACACGGGTGATTATACGATGCCCTTGGTGGAGGTTTATGTAATTCATTTTCCAGGTAGTTTATAGAATAACCAATCACATCATCAGATGGTACTTTGTTATTTTCTACATGGATTAATATTAAGCGAGTGTTTGCCTTCAAGGTTTTCAAATCTGCACAATGATTTGAATTTTCACTTTTCTTTAAGGCTGATTGCATTATTCATTCTCATAACAGGCTTTTGTTTTTGTATCTTCTCATTCGGGTCGACTCTGATGTGGGTTATTTAATAAGTGATTGAATTGATCAAAGCATGCATGAGCATTTTAGAAATGATAACAAACTTTACCTGCAGCTTTTTAGCGAATAACCAATATACAGTGGAAGGAAGACAAAGCTTACTGGCTAACTGGCTAGCAGTGTGTGTTTTCTTCGTCATCAGATGCTAAAGGTGATGAGTTATTTTGCCCTTACCTGCCTTGTGCCCCCGATTCCTCCCAGGAAACGGTTTCTGTGTGGCCGTCAGAGGCTGAAAAAGGCGAAACAATAACTGAAAGAGGCAGAGGCCAAATTGTATCCGGTGTCACATTCTGTTTGTTGACTGTTTCCTTGCATGACTGCTCTTTTCTTAATCTTTGCCCATTAAGGCCCTGCCTGCTCTGTTGATCTGAGCTTATGCTGTCCTGCCTCTTTGTCTGTCTGTCCGTAGGGTGTCTTTAATTAATGCAGACCAGGTTCTTTACACTTGTGCTTATTTATACTGGGCGCTTCAGTGAGTGCGTTTCCTCCTTTCTGGGAAGCTCTCTCTTTCTCTTTCCACCACACACACACACAATGAAAGAGACAGCCAACTCTCCCCCACTCCCCTGCTGCTCTCCTCACAGCCAGTATAGCCAGCCTATTAAGGGTATGTGTGTAATTGAAAAATAACTTTCTATCCTTGAACCTGAAGAAGTTGATTTTCATTCCAAGCGAGGCTGTATCGATTCTCTCCTCCTTTATCCTCAAACGTGAGCTCACCTGCTTCCACTGACATCTTCTGTACTTTCTCTTCCTCGGCTTCAAACAGAATTTCACATTGTTCACTCGAGCATGGCGGTGTATTATTGAGGAGCCAAACCTGACGTGAAGAGATGGTTGACGAAAATTTGGGAACATCTGTAATGTTTTTCCTCAGGAGAGCTCTACAGCATTGTAATCCTAGAAACAATTTATTGCGATGCCTCATCCACAGCCTTGGTATAACTTTCACTTCTCACTCGTAAAAAAATCAATTTTTGGGGCTGTTTCAATCTTGGCTTCAACCTTTCACCTTGGGTTAATCAATGCAGGTCAGATACCTAACTCTGCTGGAGCAGATGGGGTTTAGGGAGCAGCAGCTGCGCCAAAAGTCTTCTCAGATACAGATTCACTGACCTTCAGAGCTCAGGGTGTGGAAGTTGCTTGGTACACAAAGCAAAAATATGTTACTATCCGTGTCTCTGTTTCTTTTTTAATTGCCCCTTTAATTTGTTCTCCCTTAATTTCCCCATGTTCAGCTGGACCTTGATCTTCCTTCGTCATTTTTCCTCTTCATCTTCTCATCTTTTTTCCCCCTATTTTCCTTAGTGAGCTTTCACACTTTTCTTATATTCCTTGTTGCATCTCTCTTGGCCTTTCTTTCCCGACAACACACCACTTTTCACCATCACCCTAATGAGTTCTGCTGCACAACCCGAGGCCTCGACGTTCCCCATAGGGCTTTAAAGGGGATACACGCTTTAGGATTTATTAAATTTCCAATACCCCCTGTTGAGAGTCATATAGATTTTATTGCCAAATTAACTGCCCAGCGTTGGCATGGTGTGCTGACATCTGGTATGAAAATATTCATAAGACTTGGGAGGCAGTGAGCTGCTGGACCATAGGCTGTTTGCTTGGCCTGTCTTTGCATATGCAAAGAATTGCTTAGGGTGCACTGAAGTCTCCAGGCCTTTAAAAAATCTTAGAATAAAAGTTGGAAGCTTCCCATTTGTGCACCGACTGAATTCTTGCTCCCACAAATGGGCAATATTTTTACATTAAAAACAACGTGAATTTTTTTATGCATTATTTATTTTGTATGATAAAAGTTTTCATAGCGGCACATGTCGGTAGCTCAGGTCACAAGCTTTACAAGGTACTTTTATAGTCACCCCTCCACTCAAACATAAATGTGTTTGGCTCATTCCAGCTTCACTTGGGTGTTAGACCCTCACTGTCATATATCACAAAGGATAATGGATCTGTAGAGTTTGCTGCTGATGGTGGGAAGCTTCTCTGTGCTCTTCTAAAATGTGGGTTGTTGTGGACATGTAAGCATCATTTCCTAACATCACAGTTTGTTTGGAAGCCAGTGTGCAACTGATGTGGGTACACATATGATCAGAGAATCAAATAAGATAAATATTGTGTTTGTGTGTGTTTGTGTTTGTTTGTGTGTGTGTGTGTGTGTGTGTGTGTGTGTGTGTGTGTGTGTGTGTGTGTGTGTGTGTGTGTGTGTGTGTGTGTGTGTGTGTGTGTGTGTGTGTGTGAGTGAGAAGGGGTGGACGTTCTTTCCAAACTCTGAAGAAGGGAGTTGAACATTTTTGTGGAAAAATATGCAACTCCAATTATTTGTGTTTATGTCTTAAAACATGACCAGAAGGGATATTTGAACTTTGGAGAAATACAACAGATGTTTGCTTTCATTAGTGTCCTCATCCTCACACGCCACGACAGACCAACTCAGGATGCATGTCACTTATGATTCAAACATGAGTCAAAGAAAATATTGCAAATTAAACTTTTTACCTCAGTGTTCTTCAGTATCCACTAATTAGACCCCTGATTATGCAGGAAGTTTCCTTTTTTTTTTATATCAAATGATGATTCAGGCAGGAGAGGTGCTCTGTAACAACAGCTGAGCTGAAATACAGTATAGAGAGGGGAGGAATTCACCCTGAGGGACCCTGTGAAATCTTCTTGCAGTTGTAGCAAACAGAAAATATAACTGCTAATTAGAAAAAGTATCCAGCCAGAGCCTGGGAAATCCTGTGAGTTCGATTTTAACAATCAAAGCATATGTCCAAATTCAGTTTTTCCCACTTCAGCAGAGGGAAAAAGAGTTTGCTGGGTCAGGCACCTTGTCCAAGAGGATTTTACTTACTGTCTTTATTAATCATGGGTGCAATTTAGGCGTAACATGCTAGATACCAGTTAGAGTGATTTCTCCCATTCCCTTTCATTCCTCTTTCAAGGGTGATTGGACCTCTGTGCAAAGGAAACTGAGCTTGTGTGGGAAAGTGGGAAAGTGATTTACACCATCTCTGTGTGTAACAAGCAGAGTATATGCACATCATGCACCCATCAAGGTAGATGCTTGCTGTTTTGACAACGTGCCTTTAAAATAACAGGGAAATACAGCACCAGTGACTTCAGACGTTTTTATTGGTCTGATCGAGGTGAAGGGAGCAGCAATGAGAAATAAATTGAGGAGTTATTGTCAGTAATGGAACAAGTGCTCATTTGCCAGTCTGTTTGGTTTATGATGCTTTAATAACAGGGTGAAACACCATGATTGACAGCTGAGACTGACTCACTATTGTTCGAGCACGCAAATCATTGGGACTTTTGCTACAGCACAGGCTCCATCCCCCGGTCACCATTGTAATCAAAGACATCAAAAACATGATAGCATTTGTATCTGGGATATTTTGGCTTCATTTCTGGATAGTTGCTGGAAGTGATGACGTGTTGTCCATCTTTATCTACAGTCTGTATGCTGGATACTGCCCCAGAGACTGGGAAAAGGTGGGAAGCAGAGCATGTGTGTTCAGAGGCAAGGATAGCATAGTCAACATTTACCCTAAGCAATTGGGCTACACTTCTCCCAGCAAGATACGCAAGCATCCGGCATCTCTGCCTTATCTCCTCCACTTCTCTCCCTCCCACGGCCATTGCGTGACCACGGTTTGTACGCAGCGGTGTTGTGCAGCTGTGGATAACGCCCTGAGCTGTCCACAACATAATAGTTAAAAGCCTGTAGATGAATGAGTTGAGTTACTGCTCATGGACACTGCCATGTCAATTAAAATGCTCTAGGTCACCTTGGGAATGTTGCAGAGTCCACAGAGAACTGTAGAGTTACTGTAGAATGTCATCACACTGTTAACAAGCTGAAAGAGCAGCCTGTAATGAGCTGTGTAGCCACATGTGCTGCAGTAATGAAGGGGGGGCTTGTTCGTTACCTCATTGGTAAACCGCTGTAAGTATTGGGGCTTATTACTGTATCGATGGAATAACAAGGGCAGTGGAATGAGTTGTGTGGAGCCTGCCAAGTGGGGGACTCGCAAACTGGACGTGAGAAGTGCTGCAAAGGGTTTGGCAGCGTTGGAGGCTCGTGGGAATAGATGAGCTGTCTGTCAAACACACACACACTAACCACACACACACGGTCCTCTCCTCCTGTCCTTTCCCTCTTTCTGTCAAAGGGTCTCAAAGCAACTCTCCAATTAACCTGATGCCTCTCAGAATCGCAAGTGAACCACTGGTGCCTCGATGTCATTCCTACTCTACTTGGTTGGAATGGACCCAAAATTCAGTCTCAAAGATGTAATGTAATTTATACCAGAAGGATAACAATGAATGTGTGAGCTTTGTAATAATATCCTACGTTTTTCCTTTATACATTAAGGCATACATTAATCAAATTTTCATTGAAATTAGTAGCACAACAGTATGTTTAAACTTCTCCAGCAGCTCAGCAGTCTCTGTTTATTTTGTGCATTGCTGCTTTGTCAGTGCACTTTTCTTTTTCTCTCCAAACTGCCCGTGTGTGTGTGTAGGTGCCTTTGTCAGAAAGAGCTGAACAAACAAGGATGGCAGGGGAAGAGCCAGGGGAGACGATGCTGTTCTCTCAAATAGATCTTTAAAAAAAAAATTGCATTTGGCAGTTCTCAAACATACTGCATTGGCTGTTTGTATTGTGTAGTCAAGAGGCTTTCCATTATAAGGTGCTGTGTACATGTAAAGGCCTCTTATTATATTGTCCCGTGGGTAAGAAGATTCTACTGCATGAATTAGTAGTGTGAAGGTGATATCTGTTCGGATTGCATCTGTTCTTCAACTGTTGCATTTGACCGGTCCTCAGACATGACATCTAAAAAGCTCCAGTCCTCATAAATAACAAGAGCCTTTTTGTCTTCCCCCTCTTCCAATATTGCTAAAGACAAAAGAAGGCTTTGCATCATCCCTGCAGCGGTTCAGAAGGGTTGTGCTGTCTAATTTACGAGGATCTGTTCCCGCTTCTCCCCCAACCTGCTGAGGTAAAAGGGCAGCAGGAGAAGGATGATGTAAGAACAGATGATCTCTGCATGCCAGTTTTTCGGCTGCGCTCTGGGAAGAGGCTACAATCTGCTAACTGAATATCAACGAACTGCGTCGAACCTGCCATCGCTGGTTAGGAATTCACAAGCGTTTCGAGGGGGTCAAAACATTCTATTTGTATCACAGTGAGATAGATTATTCAGTAATGAATACTGCCTTGTCAAGATTGTGTCTCTGTAATGATTAAATATAGAAAACAAACCCTGCTTCTTCCGCACAAAAGTGAATTCATTTATCTGATTTATTTTTGAAATACTGGAAGAACAGACGCAGCTTCGGATAGGTAGAATATTCAATCCCTTTTTTATGACATATTTCTTTTGGATGCATCAGTGTGTGTCACTCACAGTCACTGACTGGGCAGTGTGGGAGGGGATTCCTGTGTAGACAGTGGGTTTCCGGGGGCAAGACTCCGCCTTTCTCCACACAAACAGTGATACTTTGTGTACATGTTGTAGGTCCAGACAACAATTTGGATAATCTTTCTGAACAATTATTCACGTATGACCTCTTTTGCTCTCTAAATGGACTGTTTACCTGCAGCTAATCAAGTCCTGCTCAAATGTGATTGGTCCAACTAAGAAACAGACACCAGAAGCCCTCAAAATCTTGTCCTTCGTCCTTTTTTTAAAGCTCACTGTTTGGGTAAACCCCACTCTC
Source organism: Verasper variegatus (assembly GCA_026259375.1). Classification (NCBI taxonomy): domain Eukaryota; kingdom Metazoa; phylum Chordata; class Actinopteri; order Pleuronectiformes; family Pleuronectidae; genus Verasper; species Verasper variegatus. The sequence continues at coordinate 18,673,661 of CM048042.1, forward strand.
ACTTAAGACTTAACGGTCCACACCACTTGGCAGCAGGTGCAGCGCCTGCGTCCCGCTGCCCTATAGGTTTATTTACGAGCTAGATTTCTCACTGCATAGTGTCAAACCTCAGCTGACGGGCCCTGTTTCACATTCCAACCCATTATGCCACAGCTGCACTGCGTCAACCTAGACGTACCCTGAACTAGTTTTCGGACACATCCTCTGCAACTGTGCGTATCCATGCATATGTGTCCATGGCATAAATATCTGCTTTGTTTGTATGTCTTCTGTGTTTGTATCCTTATCTACCCCTATTATGATATTGCCCAGCTTTACAGTGTATATGCCCCCAGTGCTGTTAACACTGAATGACCTCCTCTGCGTTTGTATTCATGGGATCGTCCTCTTGTTTATTTGCCCACAGATTGATATGGCTTCTTTGAATAGAGCACGGGATGGAGATAATAAGGGTCTTCCATTTTGACTGTGGTGATGAATATCGCTGGAATGCAATATCCCGCTACCTGTCTGGTTTAGTTATGGAGTAAGAATGTAATAGTTTGTTCTCTTTCTTTTTCTTGTCCCCCCTCTCTCTTTCGCTCTCTCTCTCTCCTCTAACTGTGTATCCATCAGAGAGCCAGCTGCTTCCAGGGAATAACTTCACCACAGAGTGCAACATCCCTGGGAACTTCATGTGCGGAGATGGGAAGTGCGTCCCCGGTGGGTGGCAGTGTGACGGATTGCCCGACTGCTTTGACAAGAGCGACGAGAGGGGCTGTCGTAAGTCCACTTTCAATTCTGTTATCAACTCTTTTTTATTTGTTTTTGCTGTTAGCTGTGCCTCAAAGTATCCAGATAGCCACTTCAGTCACGTCTCCTCAGCTCCCCTCCCCATCCATAGAGCCACAAGGGCCATTTAAACCTAATTCTCTGCCAACTTAAATAAACTTCCCTCCTCAATCCTCCGTTCGCTCTCTCCCACAGCCTCCTCCTCCTCTTCCTCCTCCTCCTCCTCCTCCTCCCCCCTGCAAGACCCTCGGCCCCAGTTTAGCACCGGGGCAAAACTTAATACCATCAAAGCAAAGGCCGATTACTTCTGTGTGCAGAAATAGTAGCACATGCATAATTCTACTGTAAGGCTACAGTCATAGTTCAGACTTGATCCTCACTTTAAGTGGGGTTTGATCTCTCCGGTCTGCTGCTCCTCCCTCTCCTCTGAACGTCTCAGCGAGAGCTCGGTACAGAGATGCGATTACTGATGAAGATTGACTTTGAGGCCCTGCCACACTGAATGGAAACCCCACATGATGTGTTCATCTCTCTAATGTCTCGCACTCCTGTTTTTTCTTTTTTTTTTTCCACCACTCCACACCTCCCCTCTTTATTTCATCTGATGATTTTTTGCTTTTGGCTGGTGATTTGCTTCACAGAGGCTTGTTTTCAGTTAGAAAAGCATATTGCCACAAATGCATACTGCAGAGATTTTGTTTGCCTCAGCAAAAAAAAAAAAAAAAATATATATATATCCAATGGTTTATCCTCTATTGTGTTGCCTCTTCCTCGTGCTCCTCTCTTTATTCAGCCGTCACTTCCCTCATTGTTGTCTCTGGTTGGCAGCTCAGGGAACAAGCAGACTACTTTTGACAAAGCTGTGTCCTGATGGTATACCATCACACACAGACACACACACACAAACTCTATAGCCAAACTTTGTAGTCATCAATCTCTGTAGTTTGTACAGCCTAGGTCATCTTAGTTATAACTGTATGTACGAAGGGAAATGTGCTGTCCTCGCCTGTCTTCTTTACTCGGTTACCGCTGACATTCCTGTAAAAGCCTTTCGCACGATCAAAATTCTTAAGTTGATGGGTTGTGTGCCGCAGATTTTCATCACTCAGTGACCTTAAACTGTCAACAACTGTCAGACCTGGATAAGAGATAATGATATTCAGATGCATTCAGACAAATTACATCAGTATTAAATACAGTAAATGTTCCCGTTTTCTGTTATCACGCAGTTTAAGTGTCAGTTTGCTACTTTTTCAATCAGAAACACCTCAAGTGCTTTGAACCTACTGACAGGATTTTTTTTTGTATTGGTTGACACTACATGCAATACTGCTACAGGTGAAAGCAAGTTATCATAAAGCATCAACGCTCAGCCTGCCTCCCTGTTGTCAGAAGAATATATGTGCTTGTTGCCGACGTTATCTGCTCTGGCATAAGTGGGCCTGATTATCCTCAGCTAGATGGCTATTTGTCAGTCGATATCTCCGGCGACTGCTTCACACGGGTCCCCAGACGGAGACAGATGGACAGACGGAGGCAGGGGGGATCAAGGGAGTGAGGAGGGAAGGGAAGGAGGTAGAGAGGAGGAGTCATTACGGTGGCTACAGCCAGAGCTCTGTCTGAAAGTCTAGTGCCTGGAAACTTTGAGACTGACATAATTAGTCACCCCCTGTATATATACATATTTCTAGATAGACAGTTACTTAGCTGATTTAGCTTAGTCTGCTTCTGTCCATTGGATGAATAGTGAGATGAATAGTATGTTTCAGAATAGACTTTTATTTCATGAAATATCGCTTATCCCCTGCCCCTCGCCCAATGTCAGCTGGGATTGGCTCCATCTCCCCCTGTGACCCTAAAAAGATAAGCAGTATAGATAATGGAAGGATGGACGTACTATCAGACTGACTTTAATATAACCTAGTATGAAGTCACACTGGGTATCTGATGACGTCTGCCCACTTTCCTTTGTGATCACAGTCATTACCATGGAGGCAGAGCAGTGTTGACCACCACAGGATATTAAATGGCCTCCCATCTGTAATATGAGCGGTTGGCTGCTGCCTGGAGGTTTCCCAGAACATTTGTTTTAATTCACCATCAATGTGTTCAGTTTGCCTCCACCTCTTTCAATAATTAGCCAATTTTTTAATTTGCCAGTAATGAGACTGTACTGTAGATAATTAAAGTGTTATATTTTTAGAAACCCCTCCTTTCTCCATACTTTTTTTTCTGTTGCTGGTAGGCGCTGTTGGACAGTTTGTGCTTTGTAGCCAATAATATTTGTATTTATTAATGATATGTTTGTGGGAACATGAAATTCTCTGGTACATCTTTTGCTGTGGGACCCATGGCTATTTTTACCACGCAAGTCTGCACCAGAAGACAGCTGTAGTTAGCGAGTGGAGATCCCCTGTTAAGCAGACTGTGCTGATGTATGTGTCTCCGATACGAGGAATACGTCTGCAGAGCTCGAAGTAAAGCTCACACTTCATGTGCCTCTGTCTCATTAACGAGAATTTTCGTTTTTTGAACCCATGTAGTAAAATTTGCAAACACAAAGGAGAACAAATCAGTTTGGATTTGCAAATGACTTGGTGTAAAAAATATATTTTCATTTGAAACTGAATGGAATTTGAAAAGCTTCAACACGCTCACCCGCACATATGGGGGTGCAAGTGTCCAAACCAGTATAAAATTGAGTTGGAAGATAGAACCACCCACACAGGAACTTGTGATGCACTTCCTGGCAGATTCTCATTTCTTACAGTTGCGTTTATTCCTGTACTTTCCAGTGGTTTCATAAATGATTCATGCAAACCTGGCCTACTTTTGTTAGCCTCTGCCCTTCATTTGGTTATTGTTGATGTGTCCTCGTCTGCTTCACCTCGACATTTTTCCTCATCTAGAAAAGAGAGGGTGCGTTTGAATCGTCCATTTTGCTCAGGAACCTTCCAAACTGAGTGAAATGACCCTGAGGTATTTCAGCGTCGGCCATAGTAACAGCTGTTCGAATTCTCTAAAGGATAAGGAAAGGAGCGTCAATGCTTCATAACTCATCTCCTTTAGCAGGAGACATCGGCCCATCCTTTATGAAAGGAAGGAAGAAATGCTGCCCCACAATTCTTTGCTGCAGCAACATTTAAAGTGATACAACCTCGTAGTTGCACCTGGAAACACCTACGGAGATAAACCAGAACAGCTGCTTTATTCTCCTGACATGATCCAGACCTGATGTAAAGCAGAGTAGTCCATAAAAGATAGACTTGATAAAAAGGATCTGAAGGGAGTCCAGGCCACTGTCTTTCCCTTCCTCCCAACCTCCACCGCTCCCCTCTTGTTTGTTGCCTTGTTCCGGTCCCCTCTGGCACAAGGGTCAGCTTGAGTCATGTAAATATGTTTTGCTGCCTTTTAAATAACATTCTGGGCTGTAAGAAGTGAGGCAACAGCTCCAGCCTGAGTCTTATTGCATTAAAGATGCAGCTTATTGTATTACTGTCTTGCTGCGTGAGGCCAGGACCCCCTTCAGGTCCTTTTTATCAAGTCTATCTTTTATGGACTACTCTGCTCCACATGAATTAAACCAAATTTTAGATGCAAATCTATGTGTATAATTTATTTATTTCACAAATTGAAACTCCATCTGCTCTATGTGGGTGCACTTGTGTGTGTTTACGTGTTTCCAGGTCTGAGGGGACTTCAAGCAATGATTCAGAGGCTGCTGCTGACTAATTCCCCACACAAAAAGGTCAAAAGTACCATCCTGCTCTCTGGTGTCCATAACGACAGCCTGGGAGACTGTTAGACAAAATGCATACTGACAGAAGAGAGAAGGAGCAGAGCTGACTGAGCTTACTGGGCCTCAGAGCCAGGATTAGCCTCTTTGCCCTTGTCTGGGCAGGGCACGAGCAGGAGAGAGAGCAGAGATACATAGCAGGGGGTGAAAGGGTGAGTGGTCATGATGTGTAAAGCAAGACATGAGGTATCAAAGAGGGAGGAAGAAAGGCTGTTCAGAGAAAAAACAAGAGAGGCCCATTTCAATGAAATGACTATTCTGTCGTTGAAGTGCTGCAGGCTGAGGCTGTGGCCTCTATGAATTATACACTTAAAAACTCCTGAGAAAGTTAAGCTTTAACTTTTAATTGGAGGGGCCTCTCAGCATGGTTAGTGGCTCCTAACGAAACAAACATTCAGAATACATTAACCACACAAAGAGGCTGCGCGTCTCCTCATGCAATGCTCAAAATCAAGTTGTTCTCACGTCAGCATGAAGCAAGGCAAACTGTCCCTTTTGTACTGCAGACCATGTTTTCTGTAAAAATATCAGGATTGTGGTGAGTATGGGCAAATTTCAAAACATCTTTCTAACTATAAAAATACATAATATTTCTAATATAATATAAAAATGTTCATTTATTTATTCTTTATGTCTCTTTTTCTTGTGTAATATTCCTTGGTTTCGGTCCTCTGGGTGTTAAAACTAATACTATAAGAAGAAAAATAAATACTAATCTTCCACTTCAAGAGATGCTGATTTCACAAGCTGTAAAATGCAGCATTTCTCACTTGAATACTCTCTGAGGTTTTACTTCTTCAGCATTATTTGGTCTGCATGTCCAGCAGATCTTTGTGGATAATGTCAGCAAGATTTGCTTTCAGACCTGCACTGATATTTTCTGATATCTGTGAGAATGCAAATATCAAGTCAGTGGCCCCCTAGGAAAAAGTTCAGAAAAATGTCAGAGTGAGCCCATCGAGAATAAAGCGAGCGAGTGGGAGTGTTGATGACGTTTCTAACATTTGATGTATGCAAAGAGTCAAAGACGTAGAAGATGCCGACAGAGATGTCAACATTCGAGAGCTTTTGGCAAGAAGGGGTGTTTGTGTTCTGTCTCCTCCATGCTCTGCCAGGCACCACCCCTCGCCTGAATGTTCTGACCGTTTTTCTTTTCGTTTTAAATGCATCCTATCCCGACAATGTTCTGCTGCGTTCTTCATATGAGGAGGACAAGCTCCGTAAAATGTTGGAGAAGTCTAGATTCAAACAAGATAATATGTCAAAGAAAATATAGTTTCAGTAAAATGAAGCAAACCTTTATACCTTAAGGTTTTTGCTGCAAGTTCAGATCTATTTATACATAATGTGGAATGCACTGTACAGGCCTGTTTCAATCAATCACGTACAGTTGGAGTCTCGCACAAGGGCTGTTTTTATTTCTGGTATTTTAGAAGTCTATTAATACTTCATCAGACTGAGAGATACAGCCATTTAGAGTGTTCATTATTATCATGATGCAGTGTTTATTGATCCTGTTACCTCTTCATAACGATTAGGTGCAAAATAAATTCAGTTTATTGGATTACTCCAATATTATTGCATTATTGCTTTCTGCAGTCATAACACAGCCAAACGCCGGGAGCAACATCAATGGTGCTTTTGTTTTTTGGGGGGTTTTGTGCGTGTACTGACCTCCTCAAAATGCTCATGAGACACTGAGTTCAGAAGAGCCGCTAAATGCTTATCAGCAGCAGAGTTCTGCTTGACAGCTCGAGTGGAAATCACTTAAAAGACTCGTGAGACAGATTGATTATGATTTAGATATGAAGGCTCACACACACACTGCCAGTTCTTCACCAGACCAACCACGGGTGAGGGAGGCAAGTGGTTGCTGAGATTAGGAGAGTGTGCATGATAAGAGCAATGACCAATGCACTGACGCAAACACAAAGAGCCACGTACCGCTCGCAGATGTGTTCTGTTATCATCTGTGTTTGTTTGATAGTTTGCAGGATGTTTGCAGTTTGCAACTGATTTCCATGAAACTTTGTGGAAGGGTGGGGTGCGACCAAAGGAAGAAGCAATTCAGTTTTCCAGATAACCAGGCATAACCAGGAATGTCTTTGCTCTTTCTTTGAGATGGCAGGATAGGGCGTTAGCCTTGGTGGAGGTATGCCCTCTCCAACCATGGACCATGTCTCAGTTTGTGTGTGTTTTTTTTAACCCCCTGCTCAGACAAAAACTGTGAAGAGCAGCAAAAAGAAAAGAGAAACCAAGAGAGAGGAAACAGAGAGACACTGGAACAGTAAGAAGAGCAGTGAGGGAAGCAGGGGAAGGTTTAATGGGACTTAGTCTGGGGCATCACATGTGCTTAATGGTCGGCTGATCAATGAGCGGGTGTAATTAATACCAAGAGACATGGATCAAATACTGACTAGGATCTTACATAGAGTCTCTTGCTCCGATTCTGTCTCTTGCCGTCTTCTTTTCTCAGACACACTTCTCCATCAATAGTCACAAATTAGACAAAGCGATTCATTCAGAGTCTTCAAAAGAATAAGACATGCTGTCTCATCATTTTAACAATACAATACAATGTTGGGCACTACCAGATCAAACAAGGCAATTTCTGCTCTAAGTTACTTTCTGTGATGAATATTGCAGCCGGGTCATTGTTTGACAGATCACTCGCTGCTTTTTCTCCCATACCCTTTCCTTCCCTCCCCCTTTTATTGAAAGTCATTAAAATATAACTGATATTTTGCACATGCGCCTGCGCCACGGCCACATTTGCTTCCTCAGCGAGTATGAAGGTTGATGGCTGTGCAGAACGCCGGTGGCGTGTGAATATTTGGCCCTTGAGGTAACGCTATGCAGCTCTATAACTTTGCAATGCCTCTTTCTGCTCACGGACGATTGCTGTAAATGTACAACTGCAGTGCAGGACTTAGACAGTGAAATGTGTGGAATGATTATTTTGATCCCCGTGCCCTCTAGACTGAATCTACCCCTGCCCCTCTTGCTTATTCCTTGACTCCATTACCTATTGATTTCCTCCCTCTCTGAAATGCCCAGCAAGGTCAGAGAAACCTTTGAAGCCGTCAGCTGTCTCTGCTCTTTCTCCGCCGCTGTTCTCTCCCTGCTCCCTCGCCACTGTTTTCTTTCTTGATGGTCCCTTCCTCCAGTCCTTCTCCTCACTCTGCCAATCATGCATGCCCATCACGACCCGGACTACCTGTGCCGAACAAGTTGTGCTGCTCTCTGGGGAACCGAAAGAGAGGGAGAAAAAGGGGTAGAAGCAAGTAGAAGGGCACCAAGGTGCAAACTGGGGAAGAGCAAAGCATGCAATCTGCAACAGGAGCTTTGCTGTCTGGATGCAGGGTGACATGAATGCCGAAGCCACTATGGAGATAATGACAGGGCAGAAGAGACAGGAGTTGCTTCATGTTCCACTTTACCCCAAACTAGTAGTGAAAATAATGGAAAATAATTCAAATGGATGCTGGAAGATCGTGTAGTATTCTCAATTATAGATGTTCTCATAGCAGAATTATTATGCAGTGTCTGTAAATGTGTAGGAGACAGTAACAAAGAGTGTTCTGGTTTTGTTCTCTTGGTTGTGTGTCCTCCAGCTGCGCATTTCCGTGTGATCCAGCCAGGTTTTTCTGCTCGTGATAGTCTCACCTGAAGGAATCAGCTCCACTTCAAAAGTCATTCGTTTTCATTTGTGCTGCTCAGTGAACACTGGAACTAAGTTTGGAAGCCATCCAGCACCCTGCCTGCTTTATGTAAACAACTTCTACAAAGGCTTAGAGATGAGGAATCAAATTTGGCAAGAAACTAAAGCAGCTCAAACCCGGGAACAGAGGGGAAAGAAAATAGGATGAAACTCTTGGTAATTGTTTGAAGAATAAGGCAGAGGTGCTGGAATTGATATTTCAAATTGAAAGTCCTGGACATGGAATGAACAGAATTATCAACATACAAAAGCCTGTGTTTTCACCTTCCCTCTCCCTCTAATTAATTTTTGTCTTGCTCCGAAAACTGCTCAGCACAGGCTATAAAGGGCCACGCATCCCCAAAACAAAGCAAAGCACATTAGCTCCATCTTTCTCTCCCACCCACGAAGTTCCCGTCATGAGCCTGCCCTTCATGTGACTTTTGAGCTAATTTGGAAAACAAACACAGGGTCAAATGAATTCTGCCAGCGGTAGAAGTGGTAATGAGGATTCGGAGGAGGGAGGCAGTGAATGAGGAATGTCAGAGCAATAACAGAGCTGTCTTTCTTGCCAAGTCTGCCAAGCAAATAAATGAATCAGTCCATGTCTGCACAGAGGAGAAAGTTGTATATTTCCAATAAGAAACTTTATTGCCTCTATTTCAACAATCTCATCTCATCTGCAGTTAGGGCGCGTTCAAAGCCACGTTTCCAAGTTTAACCGAGGTAAAATACAGGTTGATACAAGGTGCGTAATCTTTTGATTAATAATGGGTGTGTTTTGTGTGTAACCATGAATAAACCAATCAGTGTGCATCTCCTGTCATGTTTAAAAGACATGTGTGTGTAGCAAGCAGCAGTATAATGGTGGAAGAAAGAATACCTCCCTGCAGAGACACTAGTTTCATTTTGCACACAAGCAGATCATCTGTGTTTGTAACAATCTACACTAGTGCACCTGCCACTGGCCATTTTGCCTTTCACATATGTAAACGAACAACGCAGCAGGACATTTTTCGGGTCAGACGTTCACAACAGGAAAGTCTCTGGAGCGTTCAGGCGAAGGGTGGCATCTGTGTAGAGCATGCAGGACGCAGCACATGACGTGTCATTCCACGGCAGCACATCGACACTGATGTCGACCCACATCACCAAAAGCTCAAGAATCCCATTGTCTTTTCAGGTTGTTGGTGTCCTCTACTCTTTTTCATCCTGAGATATTTGTATTCTTGTCGGGCTTTTTTCAGTGTCATTGACGGTCATTATCTTACGCTCACCTGGACATTTTTTGGACACACTGACTCTGACTTTTGCGTTTCTCACATACAGCCCCCTCAAAATATATTCAGAGAATATGCAGGGGTCAGTGCATGTCTGACAGTAGCTATGTAAGAAGAATATTTCTGTCTTGACAATGCACCCTTCAAACAACAGTCCAATGTAACGCGTCAGACCAGGTCTTTGTTGTGACTTTTCACTGCCTCAAGATAGACAATAAAGCAAACAATGAACTTGACGACACCACATTTAAGGAGTAACATAAAATACAATCTGCTTTGGTCTGAAACTAACAGACACGATACTTTGTGCTGCTTTGCATATGTTGTAAGATGTTTCCATTAATTCCCTTGATAGTCTCATCAAGGAATCTAGAAATAGAAAAAAATTCAAGACATGAAAGATAAATTAAAATACAGACTAGAGGATGACGTTGCCTTTGTTTTTGACCAGATGAAATCCAATGTAAGTATCCACTCAACAGTAGTATGTTTTTGTATCTTTTCTTTTATGTGTCGCTGTAGCTCGAAGCCACGTCTGTTTTTGTTTTTGTTTTTTCTCCGTTGGATTTAATGATTGTGATATACCGTGCAAAATGAGCTTTGGGTGGTTCGGGCCTCTGCTGTCCAGGTAAACAAAAGCTTCCCAGACTGAAGACACAGAGATCGGGCATCATCCCAGCTCCCTCCCACGTTCAGCGGATTGCATTTCATCCTGGAGACGGGCGCTGCAAACCCTCGTGGTTTTTATGCCTAGCCCTCCCCCCTCGCTACACATAATCACCGCAGCTTGAAAGAGCTCATAAATCAGCCAACCACAATATATTGTACAGGGAAAAATGTGCGCCCCTGGCATTTGAGACGGCACAATGCCAACCTACGAGGAGGCCAATTCCACCCTTTGTATTCAGCATAGACAAAAAAAACAGTTTGGTGGCTCACTTCTAGATGCCCAAACACCCCCTCAACAAACCCTTCCCTCTCTTTGTGTGTGTGTGTGTGTATCAATGTGTGGGTTGTTCTTCTTTTCAACCTATTGTTGTTCATCTGATACAGAGTTTATAATGATATTCCCTCACTGGAATTAACTTTTAGTCTTATTTAACTTCTTTCATAAGAATGTCTAAGCTGTTGTTAGTAGCTTTCCCTTTGTCTGTCTGCAGTAAGGACTCCGAACAACAGCAGTAGCTCTCCCACAAAGCCACATTTACAAGTTTGATCTTTTGTATTATAATGTAAATTACGAGAAGTGGAATAATGCGTGAGTAGTTTAACCAAGTCCAAAGTAGTGAAACAGATGTCTGAGACTTAATTCTGTATTTCACACAGATGTATCTCATTACCTCCGACTGTAAATACAGTTGCCAGGCCTCCAGTTCTTTTCTTCTTGACGTCACGTTGAAAACTTCAAAGAAGATATTAAGATAAAGCGAGTTCTTATTTTTCTGATGTCTTTGCTTGCATCTACCTGGGATCTTGTTTTTCTCCCTCTGCCGGGGAAGATCAATGTGTTTGAGTTAAAGCCAGGGGTTAGGCGCTAAGCGGAGGACGCCAGACATTGATGTTCTGCAGCATCGTCACTCAGTCCGAGGCCCGTCCTGGGAGATAAGACCCATAGCCTGCTTAGGCTGATCAATGGCAGAATCCATACTGGCACTCACCCACACAATTTGCTCTCTTTGTCTTTGCAATTCAGTTGTTTTTCGTGGCCTATCAGTACTTTGTGCCGGCGATCTCACCCCGTACTTGTCATACTTAAGAGAACTTGAAGATAAGCATTACAGAACAAAATGAGCTGAATAATTAACTGGTCTCTGCTACACAGCAGCTGTTAAGCAGTTTGAACCCTGGTTGAATGGTTCACAGTTTTAATTTTAGAACATACAGTTGTGTTATGTTGCCATAAAAAAAATAATAAAGCTCAGCCGGCCTTATTGGTGGGTTCCTCTCTCCTCTTGTGCATTATAGCAAAGACTAATTCTCTCATAAAACATGATGTAGAGTTTGGAAATTAGCAGTGTCCTCCTCCCATCACGCACAGACAATAATCCATTTGTCTTCTTCTCCTCCTCCTCTTCCCCCTCTCCTCCCATCTGTTCGCAGCTAAGGTCAAGTCGAAGTGCGCACCGACGTTTTTCGCCTGCGCTAATGGCGTCCACTGCATCATTGGCCGCTTCCGCTGTAACGGCTTCAGCGACTGTCCTGACGGGAGTGACGAGGAGAACTGCAGTGAGTCTCACACAGCAACCGAATCCAATAAAAGCAATCTGTCTCGTGCTGTGGTCACCGTGAGTCAGTGATGTACTGTCCTCCGGTCATAACAGTTATTACTGCAGCTACTCATCCTACAGTCAGTGGACGGTAGAGTATTTATGTGTACTTCCTCATAAAGACGCAATCCAGCAATTTAACACATTACGGTCCCTTTACTCATCATGTCAGACCGTAACTAAAACACATTAAAACCAAATAAACACAACATAAAGACAGAGTTACAAACAAGGGGTGTGGAGATGATACATAGAATGTATGTAAAGATGGAAGACACATCTCCACCTCCTCACACTGCCACCAGGGGGCAAACAGTCTATTGGCTTAACACAAATAAAAGAGCATAGTTTGGCCTCTGATTTGTCAATTTTGACATATGTTTTTTTAATCTGTCTCCTTCAAGTCATCCAATGTAATTCTTAAAGAAACACGATCTTGCTGGAGTGCTCCTTTAAGATAAATATTGGCTTCATCAATTAACTACAAAAAGAACAAATTATTTGTTGTTGCATCAGTGCACAATGATGAGGAAAAACCATCACTAAGTGAGTGAAATGATTTAATTCATTAGCAGCAACATAGTCAGAAACATGCAGAAAACAATTGCTACACATCTACAGATGTTACTCATTTCTTTGTCTCGACTCCTCTCTTCTTCTTTTACTCTCTCAAATTTTCTTTGTGTCAGTTTGTGAACAAATAAATGAAAAGGCTCAGAAAACAAAGCTAAGCTGGAGCTGGTTTGCTTTGTCTTTCATCTCGCAGAGGAAAATGAATGAGAGAGAGTCATGTTTTACTTTGGAGTTAGAGCTGTGGTCTGTGCTATCAGGGATATACGTTGTCCTCACTTGACCCCATTGCTGCTTTCCCCAGTGGGGAAAGTGCATCAAGCCAATCACTCACCATTGTCAGAGGCAGTGTTCCTAGCCTGCAGGGGCCTCACACTCACAAATCTAATCTAGCCATTTAAATGGGGCTTTGCTCCACACTCCCAGCAGATGATGCGTCACAACTGTGTAATTGTCTGGATCTTCCCACAAGATAATTCTGTCTCATTTGGCAGAAGTCAGAACAAAGACAGATGCGAAAGTGCCGAAAAAAAGAGGTGGTAGGTCGCGGCAGGATTTTGAATGTTTAGTTTTCTTGATTTTTATCAGACTCCTCAGATCAAATTCTTTTTAGTTTTTCATTTGTATCTCTCGAATCCCTGCGAACATGTTTTCTTTAAAATGTAATCATATCAACGTGTTATAGATGGGATACGATCAACAGGTTTCCAGAATCGACTTCTAACTAAATGCACACAGAATGCTAATGGAATGTGCTTAGAATGAATGTTGATGCTCTGAAGTTTGTTGCTTCGAGGCAAAGTTAGACAGGTGCTCCTGTTTCTCACGTAACTTTAAACTGAAAACCTTTTTCTGTAACCTTGTATGAACTAACACTTGAGCTTTGACCTGTGCTCTGACTTAACCACAGCAGGCAACCCACTGGTGTGCTCGGAGTCTCGCTTCAAGTGTCGGAACGGCCGCTGTCTTGACCGCAGCTTCTTGTGTAACGGCCAGGACAACTGCCAGGACAACAGTGACGAGGAGCTCTGCCTGACTACAGCAGGTACGTTACTAAATCAAACACAAGGTTTCCAGATTCGATTTATTTTTTATTGCTGGAAGCGGAACATCTACCCAGGCCCTGGAAATCTGACACTGGGACACGCTGAGGCTGAGGCTGAGGCTGACTTTACGACATAAGTCAGTGAATTGTAGCAGGTCAGAGACAGTCTTCATCCCTCTGATTGTCCTTTAACTCTCATAGTAAACTATTTTTGTTGGGGTTTAGTTTAAGTGACACACTTATACTCAAATATTTATGTAAAAAAGGGCAAAAGGTGATGAAATTCTACAAAAACCCATTAAGCTGCTAAAGCAGTAAACGATAGAGTTGGTGCAAAAATAGTGCAAGACCTGGGATTTTTTTTAGCATGTGTCCAATCAGAAGTCCAAAAAGTTCACACCCACCACATAGACGTTATCAATTATTAACATAGGGTGAGGCAATGAAATAATTACTAAAAAGGATCCATCTTACATTTTTCGTGAAATGAAGGTCAACGCACTAGCTCTATGCTCTCCGGGGGGGGGGGCATTTTAATAACCACTCCTATACACCAAAAAGTGTGTATACATCCATTTTAGAGTAGTAGATAACTTGTGCACAGAATGGGTTACAGAGATGTGAATTAGAGGCTGTCTACAAAGTCCAGATTGAGACGCCATTTGTATTCAGTAATTATTTTTTGAAGTATAATAGAGAAACAAAAAGATCCAAAAACTACCCACAATGCATTTATTTCATGAAGAATAAATCACTTAAATAAAAGTAATGGCTATCCAAATTGGCCATCACTCGATGTCTAGAAAGTAATTAGTCATCCCTGTCTCGTGGACTGTTATTACACTGTACCAAGACTGGTCATGTAGATAATTATCTTTTGGGGAATTTTTGGAGCTAATTATTGGGAAAAACACTGCACGTGAAACTCGAGAAGCCTCAACATGCTGTGGTTGGGTTTGGCAGACGTAGCTGCAGAGACCAATTATACAGACTGAGTTAGATAAGTTTTCTCCCACAGTTAAAAGTAGGAGGTCTCGAAATAGACATCTCTATCTTCATTCACTTAATTCCGTTGATTCGTAATCTAACAGAAATGTCAAAATGAGACTGAGACGTAACCGCTGTCATTTTCATCCGTCGTGATGAACCAGAGTTTTTTCACTTGATCAGGAACGTGTCTGTGGGAAATATTGGCAGTGAACTTTAGAGCAGACTTCAGAACAGGTGCTGGCGTGCAGATAACAGTATTTTATCTTTTCTACTTGGATAAAACGACGATAGAGGGAGTTGAGAGATTCTTTTTCTCACTGTGTCTCATCATATGTGGAGGCATCACTTAGGAAGTGCATTTTACAGTGTGTGCTTCATAAGACACAGCAAAGCCACTGCAGATTAAACGTCATGCTGATGGAGACACAGGCTGCTGTCATTTAATTCTGCTAAATCAGAAGAGCAGTCCCTTCAATGTCTGTTGAACTTTCAGAGAGACCTTTGTACATATGTATATTTGTATGTGTTGTTACTGTACATCATAATCCTGTGACAATGACGTAATTACCAGCGTAGAGAAAATGTGCCGAGAACTGTATGAAAGGTATTTTTTTTAGTTTGCAGATAAGCTCCCAATATTCTGCTGTACCGAGTAGAGGATAGTGAATGAGTGGGTGATTTTGGACACAGCCCGTGGCATCAGGAGCATAATGGTTTGAAGTACTATGGTGTTGATGACATTGTGGGTTTGTATTGTAACTCAAGCAGCAGTAGGATGATCCCTGACAGTGAGTGTGATGTCTTCTGTTATAAAATCGAGAAAAAAAAACCTGTCTTATTCGCTGGTACCACTTACATCTGGAATGCCATGATAATTCCACTGGCAGCTCCACTTCTCACAGGCAGCTCCTGCCACTATGTGGCAAGAGAGACGGCTTTCTGTCATCACTTCAGCTGCACTTCCACTGGCACGGCAACTTGATATCTGCCAGCAGTCCAACCCTGATGTGCGTGAAACCCCAAAGGCAACGAAATGTGGACTGCTGTTACTGTTTGTTTTTTTTCTTGCGCGGAAGTGCTGCTGTAATATTGATTTAGTCTATAAGATAGAAAAAAGTCTGTCAGAACAGGCTAAGTTTGGAGCACAGAGAGAAAAAAAGCCGACAATAACCCGTCAGCATCTATAGCCCACGAGACAGTAATGTTATTACCAGTAGTAAGATGGGCTAAGTCAGCAGAAACTTGATCGAAACTCAAGAGGCAGAACGTATCTGATAAACAGGGGAGTCACAGTGTACACTTGAAAATATGGAAAGCGGATCCCTGTGAAAGGTTTCAACACCATTTATCTAGTTGATGTTGCTCGGCTGCAAAAAAGTTTTTATGACGAGACACAACTGACAAACTACGCAGTTTATATAATCATCAAAGGATTCTACTATTCTGATAACGATTTATAAAGATAGACGACATGACAGCTCCATAAAAGTGAAGCCAAACCATCTTCATCACTCCCTGGTGGCTGACTGCAGTGAAGGTAATAAACCCTGCCTCCTCCATGTTAGCAAATGGGACATGGAGCAAAATTAAAACTCAAAAGTACACATAAAATAATCCAAAGATGGTTTTGGTGATTGGTCTGTGGAACCTTGATAGTGCTGTGAGCTCTGTGGTGCGGTGGTCTTCAGAACAGATCAGGGAGGGGAAGCTCATATTGTTGTTAATTTTTTCTGTCTTTATTTCTTTTATCAACCGCCTCTGTGCTTCGGAGGAAGTGATGGCATTTCTGCATTTACCTTTAATTCTTCTCTTATACACACACACACACACACACACACACACACACACACACACACACACACACACACCTTACCTCACACTCACCTTACATTCTGCTCTGACTTCCCCTCTCTCTATAATAAGCACAGTCCTGCAGGTGACAGATAAGACGTACAATATCCGCTCTAAGCCACCTGACTACAGCATTTCTCTCCTCTACCTCTGCTGCTCTTCCTCTGTTCAGCTCCTCTTCCTCTTTACCCATAATTACTTGCCTCGGTTGTCCACATTTGCCTCCCCTGATCATTCAAGAAATTAGCTTGCAGCCTGTCAGCGGACAGATCATTATGGCTACACCAACAATTGGTTATCCCACCAGAGCTGTCAGACAATTAGATCTACGCAAACCATCATCAATGTTTTTTTTTATCTCAGGTGCTTTTATTTTCCATTAGAGTTATTTTAGACAATTTAGCTCAGTTAGACACGAACAGAGCGGCTTTTATTTGATGCGTAATTGATTGTTGAAATAGCAGAGGGCTTGGCAAAGTGGCCAACATTGCAATGTAACAATGCACAATCTCCTATAAACCCATTGCTGCAATAATGGCATGGAAAGATATTAGCATTGGGATGGGAAGTCTGTAACGGAGAGCAGAGATAAAGAAATGGAAAGCGCACAATGTAAAAACATAATATAGTAAACAAGAAAAAGGGAGTCGCGAGGAGCAATGAATAGCAATGGGCAGGAAGATGGAGGTAAGCAAAGAGAGTTAGGTGATTTAGAAGAGAAAGGCAGGGATTTGGATTGAGTGAGGGGCAGCGATAAGCTCATGACAGGATGAGAGGAGCATTTATTTCAAGTCCAGCCCCGAGGCCGAGCAGGGTAACTCCAGAAACAGAAATGACATGAAAGCTAGTTTTGCAAAGCCGAGCTTCCCTCTGCTCTGGTCTTCCGTTCGGCTCATAGCAGGAAATAGAGGGTTCAGTGACACAGCGCGTGTTTGCCCCCGAGACGAATTGTTGTTGAAACACAGCCGAAGGGCACGCAGGAGCTGCTGGCGGAGCCCTTGCTGAGAACAAGAGAACCACTCTGAATATCCAAGGAAGCATGTGCACGAATGCATGAGCACATACACACAATCAGACAAAACACTCAGTGAATCCAGCACATCTGACAGTGATTTACTTCCTACTTAATACAACACAACACTGTAAACTCTTGGAGAAAACTTTCTGAAGGTCAAGTTTAAGACAGCGCTAGAAAAATTGATGAGCGGCACGGTGGCTGACATCTTTTGTAAAAGTGTGGGAGAATTCCCTTTGTGCCATTTAGCAAAAGTGATGCAAGTGATTTAAAATGCACACATCAGCCTGTCTCATTACACATTAATTAACACAAGCAAAGAGTATCAGATGGTGCTGCGACCGTGGAAGAGGGAAAGTGATTCAATGACTCAAAACGCCTCAATCTCAAGCCTCTTTTCCACTGGACAAAAAACACCCACTAACATCTGGCTTCTGAAATGTTTTTTGCTCTGGTAAATGAAACCTGGTGAAAACACTAATTTATTCTTTGTACTTTTTCTGCATGACGTTGTGATGCAAATTTAATTTCCCGGCATTGGTGTGCAAGTAGCAATGAATCTCAATCTTTGTATACCATAGTTGTTTTTTTACATCTTGGAAGCAAAGTGCTACAACAATTTTTATTGAGACAGCTTCTCAGTCTCTGGCATTTTAGTGACATCGAACACGACTGGGGGGAAATAAGAGAAGCGTCTTCTCCTTCCTCTTCATCTTAAGTGAAGTTGTTCTGAGAGGTAACAGAGGGGACGTGTACATGGTGGGGGGGAGGTAGAAACTCTCGAGGACAGATGATGGATTTAAGGCTTCAAAAGCTCTCTGCCGGCTTTGTGCATTTTTCAAGATAAGGTATGTTTTGTGTTGACACATGAATCTTAGGCTTTTGTTTTGTGACTCAGACTGAATGTTATTTGTATTTCAATGAGCTTAACATAGTGCCACTTAGAGAATTAAACTAATGTGCTGCACGGATATTTTATAGCTATTACAAATTTTCAGCTCTTGTCACTAGCTGGGTCTCATAAAAGCACCATACGCTACACATATAGAAATACAATGACAGTAATATAGAGCACAATTTGCTAAATGCCTACATCCCTGCTCGGCTTTCATCCCTTAACCTTTGTTGTGAAGGATTTAATATTTGTAATTCATTTGACTTCAGTTGGTAATGAGCTCCAGGGTTAAATTTAGATCTACAGCCATCAGTTTTCAATGACAACACACAAATATTGAATGAATAAATTTAGTTTTGTCCTTTTACATAAAAGAATATGTGAAATGTCGTGATGCACTTTCACTTTACAACATCACATAGGGAAGATTTATATGCTCTACCTGCTTCACTTCTGCTAGACGCCATTTATTTTAATATTGGTGCAATAATCGGACAAATAATAGGCAAATAAATCTTTAAAGTGGTGGAGACGGCACAGCCTTTGGTTCCTTATGCCTTTGAAAGGCTCACAACATCAATCAGGCTGATTAGAACAAAAAGGGCCAACGTCAGTTCTCCAGACCGAAAATCCTCACGACACATCTTGGAATACATCTACATTTATTACTGGAAGTAACCACGTACATGTGATTTCAATTACATCGCACTGTAAACAAAAATGTGTCTTTTCGGCTCAAGGGTATATCTTGTATCCCTCTTACAAAGAAGGACTCGTCCAGACATAGCGAACAGAAGACGGAAACCGGGCTGTCTCCACTTTTGTTTTTTGTAATGGTTTTGACGACCCCATCAGAGTAATGATTGACCTTCAGGTCCTCAGAGAACTGTCAGTCAGAGCGAGGTGATGGCAGCAGTGTTGTTAGTCTCCAACATGATTATATCATCAAAACATTGGCAGCTGACATCACCCCTGACCCTGATTGGTTTGATGAAAATTAGCCCACCCACAGCCCCAGAGTCTGCAGATCTTAGTGGCACCAAGACTTGATGGGGACCACGAGTGTGCATATTTAAAGCCTCCACTTTCTGTTTTTTATTTCACATTTTAACAAACCTCCTGTTGAAAAGCGCACGCCTGGGGAATTTGTCTTTTTTTAACAGTGCTGGCTCAATAAAACAATAATATACTCTTTTGGCCAACACCACCACATACACACAGACGCTCTCGCCTCCCACAGCCAGTGCAATATGCAACTCTAACCTTCTCTGGTTTGTGTACGGAGAGGCTCCGTCTCTGAGAAGTCAAATCCCTCATTTCAGACTCCAGGGACGCTCCCCTCCTACAGTGAGTAATCTGCAGCTTTCTATTTGTTATATCCTCCTAAGGCTGTGTAAGAGCTACTCGATAGATCCAGTAGCGGCGCATCTGCTGTTTTGCATAAGCACTATGTATTCAACAACCTGTCTTCACAGCCCTACCATTTACAGGGCCAATAGATACTAGCAATTCAAACGTGGCTGTATTTATGTATGTGTGTCTTTTGACATAACAGTAACTATTGCCTCTTTATTAGCATCACCAGTAAACTAGAAATTAATATGTCAAATAACAAAGAATTCCCAAGTGATTAATCATCCCTTAGTCTGTACTTACTATCCCTTTAGCTTGCTAACAGCTTTCCGCACAGCCACATCCTCCCCCACTGATTGCTGCCAGACTTTGGGCCTGAATAATATAGCTTCTATAGATTAAAATGACAACTTAATACGCATGCAATTCTTGTGTAAGTGACGTGTGCAGCACCGAAATGTTGATCTGCTCATGCCCCTTCGCCAGTAGCACTCGGAGCACTGGCAGAGAGAGAAAGGTGTGGGTGGGAGCGTGAAATGGCGTAGGGGCACATAATGGCAGTAGACTGAGGTGTGGGAGAGGAGTGTAATAGTGCCAGTTTATCAGAGCCAACGCACACTTGACAGGCACAACTAGGGAACTGTTTGCACATGTCACCGCCCATGGATTTGAACTTGTTTTTGTTTTTGTTTGCCTAAAGCAGGTTCACAAAGCAGAGTTGAGGGCCTCTTGGCTGCTGGTCTGCAGTAGAAGAAGGCCGAGCAGTTGACACGACGCTGCGTAGCCGCTGCTGGCAGCATCTTGATAGTTTTCTAGCATTGCAAGAGTGCATTTTAGAGCGGGAGATCTGTCAATAACCTTTAGAATCTATAATTGTTGTTTCATGTGAACACTGTACATCATCCACCCATCGGTTGGATGCATCCTACTTTGTGTGTATTCTCTGCTTTATCTGAGAATATGTTCACACATATTTAATCTTTTATCACTTGTCCTTCCTTCCTTCTCTCTCACTCACCAAGTATCCGTTCTTTCAGAGCCCCTGTTGTCTAAGTGCCACGTTGCCATTGGCGATGGCCGCCCAGGGGGCCACTCCTGGGACCGGAGTCTGTATGATTCATCCCCGTCCTTGAATCAGGACCAGTCAGCCGTTGATGTCCCGGCTCCTGTAAATTAACAACCTCTCCCTCCTAAACATCGCTTCGTTCAGTCGCCATGGTGATGGTGGTCAAGTGACGACCTGCACCCACAGACTAGTGGAGGAATTTGGCTCAGAACAAAAGCTGTGCTGTCTGTATTGGGTGGAGTTATACTTTGAGTGAGGGTGCCTTTGTGTGTGTGTGTGTTCATGTATGTGGGTGCATGAGGGAGTGGGTCTACTAGTCATTGTTTTCAATCACATCTTGGAGCCATTCATCCCACACTTCTACTTTAATAGTTTTTTTGGCTTGATGAGTCCAGAGAAAGTCTGGCTTTGCGTTAATTGGGTGATATAGCACAAAGTGTCAAACTGTGGTTGAGCTGGCTTGGTCTGTGAGGCTCCATGAAGCAGCCAAAAGCATTGAATCATGTTCTGTGGTCTCATTCTGAACCACACAATTGCTTAAGTGACACTATAAAATGGAATTCCCCAAATAAGACAAAAACAAGCTTGTCAGCTCGCTGATTTGTGCTTCTATGAGCGTCACATTTGCATCAGAGTGTATTAACCCTGGCCTCTACTCCTGCATTTCCCTGCTCCATGGACACTTGGTTTGAAAAACGTGCCCCTCCGTGGCCCCCTCGGTGTGTGCACGCTGGTTGGCTGACAGCAGAAAGGAGGCGAGATCCCCATGTAAAGTGTGCAGTTTTTGAACAAGGCTCTCTCTCTCTCTTAAAGTCTTCTCCTTTTCATCTCTGCGTCTCTACCACCGCTCTCTCCACAGTACACTAGTCTTTTCAGAAAAACGTGCATACCTACTCTGTATTGTGCAGACTCCAATGAGGTCTAACAAGGCCATTATCCGTCTAGAGCAATATCACATTAAAGAGAAACTAAGAGGTGTTGAGGCTGCACCAATATAGATATCCACAGCTCATTATTCTCCATGCTAACGTCCTCACTAGCTGTAAAGTGGTAGCAGATAGTTTGACTACTTTTTTTGCGAAAGTTTTGAAATTACTAATTAAGTCTTAAATGGCTGCAGCATGTACTAAAAGAAACTTAAAAGGAAAATTTAATCACCACTTGTTTTTCGTTTTTTTTTCTTCGAAATGTTTCCATTAGTTTGCATAAGAGACTCGTTTTTATCTCTGTTGGCTCGTTGTGGCCCAAGAGAAGAGAAAAATGCTGTTTTTGCATTTTTTTTAATTGCACTAGTTGAGAATGGAGAATTGTGTGAATCCAAAGCGAAGAGGCGCACTGAAATGGATTTCAGCCTCTTGGATAGCTTTGATGAATGTTGGCAAAACTTAGCTACAGTACTTTTAGGAGATGCTTATATGCCCAGAGCTTGATTTAATTTCCCCCACATAATTTTTTCGACCATATTATCTCTTCTTCAGGATAATATATATCAGACCCATCAATTAAAAGCAGAAACACTTAAAAGCATGACAAACTTTTGTCAGCTTCAGTATATCACTGCTGCAGTGCTTGTTCTAAATCTGCCTGTTTGGAATGGGCTTTCTTGGCCTGTGGTAATGCTGCAGCCTTCTTTCTGAAACGTTTAAAATGACCCGCAGTGATTGAGCTGTGCGAAGTACAGACCGGCTGTGTAAAGTTCTGAATGGGCTGTTGTCGTGATCGACAATGTAACTTGCAAGTCACTGAACGTATGACGTGTCCAAATCAAAGCAAATCCGACACGTCACTTCCTTGAGCCCTTATCAACACCAATACCAGTGTAGTGTGAAGGCGATAAGATGAGTGCTTGTCGAGGCATGTCGGCAACAGACATACAGAGATATCTGGAATTATTAGATAAATAGTGCTTTAAAGCATATAAAAGTGGCTTAAATATGAATAAATCAATAATAAATCAACTCAAGCATCAGGTGCTTCACTGCATCATATAAAAAGCAGTAGGTCCCACTCCTGCAACTCCTTTAAGCTACGAAATCCCACTGATTGCCTGTCAGGTTGCCATGAATTATACAGCACTTGGATTACATCTTTCAGTCTCAGTACTGAATAGTGCAATACCTCTTCATTCATTATTTCTCCATGATGTACGTCTATTTATTGGTTAGTCAGGGCTGTAACTCTTGCAGTATTAATTATGAGGTGCTGCATTATACCTGTGCATCCACTAAAGTGGCATTAGATCAAACTGGGGTGCAGCTATTAGGAGTAAACAGATGTACAACCTGGAGTGATGCATTACTTGTCAGTCGAGGTCTCACTCTAATGGGCCAGGTTATTTTTCTGCAAATGTGTTTTCTGCCAATACTCTAAGTGTGCCTTCACACATGTTAGGGTCGAGCCGAAGGCGTTGCTCGACAGAGAAGAATCGACTGCTATCAAGGTGTGTGTTTGGTTGGTGATAAAAGCTTTGGAGGTTGGAGAGTCCCTGTATGGGCTTGGTGTGTGCACGTGTCTGTGTTCTTCAGGGAAATACAAAAAGAAGGGAGGCTTAAGTGGAACACAGGAAGAAGAAGAGTGCCTCAGAGAAAGAGAAGAGGAATTGCATGTCAGAGAGTATGAGAGACAGAAATGTGAGAGGACGATTTGGGAGGTGCAACGGAGCAGAAGAGGGAAGGAAAGCACAAGGGAGAGAGTGATGGAGAGCGTGAGGGAAGCTGACGGAGATGCAGGATTAGGGAGAGTGGCAAAGCCATTGAGGGAAGAAAAAAAAAAGATGAAAACCCTCTGCATTCATTGTGTAGAAAGACAGGGAATCAAGGGAGAGGATAAAGAAGCAGAAGCGATGGAAACAGTTGCTGGGGAAGGGGTCATGGTTGCTGGTAGAGAAAGAGGAAAAAACCACTAAGGAGGGTAAAGGGAGAAACAAAGCGGAGGAAAAAAAGATTAGCAAGCAGGACATCTTCAGAGACGGGAATAAGCAGGCGGAAAGCTGAGAGACAGGTGCAGGAAGCAAAGGTACGAGCAGAACAGAGGGGAGCGCTGGGGAAAGGGGGGACAACAAAGCGAGCGAGCGGGATCGGGATGACTGAAGTCGAGCCAGAAGGCTGAGGTGGGACTGAAACAAAGCAGGGGAGACAAAGGATGGAAGAGGGAATATGGATGAAATCAACAAACAAAACAGTGGATGTGGATGATGACAGGGGAGTGCGGGGATGAGAGATGCTGCAGGGTATGATATTTTGATGGAGGTCATACTTGAAGCTCGCACTGTGATCTAATTCATGGTAATTACTGGCTTCGGCACAGTCTTTCTCAATTGCATGTCTCTCCTTTTTTTCACATTGGCCTCTCTCCTCTCTCTGTCTGACTCACTCCGCTCATGTACCATTAACCTCCCATCAGCTTCTCACAGTTTTGATGTCTGGCCCCCGTCTCCACCTTTTCCTCATCACTTCTTCTTACGGTTTCACCTCCTCGTAACCTACTGTCTTGTCTCCTCTCATCACGGGCTTTCTCCGCTCGCCTCTGTTCCCTGCTCTTGCTTGTCTGCGGTCTCTGTCCCTGCCTCACCCGTCCTCTCCCTCCATGTTGTTCCTGTTGTTCGATATTCTCGCATGGACGCCCACATGTCAGCG
The DNA here is from genome assembly GCA_026259375.1 of Verasper variegatus. NCBI lineage: Eukaryota > Metazoa > Chordata > Actinopteri > Pleuronectiformes > Pleuronectidae > Verasper > Verasper variegatus. The sequence goes on from CM048042.1 coordinate 18,697,895, forward strand.
GCATGTTAAAACCATGCTGGAGATTAGGAGAGGGAGGGCTGGAGCGAGCAATGCGGAGATTTTCGAGCTGTGATTTTCACCTTTGGCCCCTCTCTTAGCCAGCTTTGTTTGGTGGCTTTATAATGTAGAAAAAACAAGGACAAGTGTGCCTGCAGGACAAGTGTGTGTGTACTAATCGGTGGTGTATGTTAGCTGCTGGGTAGATGCAATTACACCACATGGTTGTGACAGAGATGGAAAGAGGAAAAAATACAACTTTCAAGTCTTAAATCTTACCCTGGACAGTGTACTTAGGAAAATGTAAATCTTTTATTAATGCATAAATCATTGGACAACAACCTAAACCCATATCAGTGTCATATTATACTGTTCAGCACACTGTGCATATGCAGTGTTACTATCACAGACATATCTCCTTAACATTGTTTTTAACTTGAGGCTAAACATAGTACATGTGCCAGTTGTAGTGATATCTAATCAGTGATCAGTCTGACTCAGTGTATTTTGGTCAGGCATGGGTCACTGTTAGAATAATAATCTTCCAAACTGCTGGAGTTTCTTATCTAAAAAACACATCACAAGCTTCTCTGGCTCTGGGACGAGCACAGATCTCTGAGCCTGTAGAAATACATGTGGGCTTGATTTCACTTTGCTGCCGCGTGTGAATCACTCTAGCCTGGGTTTTGACAAGTGCTCTGTCGATGAATATGTTGCATTCCATTTTGAATGTGGTAACTGGATGAATTTCTAAACAACTAAACACAGCACTATACATTTTATTGGCTGTGTCTGCAGTTTGATACCCAATCAATAAATATATTATGTCCCTTTTATGTGCAATAAAATGTTTACCTTCCAAGCAGCTAATTTTAATTTAGTTAATATAGTTTTTAATGTTTTCACTTTAATTGTCAGCACCAAGCACCATCAAAATACGCATCGCACATTTGCATAGCGGTTAAGTGTTTTGTTTGATGAAATAGAAAGAGAGCTTTTGCTTTAACCTTTTTTATAACTGTGTCTCCAATGTATCCCTTTCGTTTTCTGTCTTTTTCCCTATTTATTTATTCATTCAAACGTACAGATGGATGTTGTGCACTCCCACTGCTGATCAATCTAACTGACCTGACTGGGAAGTTTGATTGTTCATTTGAACAACTGACGCAGTTGAGTTTGGTCAGTTTAATTGTCGGTAGATGGCGCTACAGAGTTGCAGTGGAGCATTTCCCCACCGCTTGCAGGATAAATACTGACTAAAGAATGACACTAAGTAGAGCGCATACCTCAGCCAAGGCCCAACAGTCCCCTTAAATTCAACCAAGCTTCACCAAATTGCACAAACTCATACATATAAGTTTCCTAATAAGCCATGAATTGTGAATTTTGTCCATTGGGAAATCTGTGAAAATGTCAAAAAATACCAATGTTAAATCAAGTGGAAAAGAAATCCTGGATCCACCCCAAAAATGATGGGTTCTTTCTGTTCTTTCAATTTCTGTGGAAATATGTTCAATAGTTTTTGCATAAACCTCTGCTAGGGAATACAAAACACGGTGTAGTATTTCTGTATGCATTTCTGTCCTGTGAGAGAAATTATTATAGCACATTATAGCAATTATTAAATCACACAGATATATCCATTGTTGTCTGTGCACTGAGCTATAGGTGATCCCCTTGTAGATGATGCTCAATACACGCATGTTTAGACTAACTGGGTGTATTCCTGGGGGAAGGCTTTCCAGTGATGTTTTATAGTCGCTAGCCTAGTTTCTCAAAGCAGCATCTTCCAGTTCTCCCAGTCTACTGGGAAACGTTGTAGCAGCGTCGGTATTCATCGAAATATCTTCAAAACTCGAGGCTGTAATTTTCTCTAACTTTTTTTCATTTTCTCTCCAAGCATTTGATGAAACATTATAGGAGTACTAAAAAAAACTGGGTTATTTTGCATATAGCACACAAAATATGTATGAGTTCATCTTTTAAGTAGTAGTATACATTTTTTATTTATTCATATCATGTTTCCACTCTATGTCATTTCATTCATTCACTTAAATACCTCAGATTAATTGCTGTTAAATCAAATTCCTGAGGCGATGTAGCTTTATTGATTCACTGATTTACTGTAGTAATGTCCTTACATTTCATTTAGCATCACCAATAAATAAAACTAACTTCTTTGCTGTTCACTGAGCCGTACATTTATTCAAACAAGGAAAACTGGCAAAGATAAATATACTGAAAGACGACAGTGTGGACACTGGGTTTCCTTTTCTTTGAAAGAGCTGAATACTTCTGGACAAACTTAGTGAAGTTCGTGAAAGCATTACGGGAGAACAAAGAGGATAAAGGAAGACAAAGATAAAGCATTATTTGATAGAACCCTTTGCTCGTTGGTGGTATTTTTCCAAAGTCACTAATTGACTGTTATCTTTCAGTATCACTGGTTCATAAAGGTGTATGTACCCTGCTTCAAAATCAATAGAAGATACAAATAAATAATAGTCTATTATTTTAGCCTTTTTATCCTGTTTTTTGTGTGTTTTGTTATTCCATCTGTGAAAGTTGTACCACAACACAAAACCCTTCCTCGGTATGCTACATGATCCCCCTTCCTAACACAGCATCACACAGCTCCCTCAGGCTAAAGATGATGCATAGCTGGAAGCTGCATTAACAATTAGATGGGTATGAAGTCGACTCGCTTGCACTGTGTGCTGCAGCTTGATGTGTGGTCCGACTCATCTGCGGTTGTGTGGGCGACAGATTGTGTTTCGTGGTTATACAATCTGCATGCTTGCCTGAGCATGGTGCTGATGGATGGGGACCATCAATAATTTTACATATTTTCAGAAGCAATAATTATAGGGAAGAAACAAGTGTGTGTGAGAGAGCGGGTGAATGGATGAGGATCAATTACACTGGCAAAGATGCAGCTCTGTGTGTTAACCTCTAACCATTAATGTGGATGTGTACCCCCATTAAAAAAGGCTCCTGCTGAGTATGAGGCGTAGAGAGGAAACGCAGATGTTTGATACCAGATGACAAAAAAGACATCAGGGAGGGAGAGAGCAAAACAAACATTCTTGGAAAGTTTAGTGATCAAACGATGGAAAGTATTCTGTCAATAAAGATGGACAAATAACTGGAGGCAGTGGGGGAATGAGAGCACAAAGGAAGGAAGGAGCAAGTACAGCAAGGGGGGAAGAAAGTAATATCTTTAACACAATTAAAACTTAACACACACTGAGCCCCACTGTCTAAATTCAGCCAAGAAGCCACGAGACGATCGAGATGTGGTGTAGCAGTCATTCACAACCAGTGGGATGTGGCCAAAAGTTGGGCTTCAGAACCGTCACCTAGTGAGACATGGAGGTAGCTGTACTGCCAAATGGATTGAAATAAAATTTTGGTCATTTACAAAGCTAGCTGGAAACCTTTGGATTTCAGACCCTCTCTGTGGATCCTGCCCAATCTCTTCTGCCCATTTATGTCCAGGGTTTTTCCATTGTGACTGTCACAAAATCAAAAGGCAAAGGAACAAACCGAAAGCGGCTTTGAAAGAACCCCCTGTAAGTCGGCCTGTCAGCCATCCCACCCCGTCTCGATCTCATTACTTCCCAGCAGCAAGCCCAAATGTCTCACTGATGGTAGGCAGCTGTATTTTGGTCATTACAGCTGACAGTGACAAAACACAATATTTACAGCCCGGTTTCATTTTTCTTCTTTTGCATCATCTTATGTTACATTATTCCGATTTATTTGGGAAGATGCTCCTTGGAATGATTTTTAACAATCCTTTAGGATAGATGAGCTTGAGAACCCCTGCTGCACAGAATATGCATAATTGATTTTAGAAACTTTGATTGTAATTGGTCTTTCCCTTTTGCGACAAGAGCAGTTTTGTTCTATTTTCCCCTGGATAATGAGGCCGTGGTGATTTAAATAGCCAGGAGAAGAGGTGCCAAAGAATGCACCGTTCACCATGTCTTCACAATTTATCGAACTCTGTCGCTGTCGAATCGTTTTGGTCTTCTTGAAGATGTCAGTCAGCTATTTCCAGCCGTGCGCTTCACTTGATGTGCAAGGAGATGCAAATGGAGGGAGGAAAAGAAGTTGACAGACAAGGAGAAAGTTTGAGATGCAAGACCAGCTAGCAAGTATGCAAAATACTACAAAGAGTATACGACTTACTCAGTATACCTTCTGGCGAGGCAAACTGAGATTCCTGCTGGGATTTCGTTCTGTTGCTTCATCATTTTCGTCAGCGCAGCTCCCTGCTTTTCGTTCAGACCACACAGAATCCATGACCGCTATACTTCACAGATCAAATCCACCCTGCCTTTTTTTTTTTATACGCAGGAGGTCACGAGTTCAAACACTTATCTCAGAGGAAGCACTGGATCCGGCCTTATCTCTGACCTCCAGGTACCAGCCTCCCTTTAGGCATGGATCCCCAATCTTTCCGTGCTTCGTCAACCCATGCTGTCACACTTGGAGTAAATATGTACAAGCGGCCCAGTTGACCATCATGCTCCACTTCTTATCACTCAGACAGAGCCCATTGATTCCACTCTGGCTGAACACAGAGATATGAGCAGGGGCCATGGGCTTTCAACAATGGGCTGTGTTGTTCTGTTGTTTGACTGATAAAAGAAGCAGGGGCTCCTTGTGCTTCCACCAGCCTGACCAGTTGTATTGTTGAAGGAGAGGGGATTAGATGGTGCAATGGGCTTCAGAGGTCTTGCTCTGTTTCTTAAACCAGGAGAAGAACAGGGCAGGGAGTGCGCAGGCCAAGGGGAGGACTGGCATTGTGATATTTTGTGTCTGTGTGTGCATGCATGTATCTGCGTCGCTGCGAAAGACAGTCATGCTCTTTGCAGACTTTTTGGTGTGTATTTTTCCAGGGTTTATCCCACTTGATCTGAAGCCAGCCCCCCTCCCTCTCCTCTATCTGAGCTCAGACCTATCGTAGCGTGGCTTGCCAGAATAACGTGGGTCCTGTGGTGTGGGAGGAAGTTGCTGCTCAATGTACCTTCAACAGATAAGTCTTGAGCAGGCTGTCCTTGGTTTCATTTGGCCTTGAATGACATTCCTCATCCCCTGTGCAGACGAGTGGACGCACACGGAATCAGACATACATTACATACTGTTAACAAACACACTACTCAACCAGGGTTTTGCATGCATATGGTTTTAATTTTTATTTTTTGTGATATTTTCTTACCTGTAGCAGGAGGTTTGCCAGACACATTTGGTAAATTATTCAGGGTTTTATGTTGTAAAATTAGAAAAGATAATAGAAAATAGCTGAAATTGTTCTACCGCAGTGGATATGCCACATTGTGATTTAGAAAAACGGGTCTCCCCACACACCGTAATTACTCCTGTCTGTGTAGCTATGATCTCTTGCTCTGAAAACTCACTCAAGTGCTTTCAACTGGAACCTCACTCTCTGAAACAGTCTCCTGTCACCACCGCTTCACAGTAGATAAGGTTACCAGGAGGAATTCACTGCTCATGCATGTGTATGTGTGTGTGTGTGTGTGTGTGTGTGTGTGTGTGTGTTGTGTGTGTGTGTCAGAGTTACACCTGGAAAGTGAACATCAAATGTTTTTTCACACATTCTGAAATGTGGTTACATTAATAACTTACATTAATAAGAATATTATTGGATGTTCGCTCCGAGTTCAAATTTCAGCTTCCTCTGCAAGCGTAAAAAAGAAGTCACGTATTGCTCACAAAGGGATTAATTTTTCTCACAGAATCCAACACTATATAGATAAAAAAAAATAAGTGTCATCATTTCAGTTCTGATACAATAAGCTGCAGCACTTTGGCCCTTTTAACCAGCTTTAATCTCATCTGCAGACCTGCCAGCCACCGGGGCACTTTGTGACCAAGTCAGCAGGTTTAACTGTGAGTGACAGCTTGAGAATGCCTGATCGCTTAACTGCCACTTAAGTGATCAATAAAGCTGACATCTACACTGGAAATTCACACACTCACCTTAAAACAAGCAGCAGGACATGTGCACTAGCTTGAACGCAAGATGCCTTCGGAGTGACAGCTGCTGTTTGTATGTTTACAGCAAGATTTCCCAAATAACAGTATATTTTTTTTTTAATTTGTAGGTCTTTCCTGGACACCACTCATTCCTATCAAGTGCTTTTGTAGGCAAAACTAATTGTAGATTGATTTCCTGGCAAAAGGAGATTCTTCGTAGATTATGTACAGGAGGACGCGGTGACATTGAGGATTTGAGTCAGCCACCGAAATACAAATGTTGTAATCGGAGACATGACAATATTCAAAATGTCCTTTTCATGTCATCACTACAGGCTTCTATACATTCTATCTATAATTAATTGATAGATTGACAATAGTTCTGTAATCTGTCATCATTCCTCTAATTATAAATTGCCATTTCAAGATCCTGTCCTAATGTCCCCTGCCAACAAAAAGAAAGTGACTCAGAAGAAAATCTGCATTTTATTGTGGGGCTCCAGACGTCTGAGTTTGACTTATCAAGTCAATATCTTCCATAGTTACATTTTTATTAACACTGACCTTGAGTGGGGACCAAATCCTGGTCCAAAACATAATTTCTGAGGTCATGGTTAAGGTTGTTAATTATGGTTAGCTTAAGGTTATATGTTAGAGGCATGAGCTGGTCATGGTTTAGGTTATGGCCGAGGTTTGCCTTTCCACAATAAATGGAAATCAATTATAGTTCTAATAAGGACAGCTGCAAAAATCTGTGTGTGTGCGCGCATACGTCAGTCAGAGTCCTATTTGTGTCTACTCTCCAGCTTCCGAAGTCACCTTTTGGCCCCCAAGAGTAGTTGCCATGGTGACACCCGTCAGGTTTGGTGGGACAGGCTTGCAGTCAAAGCCTCTCAGCAGTCCTGAGTGAACCTCTCACCCTCCCCATTCGTCCTTGTCCTCCAGGAAAAGAAACTGTCCTGGCCTTCAGAGCCATACTCAACTGAAAGGTTTTCCAAAAACAAAAAAAGAACTGAAACTCCCACTTGTGTGCGTCCGTTGAAGTTTGCAACATGTTACGAGTCAAACGATGAGTGACGCGTCTTTGTTGCTGCAGCTACTTACTGAGTCTGTCATACTCACAGCTCATCTTTTCTCCAAAGCCTTTTTAATCATGAACATACCTTAGAGTCTCTTCCCCCACTGTGTTATAGCGACCACTCTTCTGTTCCACTTCTCTGCCATCATCCCTCATCAGCAGCAGCTCTTTGTAATATATACATCCACTTAAATCTATTTTTGGTATTATTTTCATTCTTTCTTTGCTCCTTTTTCTTTAATTCATTTTATTTTACTCCAGAAACAAGTTCAAGACAGCATTAGAGCACATCAAATAGAAATACATCTGTAAACGCACACATGCTGCACTGCATATGCACGTATATCCATACATACATGAACCATTTAACATACATGAATAGCGTGACACCTCACTGTAACAGCTTCTGAATCCTTACAAGTGCTTTTGTAGGCAAAACTAATTGTAGATCGATTTCCTGGCAAAAGGAGATTCTTCGTAGATTATGTACAGGAGGACGCGGTGACATTGAGGATTTGAGTCAGCCACCGAAATACAAATGTTGTAATGGGAGACATGACAATATTCAAAATGTCCTTTTCATGTCATCACTACAGGCTTCTATACGTTCTATCTATAATTAATTGATAGATTGACAATAGTTCTGTAATCTGTCATCATTCCTCTAATTATAAATTGCCATTTCAAGATCCTGTCCTAATGTCCCCTGCCAACAAAAAGAAAGTGACTCAGAAGAAAATCTGCATTTTATTGTGGGGCTCCAGACGTCTGAGTTTGACTTATCAAGTCAATATCTTCCATAGTTACATTTTTATTGCTAACGTTTCTCAGTTTATTTCTGTTAATAAAATAATAAAAAGACTGTAACTTTGGAATTCACCCATTTTATTACCTAGGCAACTCATATGGCTGCTGAAGCCTCATAGAAGCTTCAGATAAATGTTAAATATTTGCATAAAACCAACTTTGCATTTTGTTCCCCTTCACTTGCTTTAAAAGTCCATTAAAAGGACACATTTTAAAACCAAGTGTGAAGAGGAGGAATTATTTAACAAAGTTCTCCTGTGTGCACTGGACTTTTTTGCACAAACAGACACATTTGAAAACCACTTGTACAGTTAAATCACCATGCAACAATATCAAGAAATTATTATAACAAAAGAAAAACCAAATGAGCTTTCTGTCTACAAGGGATTGAAACTAAAATAGAAGGAAATTATTATATGCACTTTAACGTGGCATTGAATCAAGACATTCAAAACTAAAAAATAGTTTAAAATTGTCTTTCTCCCCTTCTGTTAGCTCCTGAAATAGCATTCACTGATCAGCTCAGCCTTATCCTCCTCTGCATCAAACAATCTACCTTCATCATATTTTCTGGCTGTGCTGCCTCTGGCACCATTTAACTTGTCATCACACCTTATAATCTGATATCTAATAAATCCTTATATTAGAGGCAGAAGGTAATGGATGTAAAATGTGATGCTTAACTCGTGATTCTGGAGCATCGTGGTGAAAGATTCTCATCTGCAGACCTTACAAAATATTTCTGTACAGCTTGTTTCTGTCCTCCAGGACAAAAAGCAGATAAATGTGAAAGCAGGGCATTTAAATTCAGCACCGCGCTCACATAACTCTGTTCCCACAGATTTTAACAGATTATGGCGTACTTTATGGTGTTAAATCACTCCGCTGGCAGGAAGATATTTCAACAAGAAGAAAGAAATTCACAGATTTTCATAAGTTATTCACATGCTGTTTTTTCACATTTGAGCTTAATGAACATCCTAATTCTCTGTGAATGTCAGCCAGCGCTCTTCTTCAACATTCCCCCTCAACTAGCTCCACCTCTGTTTTGTATGAAAGTTTCATAAGTCACCAAATCCAATTTTCACTCAACAGCCAGTCGTTCTATATCATCCTCCTGTCACTCAAGCTGTCAAATGAGTCTACATCTCCTCTTTGACTCCTGCGTGTCGCTCTGCCTGCTGTGTAGCTGCGGGCTACAATTTATAATAGTCTCCTGTCCCTTCTGGGGAGGCTGGTTGTAGCCTGCAGATGTCATCCCTGCACATCATGCACACACTGTCCTGAATAAGACTCTTAATCTCCACGGTCTTATCACTCATCACCATCACATCCAGGCTTTGGGCAGTGTGCGTGTGTGCGTGTGTCCGTGTGTGCATGTGTGCGTGTGTGTGTGTGCTCATATTTGTTATCTTTCCAGCATTAACACTGACCTTGAGTGGGGACCAAATCCTGGTCCAAAACATAATTTCTGAGGTCATGGTTAAGGTTGTTAATTATGGTTAGGTTAAGGTTATATGTTAGAGGCATGAGCTGGTCATGGTTTAGGTTATGGCCGAGGTTTGCCTTTCCACAATAAATGGAAATCAATTATAGTTCTAATAAGGACAGCTGCAAAAATCTGTGTGTGTGCGTGCATACGTCAGTCAGAGTCCTATTTGTGTCTCTCCAGCTTCCGAAGTCACCTTTTGGCCCCCAAGAGTAGTTGCCATGGTGACACCCGTCAGGTTTGGTGGGACGGGCTTGCAGTCAAAGCCTCTCAGCAGTCCTGAGTGAACCTCTCACCCTCCCCATTCGTCCTTGTCCTCCAGGAAAAGAAACTGTCCTGGCCTTCAGAGCCATACTCGACTGAAAGGTTTTCCAAAAACAAAAAAAGAACTGAAACTCCCACTTGTGTGCGTCCGTTGAAGTTTGCAACATGTTACGAGTCAAACGATGAGTGACGCGTCTTTGTTGCTGCAGCTACTTACTGAGTCTGTCATACTCACAGCTCATCTTTTCTCCAAAGCCTTTTTAATCATGAACATACCTTAGAGTCTCTTCCCCCACTGTGTTATAGCGACCACTCTTCTGTTCCCACTTCTCTGCCATCATCCCTCATCAGCAGCAGCTCTTTGTAATATATACATCCACTTAAATCTATTTTTGGTATTATTTTCATTCTTTCTTTGCTCCTTTTTCTTAATTCATTTTATTTTACTCCAGAAACAAGTTCAAGACAGCATTAGAGCACATCAAATAGAAATACATCTGTAAACGCACACATGCTGCACTGCATATGCACGTATATCCATACATACATGAACCATTTAACATACATGAATAGCGTGACACCTCACTGTAACAGCTTCTGAATCCTTACATGAAAACAAGATTGTTAAATATTAGGAGATAACTATTTATATCTCGCTTTTGTCTGTGCTTCCCTTTGTGCTGTCTTCTTCAGACAAATATCAATATTATTGTAAAGCAGTAGCACTAACAAGCACCGTCACTGGTTATTAAATTAGTCTGAAGGTGCTGTTATTAGAATTACTTCTTGTAGTCGTACCTACTGCATTTATCAGCCGTGCTTCTTTCCTAACCTCAGCCTTGCTCTCCTCTCTATTATTTCACAGTCAGCGTTTAACCCCCGCTCATATACAATCGTTGCTGCATAAATGCATCAATGCATCACCCGCCCTTCAACCTTACATGTCCGTGTCTTCTTTTCCCATCTATCCCTGCTCTCCGCTCTGTGGATGCTCTCCAGATGCTGAAGACATCCATTAACTCTAACCCACCTCCCTTACACTCCTCTGGCCGCCCACAGTAAGCTGTGACTGAGTGTTATGGGGGGGGGGGGGGGGGGGGGGTCTGATAGTGGCGAGCAATGGAGCGGACAAGTTATTACAGGACAGGCAAATAGAGGCCCGATGAAGCATGACAACCTCCTTTCCCCAAAGCGCCACACACACACACGGACACAGACAGATATACACACGCACACGCATACACAGACAGAAAACACATGCAAACACATTCAACACAAATATTCATGCAGTCTTTACAGCTCTCTTCCAAAACATCATAAAGACATGCAGAAGTTCTTTTGGAGATAGGCAGGCTTAACAATGCCACACAACACAAAAGCTTGCACATAAATGCCTTCTTTCATCGTGCATGCAGACAACAGACATATAGTACATGGCAGGGCACAGCAACAGGAACGGGGTGACAGCATGGGACATGAATATTAACTGGGATGCCGAGGGGACCTGGAACAGTCCCGTTGCAGAGCACTTGCTCTGCTTCCCAGAATTGCTTGGCAGAGCAGCTTTCAATCAAGCAAATCTTTCATGTCCCACCAGGGGGAAGTTTGTTGGCAGCAAGGATTCATAAAAACAATAACACACAACAGAGGACAACGAGGGTGATCACATGCTCGAGCCGAGGGTCCAAACCCCCTCAGGTGAGAGAGAGAGAGAGAGAGAGAGAGAGAGAGGAGAGAGAGAGAGAGAGAGAGAGAGAGAGAGAGAGAGAGAGAGAGAGAGAGAGAGCAGGTTTAAAATGTAGATGAAATTGTTTAATTAGACTTCAAACAGTCTGTTTTAAATTTTTCTTCTGAAAAGAAGTGTGTTGATAGGAAACTCTCTCTCTTTCTCTCTCTCTCTGTCCTTCACTCTCTCTTTCTCTCTCTCTCTCTCTCTCTCCCTCTCTCCTCTCTCCTCTCGGTTTAAAATGCAGGCGGTCTGACATGATTGCACGAAGGCAATTGCTGAAAGGGCTTTTAACAGTGGGTGTAGGTCAGAGCGATAAAGTCTTTAATTCGCTGCAAATAAACTGTGTGAAGCACGTAGCCACCTAATGAAAAATCCACTGTCCTCGCAGAGAGGACGTTGGATCTGTGCAGACTTTGTTTAAAAATGCAGCGAAAAAACCTCCAGAGTCTCCTGGTCTCTACTATAGATGAAATACACTGTGGCGTTTCACAGGTTGGTGGTTGCGGGGACATCTGCATCAAAAGCCATTTATCAGTGTTGGCTGAGTGGACATGTCTTATCTTTAACACACAGCACATACACAAATACCATACATCTCAGGTGCAACAGTGAAGGTGGATGTTAATGGAAGGTGAAGGTGTGTTCAGACACTATCACAATGACTGGATCAGACAGACCACCCCCAGACTGGAGCTGATCAGACTGGAGTGATTAGATAACATAAGGCAGTGTCCACTCCTGGGTCAGCATTAAAATCACAGCTGCTAGTTGTGATGACGAATCAAACAAAGGACAAATCTCATCTTCAATATCAACATGAAAACAATCGAAACATTCACAGCTGCAGCAATTGCTGTGAAATTCAGATTCAAAGGCCTCGTGCAGAGAAAGAAAAAGACACTGTCTGTACTGTCTCGTGTCTTCACCTCACCTGTGTTGTTGTTGACAATAGATAAACATCACGCCCAGTAGCATTTCAAGGGCCCCAGGCAAAGGGGACTTGGGGGGGCCCTACATCAAACCAAACCAAACCCCCCACCAAGAAACACATGATCCATCATTCCAAACAATTCCTTTATTTGACTTACAAACAAAGCACATACTGACGTCTAGTCTTCAAACAAACCTCAGAAACTAGTGAAGCTTTGGGCAGAAAGTTAGTGGCGTGGAGCCTCATTAGGGGGTTTTCGACCATGGCGAGACATTGTCGTCTCCTGTACACAGCTGATCTTAGAATTTAAGAGAGTTCTCACAAAATTGTTGCTTCTTTGGACTTTCGTAATCAACCGTTCTTGGGGGGGGGGGCCCTCTCAGCTCGGGGCCCAGTTGCCACACCCCTCACCTGCTTGGCATAGTGTGCATAAGAAATGTGACCAAAATGAAAAGCACACCGAATTCAGACGAGAACAATGACTGTGTTACATTATACAACACATGCAGACTTAAGTTTAATAGCAGATGTGAATGAAGTCAGTAAGACAGTAAAAGTTGGATGTTTTCGGTCTTAAATCCTTTATTAGCAAAAAAGATTCCCGGGCTATATCCACCACACTCACTTTTAAGAGTTTGTTTTTCACATGTGTGCTGGTAGAGACTCCTCGTCTGAAGGGAGAACCAAACAACCCACAAGTGGCTGTTTGTTGTTTCCCCCCCAAAAAGATTTCTTTCAGATTTCTGCACCATGTGACATGGGTTTAGCTCGTGCTCGCTGGACCTGGATGAAAGGCTTTCTGGGATTCTGCTTGTATTGGCGGGTTTTTACTCGTGTGATCATCAGCAAGCAGAGTGTGTGTGTGTGTGTGTGTGTGTGTGTGTGTGTGTGTGTGTGTGTGTGTGTGTGTGTGTGTGTGTGTGTGTGTGTGTGTGTGTGTGTGTGTGTGAATGTGTTTGAACTGTACCTTTGAACTTAATGCAAGGTACGTGCCTGGCTAGCGTGCTCTCTGTATTTGGGAACTGGATGTTAATCGCACGTTTGCATCTCTTTGTCAGAATGTTACAAGTCAGATGGCATGCCCCCCCCCGACACAACCCTCAACCCAACTCATGCCCTCCCACTGCTCTGGATGCCCGCCCCATACTAACAGATGGAGTGTGTGTGTGTGTGTGTGCGTGTGTATACAGGTACAGGTATACATGTACATGTAAGTAAAAGTGTGAATTGTCTGCCCCCTAGTGGTTCTCTTCTCTACTCTCCATGCTTGTCACTTTGCTGAGGTTCTGCACTTCATTTTTTCACTGTGTCATCAAGGGCGTGATTGTGGTACACAGGGCGTCCAAGTGAGCCCGTTCCTGTAATTAACATCAGAGAAAAAGTGACAATAAGACAAAGATCTGCTGTGACTGACCTCCTGAACCCGGACAGATTCTCCACATGCAGCAGCAAACCCTGGAATGCTGAAGCCAAGGAATGAGGACTTTTTCTCCCCCTAACCAATCTGGATTCTTTTCAAAGATGGCACTCTGTGAATGTGAGATGAGTCTCAAGTGCATAGGGGAAAGTACAGCACATCTGCGCAGCCTGTATCTCCTCCCTCAGGACTGAACCGGGGGGGGGGGGGGGGGGGGGGGTATCTCCATTCCTTTTATTCTGAGGCGTTTTAAGTGTGGCAGTTAAGATATGTGGAGTCTTTTATTATCCCGATTTCTTTTAATTAGATTTTGCTCATTGAACCCAGATAAGCGTATCCTGACAGTTGCATATTCAGTGCCAGGTAGCCAATCAGGATGAAAAGAATGTGCTCCTCCATTTAAAAAAAAAAAGGGAAAAGCTTGTATCTCAGCAACCTGACAGCGTGTCGACTGTTGATCTGCAGCGTAGTTTGATTAAAGACAAACAACAGAGTGCTTCTGAGCTCGTTTTAATCGCTGAATGCTCAATAGCCCGTTGTGCACTAACATCGGCCGTCTCTCTGCTTCAGTTGCTGCGTACAGTAGCTGTTTGTGGTCGTGTATGTGAGCAAGTATTCTGTGTCATCTTGTTCTGCATCGCTCGATGGATTTCTGCTCTCGTTTTACTTCAACTGAGAAATGGTTTCATGTGAAAGTTTCCTCTCTTATTGAGTAATAATATGAGTATATCTCATTTAGATATTGTAATGTGAACAGTATCTTGAGGAGTCAAACAATTTTTGAAATAATAATTCTTTGTTATTGATGTGTTTGAATTTGGCATCAAAAATATAGAGATCTTTGAGGCCTATACTGGTATCATTTGAGACATGATATTGAGGTATTGGTTTGGTAACATTTTTGTTTCACTTTAAAATGAAGACATGTGCATAAGTTGGACAAACTTGCATGATGTAATTTGTCATTTGTATATCTATGACGAGCTAAAATAGGCCAATAACAAAATCCACGTAAGCATCATTGACTATGTATGTTCAGTGGCCCTTAGAATTTAGGCACTTAGGAAAACACAGACAAATAAAGAAAACAAACCCTCAGTAAATACAGTAACCTTCTGCAAATACACACAACACAAACAAATACAAAAAGAAGCTTTAAGTTTGTTGCACAATGGACGCAAAAACTAAATATATGAACCTGAATGGGACATGCTTTTTTTTTTTCATACTTTGCAAGTGTTTTTGAGCTCTCCAGGCCTCCATAGATAGGTATGATCTCATTGAGTAAAGTCTGAACCCCCACAGGTTTTGATTTCCTTTCATTTCGCACAAAATGAAAAAGAAAATGCCAAAGAAGAGGAGAGCTGGTAGTCAGGTTGATAAAGGATGGAGCATAAAGAGAGGAGAGTAGGGGGTGCGGGCAGAAAGAGTGCATTCCTGGTGCTGAAGGCCTATACAGCAGTTTGGTCTGTGTGAGTCAGCTCCTTGTAACTGTAATTTTGTGCAGTGTGTGTGGAGATGGAGATTTTCTTGGACTGTGATAAAGGAGATGCGTGCATATGTACCTTGAAATGACACAAAAGATTCTTACCTCTCCCATTGAACACATCCACATCTGTCTGCAGCTCTCTTCTCTTTCAGCTCCTCTCCGCTGTCCACTATTGTGCCGTCTGTGACCTCTCTGCCTCCCTGTAATTCTCTCCTTTCATGCAGGGGTAATAAAATGCGGCTGAGATAATGAAATACAAAAAAAGAGTGGTAGACTATTGGAGAGAGAAAGACAGTGGAAAGGGGAACAGAGTGGAATAGTGCAAATAGGGAAAGTAAGAGAAATTGGACAAATAGAAACTCTATTAGTAGTTTTTTTGCTTTTGATGGTGTGTAATCCAGGCTGAGTGCAGTTGTTGTGTATTAAAGACAAGGTACATGTCATCCTTGTGTCACTAAATTGTCAAGGAGACGAGAGCAGATTGGGATAGAGGGTGAAGAGGGGAGGAAAGCGCTCTGGAAAGCTGACAGAGAGGGAGGGAGATATTAGAGGAGAAACAAGACGGGGAAACAAAAGGCCCCAGCAGGGGTGGAGC
Organism: Verasper variegatus; assembly: GCA_026259375.1. Classification (NCBI taxonomy): domain Eukaryota; kingdom Metazoa; phylum Chordata; class Actinopteri; order Pleuronectiformes; family Pleuronectidae; genus Verasper; species Verasper variegatus. The sequence continues at coordinate 18,713,697 of CM048042.1, forward strand.
AAAGTGGAGGCGAGAGGGGAGAAAAGGACAGGGGAGGACGAGATGGAGAGAGATGTGGCGAGGGAGGAGGAGGAGGAGGCACTCTCATGTAATTAAAGTGGCCTAGTTGAAAGGCTGCACCTTGCCCCCCTACCTCCTCCCCTCTAAGCCTCCACGAACAGTAACAGGTTTATGAGTTCATGAATACAGCATAGAGCCACCGGGAGAACGGCACTGTGAGGTTATTTGCTTGGAACCCAAGTGCATCTATATGCTGACCTTTATGTGAACACCCAGAAATGCTCCCAAAGGTTTCCTGAGGGGGGCAGTGTTTCTCTCTTGGAGATGTTGTGACAGTCCTCGCTGCAATTATTTTTAAAAGGTTACATAATTATAAACAAGTAACTCCATCAATGGACTAAAATATAGTGCATCTTAACCAGTGTCCCGATTGCGTTTGGCTAACTCTGTGTACTGTTTCTCCATTAGCTACTGCAGACATTTTACATTTCTTAAAGCTATCTCACCCATTTCCCATAATCTTGTTTTATTAACCATTTATCCATTACTTTAGACCGTCCATCCATTCATTATCTATCGCTTATCCTTTGTGGGTCGACAGATGAGACAAGCAACCATCCAACCTTACATTCACACCTACGGACACGAGTCTCCAACTAGAATGGCAGCCAGTAGCCATAAAAATGGCTGCTCAACTTCAGCTTGATGACAAACCATGCAGCAGGTCTTTACTTTCAGTTTCTGTCATGTCACACGAGATTTGGATCAAATTGAATGAGTCGTAGAAGAAAAGCTTCCGACGCTCCCTCTAAGGTCAGCGGTGTCCAAGCAACGTTGCCATCGGTCGACAGGGCAGGTGGATGTATTTGATCTTTTCATGTCAGATCTGACAAGACAGGAAAAGCCTCCAGTGAACTTTGATGTTCAACTTTGATCCTCATAGTTCAACTGAGCAAATTCAGTACAAAGTAATCCCGTCAGAGATGTGAGTGGGACCGGGCACGGGTGAGTTCATGTGGTGAAGAGCGAAAAGATTTGTGTATCAGTAAGATTTGGAAAACCAGTCATTGGCAGAAATGTTAACATTATAGGATTTAAAATGGAAAGACTGCATCAGAGATACGAGTGTGTGGATTTTCCCTTTTTCCCCTTTGATGTTCCATAAACACAACATCTGATTCTGGCTCAGCCGTACAGGACTTTGATGCACGAATCCATTCTTCACAAAGATGAAAGTTACTACAAAAAAAAAATAGAACCCTTCGATTTGCAGATAGAAACTAATGGATGTATTCTGTGAGTGTGTGAGTGTGTGTGTGGCCATAAGGTGCTGGTGTGTAATTGGGACTCTTTCCTTTGTTATTGTTATTGACCTCCCTTCACCTTTTGTCGCATGTAATGGTCACACCTTTCTTTGTCCCACATCGACAACATGTTGTGCTCAATCACACACACTGACTGGTGATGGCTTCCACACACACACACAGGACCTCTCTCCTCTGACAGAGCTTGTTTCAGTCTCTTTCTCTTTTTTTCCTCCCCTGTCTTTTCATCTCTTGTGTGATTTGAAACAGCCTTTCAGGCCTCAATTGCTAATATACCGAGGAGGCTCCCATTGTTAATGTTACAGCATTAGTTCCTTTTGTGTGTGCTACTCTTCTGCTCCCAGAAGACTGCACTGAGACTTGATAGGCAGCCTAGGGTGACAGTGGTGGGATCTCTTTATTTCACTAGGTAATTATGGAAATAATTCCTCTTTGTTTCGGCCTTTCTCTTCTGACGGTCCAGTTCATAATTAATTGGTACCGTGAAGGACCGGCCAATTTTGAATCACAAGGGAGGGGTCGAGGGGGGCTTGTTTTATTGGCTGGTCTGGGGCAGCGGGCGGGAGCATCTGAATTAGATTAGTTTTAATTAAGGCATGGGGCCTCCTGACTACACATTGGTACATAAATAGGCCGAATGCCAGGCTGGTTGTTTTGGGGAATTTAACGGTATGTGCACACACGTTTGCGGCTGAATACTCCCATAGGCCTTCAAGGTCAGGGAGACAGGGGAAACATGTAGCATTGCGTCTGGCAGAGAACAAGCTGGGGAAAAAGTGATGATAAATCCTCTGATGATAAATCGCTGGTGTGTTCACACAAATATTCAGACACATCTGAGCTGTTATAGTCTCTCTTTAGTCATCAAGCATCTTTGTCCTCAAGGAAAAGTCTGACATTTTGGGAGATGTGTGTTTATGAAACTACAGCAGCTGGTTAGCTTAGCTTAGCATAAAGCCTGGAAATAGGGGGAGAGAGATAGCTTCAGTAATATAATCTGTTTATTTAGTTCACAAATTAAGACATTTGATCTCATTTGTTTAATCTGAATTAGAAATAAAGGGGTTTTCTCTCTCAGTCATTTTATCTGGCAATGTGGATCACACCTGTAACTTTCCTAAACATATTGACTTTTCACTCTTTTCGTGCACGTTCAGCCTGACTCTTCGCAGCCTGTGGCTCCAGATTGAACACATGAAGGGAATCTCATCCCTCTGCTAAATACAATATCCCCCAAGAGCCTGTAAGTCTACATAAGCCTGAAAAAACATTAAAAAGCTCAACAACAACAAAAGGGTTCACCTGCTTTTCGCTCTCAGGAGATCAAATCCTTACAGATGGAAGCATTTTCTGACTTTTGATTAATCCCCAAGATACATTATCTGGTCATTTCCAGACAAGCTCTCTGCACAATATCCTCAACTGTCAGAGTGACGGCCAGTGGACAGAGATGTGAGTTGTTGTGAGTATTAGGCTTTAATACACACAGTGTGTGAAACAGAGAAGGTGTCCCAAAGAGTGTTTTGAAGGCATGCAGAGGTTTGATGTTTAGAGGGCCCCTGAGGCATTTGTGTAATTTGAACTAAAACAGCAACTGTAAAATACTTTTATGTAACCCATTCCTCATTAGCACAGCCTCTCTGCACATCCATAATAAATAGGTTTCTCTACATCCTCCCTCCCTCGTGCTCTCCTCAGTACAACAGTACTGTCTGCCGGTAAGCAGCTGAAACACCATTTACATGAACCTCACCCCAAGTGCCTGATTGAAATTCTCACACTGTAATATCAGTCAGCGGAAATGTTTAAGTGCCATTCCCTCGTCCCATCCGGAATAATAAGCTGCACTGCTGTCTGGCATTACAGTCGTCCCTTTCCTCATTTCAGCCCAGCCAGTTGGCTGCTGTGAGTTTCTTACTGCTGGCCATGGCTCCCATCGTGAACATTCCCTGGACTACTAAGTAGTTTGCACTCTCCCCCTTTCCCTGCGACAAGCACGGTAATCAGTGAAGGCCCCTGGTGTTCCTCTGCCTTCTCTCATCACCATGCTCAACACCAAGCATATCAAGTTGCTTTTTTTATCTAAAGGAGCTGTAAGCTGTTTTGCCCTCACAAAGCATTTTTTTCCTCTCTGTTCTTCTTCTTTCTTCACAATAAAAGAGTGGGCTCCGTGATTTTAGACCAAGCCCCTGCTTTTCAAAAGTAGCCTCTGCACTGTACACGATGCTCCATTTGTTCTCCTTATCTCTGGGAGCTCTCGGGGAGAGTCTGACTGCTGTCATGCTTATTATGTTGCGCTCTCATCTCCTAGAGAGGCTGCCTCTATTGAATCATATAGAACGCATTTTAAAATGAACCAGAAAACAATTTACTGCGTGATATTCACAGCCATCTACTTCAATTCCTCTCTCTACTCCCGTGGCTCTGCAACTCCACAACTCATCCTGCCGTTTACTCAACCTCCTATTCCCCTAAATTGTTTACCACCTCGACATCCGTCTTTCCCTCACTCCCCTCTGTCTCCTACACCATCAGTCACCCTCTCTTTTCCCCAACCTCCTACGTCATCATTCATTTACTCTTTATTTCCTTCCTCTCTCTCTTGCAGAAGCCCCTGGCCAGGACTTTGTGACACTAGACTACCGTCTGCGCTACTACCCCAGCATCACTTACGCCGTCATCGGCAGCGCCGTCATCTTCGTCCTGGTGGTGGCTTTGCTGGCCTTGGTGCTCCACCACCAGAGGAAGCGTAGCGTCCTTCTGCCCAGAGGCGTGAGAGGGAGCTCACATCACCACCACCACCACCAGCCCCTGTTGCTGTCCCGTCTGGTCATCTTGGACCGGGGCCACGTCCATCCTGGAGGTCCCGGTCTCTCCCCCGGCTCACCAACCACAGCAGGCCAGTGCAGCTCCACTACACAAGCCCTGCAGCTGCTCTCAGGGACTCTGTATCCCTCCGGACTCTCCATGGACTCACCTCCATCGTACTCACAAGCTGTTCTGGATGTCAGGTGAGAGGAATAATGATACTAATACTTGTATGGAGATGTATTATTTTTTGTCTGTAGCCATAAAGTACGATTTCCACTGTAAACCAGTACGAAAGTAAGAAACAGAAACAGTGGTGTTGAAAGTTGCATGTAGCAACTTTAGCAAATATAAGCTCATTTATTATTATATGACAGAATAAAGGTGTGACATCATTTACTTTAATCAAATTTGTCCCAAACCATCAACTTTCATTCACTAACCAAATCTGTTGTAAATTATGCTGTTGGGAATATCAGCATTATAATGAATAAGAAAACAATGAATCCTCTACATGCTCTGTTATACTGATTTACTCATTAACATAATAAAAGCAGAATGTTGCTGTTTAAAAGGCTACTTATCAACTTACAAAGCATTTGTTTAAATACCTCAATAATATTCCCATTAAAATAATTTGTTTGCTTTTGTCATCTTCAGAGCTGCTTAAAATAAGTGGCAAAGTGAATCATAATATCATGGGAAGGGTGAATTGGGTTAAATGATAAAAATGTGAACCACAGATAACAATGGGTTACCTTAAGTAAGGATGGTCTCTTAAATAATCAATCATTTTCTAAGAAAGCTGTACATCCTGACTCTTTGCTTGCTGGTGGTGAAAAATACAGTTTTTATGTAACACCTCATGAATGTGACATCATATTCTAATCATTTTCTCCTCTGCTTGTCCTAAGTCGGCCTCCATGGTTTGATCTCCCTCCTCCTCCGTACCTCCCTGATCGGGAACTTCCGTCAGCAGACGAGCTGCCTCAGTACGAGGCCCCACGAGACCCTTTGAGCCACCAGCCAGCGCGTCCCGCTGCACCCTCCACACCCCGAACTGTGGCCTCGGGCTCACAGCCGAACTCCAGAGGAGAGTCCGAGCAGCTGTAGCCGCCCCCCCCCTTCCCCTCCCCACCTTGTGAACTGATAATATTTGGTACTTCGAGACTGAAGGACCAGGCTGCAGGGTCATTCGAGGCCAGGACAGTCCACAACAAAGACCTGCTGAGGATTATTCAACAGGGACCGAGAGACTAAACAGCATCCTTAACTCGCCTCCCACACATCGGCTGAGTGAAGCACTGGACTGAGATCAGCCTCTGCAGACTGATCCTGTGTGCTGGCTCACCCTGCTGGGGTCGTGGCTGAACTGCACTTCAATCAGTTACATATTCAGTGATTTGTCATCAGTTCGGTGCAGGTGAACTGTGCTCACCTTGAAGAAGAGCTGTGTATAATACGTAGTAAATGGAGGAGCACATTTCCAGTCATTAACACAACATATATAATGCAAGCGATGAGTGGCAGCACCTGAAATGATCATTGTGTAACAGCCTAATCAGGTTAGAGTGGTGTTATTCTTCTCAGTGTTAGCACTTGAGAGCTGAATGAAAATTACGCAGCGCTTTGAAATACTCTTCCCCGCTACTTTACATTTCACATCTACGATATTTTCCATAGTTAGGTTTATGAGAGATTTTTATTGTGTTCAAATTGTAAAAATAGCTGAATACTAGATATTAAGATGAGGTCAAAACCAAAATAAATGGCTGGACTGTGTGTGGTCAAGACGTAGCGAAAAACTGTTGTGGAAAACGTAAAACACCAGTTTGCATGATGCTGTATTTGCATTTTGTGTGTATTGTCAGCCGTTTTCAGTCCTTTATCTGTTTGAACATCAGCTCAGTCGGACATTGTACCATGGAGCTGGCAGCGTTAGGTCTTTTTAATGCCCAGTTCAACCGATCGGACATTCGTGCTCACCCGTACGGCTTCTCCGGGTAGAGAAGTTCAAAGTTTACCCACATTTGGTGATAAATCTGTGCTATTGGGAGTCACTTTGATGAATTACTGTGGTTGCCTCAATGCAACTGAAGTGGATTCAGTTTTTTGATTTATCCAAATAGAAGACGAAACAATGATGACATTACGAATAGGAATGAACCTGTTGCTTCGATGATGAACTGATAAATGATGCCTGTAAAAACTGTTTTATATTACTTTAGTGGTACTTAAAATTAGAGATATTTCTTTTAGATCAGTGGTTTTTGTGTTTGTTTATTTCCAAAATATTACTTGTTATTTGGTTAAATTCCAGCAAAAAAGTAAAAAGGACCATTGAGTTTTGCTTAAATAATATTAGGCATATATATATATATATATATATATATATATATATATCAATTTATCACATTATATCATTCCTCTGCTGGCAAAGATAATATTGTTTTATGACATTTCCGTCTGAAAAGAAGACCAATAATGTTTGTTTATGCAAAGACAAGAAGAAATACATTCAAAGTATTTTGTTGAGGCCTTTATTTTGTGCCACAATGGCTCTTAGTGCCTTTATTCTGAAATGTTTTTGGACAGAAATTAAAATCGTATTAAAGCCAGGTCTGAGATTTACCAGGAAACATTTGAGATTATCTCATTTTAGATCAGATTGTTCATATTGAGATTGAGATTAGTTCATGTATATGACGTTGACTGTGTGGCGTTCGGGGAAATCATCCTCCGAAGTATAAAAACAAAGACTGATCCATTCCACATCTGAAGGATCTGTGTTACACATGTTGATCTTTGCTCCTTTCAAAGTGGTTTGTATGACATTGTACGTAGGAGATTTGAAAGTAAAGAAATCTATTAAAAAGTAGAAAACATCTTTAGATCTTAAAGTGAGAGATGAATGTGTGACACGTGAAACATAGACATGTTTTGCATCTTTACTTTTCTTCGAGAGCCAGCGGTGAAAAAACAATCAAACCAAAGACAATCATTATTGATCCTTTCTCCTACGATGTTACCCTCCAAAGGAATAATTGTGTCACAAATGTTTGTACCTCCATTATATACAAACCTTTATCATATTAAAACGTGCAAAGGCTTGTTGAGTCAAACAGAAGTCGTGTTATTTGCTGTAAAAACTGGAAAACATTTCTCAGGAGAAGATTGATATCAGTCTATCTGCTCTGTTGTTTATATATAAGTTTTGTTTTAAAGGAACGTTTAAGATCAAATTATATTTTCTGTTCTGATTTGTTTTCTGTAGGTTAGATATTCACATGTCTGTAATGTTGCCCGTCATGATCTCTTTATCCCCTGTATTCTTTATATTGAAAGTAATATAAAATTCTGACTCAGAATTCATGTGTATGAGTGGGTCTGTCCTGTGAATGTCTGTTTCAGTCCGATATGGCAAAATAAAATGACCTGATAGGCTATATATTTGCATTTCTATCCAATCCTGCACACATTTGAAACCACGCAAACCTGGTCATTAACAAGCAGGAGCACGTATGCTGACAACTTCCTTATCCTCTTTAATAATCTCTCGTATAACCACATTCTCTATCAACAATATTTTTTAAAAGCCATCATTCAGCCCCGATTATCTGATATTTTTGCTGGCTCAGAAAGACGAGGGACATCAGGGTGATCGTTGACTGGCTGCCTTGGTTTGCTTGGATCATCTGGTGCATTGACAGTGGTTCTGCCAAAACGAGGGCTATGTGTAATAACATATGAATCCTCTTTAGCATCAGGATTTTCATCATCAGCATTCCAACTCTCCTCTAACCTCCTGAGATGTGAGATGACCTTGAATTTGTCATCCATGTCCTCATGGGGGTGGGTCCTGGTCCGCTCCATCACTATCTGGTGCTATGACAGTGGTTCTGCCGAAACGAGGGCGATGTGTGATAACATCTAAATCCTCTTTAGCCTCTTTAGTCACGCAGGCAACCAGTTTGAGTTTGGATGGGTCCATGGTGAGTCTGTGGTTTAGTTTTCTGTCATCTCTCAAAGTGTTAATGCGTCTGTGATTTCTTCATCTCTGTTCGGTCGGTGGCAACCCACATCAATAACATGCCTCCATACTGCTCTTGTGGTGTCACCCCAGTGCAAGCCGACCCCAAACGAGGTCCTTCACAACCTGTGTTCAGCCTAAATGTTTCGACGAGGTGCATTCAGGGACCATCGAGCATGCTGACGTCTGCTAGCTTAGCCACTTCCTGTGGAAGTTAAAAGGTGACGAGAGACAAAGCACCGAACGGGGAAGGAGAAGAGGAAGTGGGATGTTGACCGCGGTAAAGCACTTTCACGTTGGTTGACATCCGCCAATAAACTAAATGAAGTCATGTGGACAAAGGCTCCTCCTTCGAGGCACCCCCTCTCTCGTTGTGATGCAACATGGACAGGTCTGTTTCATATGTAAACTTAGAAGGCTCATTCCTCGTTCAGTAAGTTTTGACACAAATCATACCCCCCCCCCCCCCCCCCCCCCCCCCCCCGATGAAATAGGGGATTATTGTGATATATCTCTTGAAGTTTAAATCTAACCATGTAGGGGGTGAGAGGATATAGGTTTGGATGGGATCTCTATTGTGTTTGAAGTATCATTGCTTGTTTGCTTTTTTGTACACATGAAAAATGCAGTAAAATTATAGTAATTATCATTTAGCTCGGAAACTCTTGAGTCCCTCAAGTATCCACAGTTCCCCTCCACACAGCTGAAAAGAGCCCTGTAGTTCTACATGTCCACCAATAGATGTCCCCATGTCACCATCGTGGAAAAAGCTCAGCTCTAAGTTGACCAGTGTTGAACTGAAGCTCTTTGTTTGTGTCCTGCTACATTTGTGTAATCATCAAGTGTTGGGTTTGTCATGTAGCACCTGATTGTGTTGTGGGTCTTACAACAGTATTCAAGCTCACATCTGCTTATATCTTGGTTCCTGGCAACTATCTGCATCCTTGACGCCCAGTTCTGATTGTGTACTATCTCACCAGTCGTCCTCCGGGCCTCCAATTTTAATTGTGTTTTTCCCTCTTAGAAAATACCCCCCCCCCCCCCCCACCCCACCCCCCCACTACCACAGAAAATTCTGGATCTCATCTTCGCCCCTCCCATCCCAATATCCGTATCACATAATGATACATAAGATAAACTTGTGATAGCATCTCTGACACCCACACACCCGTCCCCTCTCACGTTCCGTCCCATCACTCTACCTGCCCCCTCGCCTGCAAATTGTCCTCTATCCCGAGCTGCTCATCTTTTTATCTTCTCACCCTTGTGCATCTCTTTTATTTCCCCTCCCCTCACCCCCTCCTCCCTTTATTCAATGCGAGGAGCTGCCTGTCTTTCATCACACTGCAGTTCTCTGTACTCATCCTAAACTCTGGATATGCTGGAGGCCCATGTTTGCTTAGCCCGGGCCCTTAACTATGCAGACTTTAATTAAAAGCCTGCACGCTTCCCTTTTTGCCGTCTGTCCCTCTCTCTCTCTCTTTCGCTGTGCTCGACAGCTGGGCATTTCTGCATGTGCTGTGATATGGTGTGACACTGGCCCAGAGGATGCTCTCCCTATTTCCTCCACAGAAGATGAGACCAAGACTAAAAGGTGTTACGTCAGTGAACCTTTCAGTCATGCAGAGAAAGGAGAAGAGGAATTATAGCAGTAGTTTGACATCTAAAATTGCCTAGATATACAGTATGCCTGCCCAGAGATAAGACTATGACTGTCAATAGCGCTATCATGAATAAAAGTTTAAACTAACAATTTAGTAGCACTTAAATGGCACTTACTTATAGCACTTTGTAGTTTGGCTTTTTTGAAGAAATTGTACTTTCTTGATTGTTGTTCTGGGTTTGTACCCTCATGGTTGAATGCATTTATTGTAAGTCGCTTTGGATAAAAGCGTCAGCTAAATGAAAAATGTAATGATCACCATTCAAAGCACTTTGCAGTACAGTTTCTCAATTTGGGATTCAGTATGTTGCCCAAGGACACTTTGACATGCAGAAGGGGTGAGACCGGGATCGAACTGCTGAAACATAGTCTTTCATCATATCATTTTGAGTCGAGGGTTAATGGCAGAGGAAGTTGTGACTGGTGAATATGGGCTGTACAAGTAAAGTTTGATTGATAGTAGTTGTGTTGGGTGCAGCTAGGAAAGCAGTGACGTGTTCTTGCAGATGAGGGTTATAGTTAACGGACACCGTGGCGATATTCCACGGTGATGGATCAGAGATCTCACAGGGGTCTTTCATTTGGCATTACCGTAGCCACTGGCTATTGGATACAGTGCAAGTGTTATAAAGCTGGTTCTTATCCTAGTAAAGGGTTTAAATTCTTTCAGCTGCTCGGCAATACTTGCTGCAAATTGAATTTGTTTGTATAGTTTCTCATTTGTTTCCCTTACAGGAAAAAGGAAGGAAACTAAATCTCAAGTAGGGACATAAATACAGATTTAGCTTCATGAGTGTTTCACTGTTCACTTCACTTTTACTCATGCAGCTCTGTCTCTCTCTCTGTCTCTCTCTCTCTCTCTCTCTCTCTCTCTCTCAAGCCTACTTTCACTCACACATATACCAACGTGCACACTCACTTGGCTGTTGTGCCATAGCTCCAGTGAACTGGAGATAAGACCCAGTGTTTTCACATGTAAATGGTGTGAACGTGGAGGGGAAGGCGGGCGCATTGTTAGCGTGGAGCAGCTCTGAGGGGCTCTGAGGAGCTCCGCTGAGGGTTGGCCAGCGCGGCCCTTATCAGATGAAGAGCACGCCTCTGAGGGAAGGAGGGGTCGGCGAGGGACGAGGGCTGGGCAGGATTGAGGGGGCCAACAGGAGAATAGAACAGCTGGCGGAGTCACGCGTGCAACCCCAAAAACACACTGGGCCCAGACACACTGAGCACGGTGGGAATCTCCTCAGCTAAGAGATCCACAAACACACGGCCTCTTGTGTTATTATCAGTCACCAGCCAGCGAGTCTGAGCACATAATCACACACACAGCAGCACGCAAAAGAGACACACAAAACACAATCACAGAGGGGGGATCACAAATACACATTTCCATACAGGCGTCTTTACACATCATTAGGGCTGACACGTACACGCAGAGAAAACACACACACGTATCACTGAATCACCATTTAGAAATTAGGTTGTTTCACTGAAGTAGAGGAGCAGGCATCCTTTCACCTGCCGCCTGGTTTCAACGTCCATGTCTCGTCACACAGTCGAAAGAATCCCAAAGTGGACCAGACTCTGGTTCCTGCGTCTCTGCTCTTTCTCAGTGATTCTGCACATCTGACAATAAAAACGATCTATATATACATTTGTATATAGCACCTGTGTCGTGTTTTATTCTGTTGTTTTGTTACTTCTGAAGAAGTGGTCACCAGTTACTTCAATTGGATTCTGCTGCAACAAAGTTTACCCCTGAGACTCCTCAAGTGTTTTGTGGACTCACCCACCCCTCCATCGGCATGAGTGAATTTTCATATCTGGGTGAACTATCCCTTCACACGTTCATAAAGTCCATATGTTCATCACTTCCTCTATCACACATCACTGTCAACAATGCTGTCACGGGCAAGTTGGGGTTCAGTATCTTGCCCAAGGACACTTTGGCACGTGGAATGGAGGAGGTAGGGATCAAACCACTAACCACTAACCTCCTGGTTAGAGGACGATCCACTCTTCCTCCTGAGCCACGTGCCGCCATTAAAAATTGTAACGTCACAGTCTGATAAGGCCCAGTGCAGAAGTTCAAAACCAGCCACATTGTCAAAGACATGAGATACAGATTTTAAAGTCTTGAGCCTCAATATCTTCAATATAATGATAATGATAGAAACACAATTTCAGTAATTTAAACTTAAACTACACATTTCACCTCACAAAGCAGAGCTGTCATGAAATCAGTCAGAAATACCGATGGTAACAAAAATTCCTCTCATATATATGCATGTATGCGTAGATATGCATAAGTCAGAGCAGCATTAGCAGCTGAAACAGTAACACTTCCCTGCTTAAGAATAGACTGGGTTGCTGGCTCTTGTCCTTTCCATTCAGGCCAGTGTTAAACACACAGACTAGCATGCTAATGGGTAATCCCTGAGGACCAGCCACCTTTGTCCCAGCCCTAAGAGGATGTCTCTCTCTGGGCACTGGGTGACAGCCACCGGGCTGCCTGCTACTGGACGACCAGCATGTTGCCAGATAGTGATCTCAGTCGTCCAGAGGGATGCCAGCAGGTTGCCAGGACTTGATTGGTATCTGATGGGCGGAAGATTGGCATCAGCCCTGATTTCCTTTTTGTTTTGTCTTTTTCCTCACCAGGAAGAGGTTTGGTATCATTTTTTCGGTGAGGGGAGAGTGAAAGTGTGGCGTAGGGGCGCTTTGTCATGCAGCAGGTGGTCTGTATGTGTCAACAAAGAGCCGCAGTTCATCTGAAAGACAACAGTGCGAGAGGTATGAGGTGTTACTGTTTGTCTTAGAGCCCCATTCAAGGACCTCGACAACAATCCGAAGCATTTCGAAGTTTTGAAAACAAACAAGAAAATAAAACAGCTGATTCTGCCACAGATAATAAGAGATCACTTGATGCGATGTTTGTTTTTGCAATTGCTTATCAAACAAGAGTGTGATTGGGTGAATGGGGGGGGGGGGGGTTTAAGCCCTCACTCATGTATTTCTATGGATTTGGGCATTCCTCAATGCAAGGTGGACAGCGGGAGAGGGAAGTTGAGAAGCAGGCCGTCATTGATTTGCTTTGAGGACATTCCACAGTGTGCAGGTGCAGTGAGGGAGGAGGTCGATCCCTCGGGAAAACTACTATTTCTAATCCTCACGATGTGTAGAGGAAGATGTTACGTGGATTACAAAAGAAACCGGAGAGGGGAAGAAGAGAGTGAAGCTTCAGAATTGATGACAGCGCCTCGTACCGTGCGTGTGGTATTATATGTCGTCGGCCGAAAGATGACCATATGATGATTATTTTAAACAATTTATCCAGCCCTGGTTCTATACTGTCTGTGATGAAATATTGTGGCCTCATCCCAACTCTGTATCCTCATCCGTCTTTTCACCCCCAGAGAGTGGAGCTCCATATACAGCAGTATGTGCACACACACACACACACACACACACACACACACACGTTATGCACACACCTCTGGTCTCTTCCTTTATTCAAATTTTAAAATTATGTGGAAAATTTGATTAGATATTTGATGTTTAATTGCATCATATAGGAAACATCTTTTAGAACATTTTTTTGATGGTAACCACAGTTTGGCAGCTTGAGGGCGTTTGTGCTTCTGTTGGATTTTTCCTGCAGATTCATCAGGGGAGCTGGATCCCACACAAGGCTAAGAAGTGATTCTTTTTGCTCAACGTGTTCCTTCATCCCTGGAAATTTTCCACCTGCAGCAATCATCTATATCCTGCACAGACCCTTACATCTCTCACACACTTCTTCACACCGAGGCTTCTGTCCTCCCCCTTATTTCCATCCACACTCCCTCGGAATGAAAGAGAGAAAACCGTACCCCTCCCCAGCCCGAGTCCGCCTACCACCCAGGGCCACCCCATGCCTTGCACGTTCCTCTCAGACAGGGAGCACGACACTGAGGCCCCGTGCCCCCCACCGACCCCAGCTTGTCCATGCACCCCCCCTCCAATTCCATCCATCATATCTGCCCCCCCGGCCTCCATCGCGTCCCCACAAAGGCAGCTACCCCAAAGAAAAGAAAAGGCAAAAAAAGACGGGAGAAGAATACAGCCGCTACCATGCAGAACAGTGCTGGCCTGAGGACCATCTTTTGTCCCGGGCCCTGCCTCTCCTCGCCTGGTCTCTCCTGCAAACACACCCTCTTCTCTGGGGGAACAACAGCCTGGAGGCTTGGGGGATGGAACCGGGGTGTGGTTCTATCTAAAGCGGCATAGTAAGGCCCCTTCGATGGCCCCCTGGTCACCAGCAGACCCTGTGTGTTGAGCTGTCAAACAGGGCCACCCCTGGCCCTCCCCTTGCATCCACAGGCACTCCCTCTGGGGGGCAGTAGGGACCCTGAACCCCTGACTTAGGGGCCCACAAGTCAGAGGCTCACCGTGGTCGGCTGACCTGACCACAGAAGCTCTGTGAAGTGGAACAGTAAAGCTCAGGTGAGGAGGGGGACTAAGTGCACATCTGCAGGGAGCATTCACAGAGAAATGGCTAAAGTGGGGGATTTACATAGGTTCAAAGACACCATTGACTTTTGTGTGAGATGTTCACTCAACTGTATTGATGCCAGACCACAGATTTGATTTCTGATGGCACAGAGAAGGAAGAAAGAAAGAAAAGAAGACCCAACCGAAAAAATAAAAGGAGCTCAGACTGAGGAGGGGAGCGTTTAAGTGAATGGGCAGCATCCATTAAGTGCAAACAAAAGCGGGTGCCTTTCTGTTGGTGCTGATGTTCTGTTGCAGGCCATCCTGCCTTTGTGGCCCAAGGAAGAGAGGGCAGTCCCCGCTTGGTCACGTTCACACCCTCTGCCGATAGAGCACCTCTCACTGCTGGTCATGGATGTTAGAAGGCCCTGCAGCTGTATGGACACAAATGGAGGTGATGGAGGGGAAACACACACACAAAGAGAGTGATGTACAGTGTAAAAGATGGATTTAAGGCAAGGATGGAGAAAGAAAAGAACACAGGACATCCTTGATTTCCAACTGGTATTCACATGAGGGAATAAAGAAACCAGGTGGAATAAAATACAGAAATTAGAATAAAAAATGATATATAGAGAACCTGCAAACTGTTGAGGTAAAAATGTTTATGTAGAAAAGGTTACAAGACAAGGGAATTAATAATGAGGATAAAGCCCTGGTCAGGGGAAATAAATCACATGTTGGATTGTTTAAATTCACTGTGCTAGTTTATGAGGCCCCAGAGAATTGTGAGGCTGAGAGGAGACTGGTGGAAGTGAGAGGGGGCTGGAGGGGAGGAGAGAGGGAACGAATGGGGTTATATGTGGCACCTCTATTGTTAATTAGGGCCCAGCACCAGCACGGAGGTTAGTTGGTGTCGCTTTACATATTCTGCATATTTGTTGTTACTCAAATACTTAAACGTATTCTTTGAAGATGTTGGACACAAGGACGATAACGGGGAACAAGTGCAAAACTGGAGATGACGAGCACAAAATTAGATGTAAAACATAGAATGATATTAAGATACACACACACACACACACACACACACACACACACACACACACACACACAGAGCACACATCAGTCCTCAAACACACAACACACCCTAATGGAACCGTGACTGACCACGTTCCAGCTCTATTCACGTAATGGACAATAGTGTGCTGAGGCTGCAAAACCCCAGTTGAATGTCTTTCTGGTTTTATGTGTGTGTGTGTGTGTGGGGGTGAAGGAAAACACAGGCCTGTGTCCGATGCACAGATTGGGATTTTCCCAGGTGAACTACGCCATACGGAGCGCCGCATCTCCAAGCTCATTACAGCCCATTCTGAGCCATTAGAAAGCATTCAGCAGGGTGTGCATTCCCCCAGACTCCAGCGTCAGGGCACCGAGCCATGCCTGAAGGCCCCAGGGTGGGGACCTATGCTAAACGGACGGAGGGAACACACCAGAAGGAACTGATCCTTTTTTCTTCACTGAATACTGGTTGCTGTAGATGGTTTGAAATGGTGGGAGGGGTGTGTGTGTGTGTGTGTGTAACAGCTTGTTGAGTTCCCTCACTCAAGGAATTCTAAATCATAAGGAACTGTTGAACAGAGTGAAGCCAGGGTTTCAAAAAGAATATTTATAATATGATTTTTAAGAATTTAAACAAAAGAAATATTCAGTAAAAATATGTTTCCTCCAAATGTGGATTGTCTGGATAAATAGAAAGTGACATAACTCTGTGGTGACTGCGATGACAAAACCAGCAAAGACAAACAGTCCCCCTTGTGGACAGCAGCCAAATCCGCAAGCGTCAACCATCCATTGATTCAGCTGAATATAGAGTTGGACCACAGAGCAGTGCGATGCCTTCCAGTGCCGAGCGTTGCTAGGCAGGGTGCACCAGTCCATAGTTTGTGTGCGTATATGTGTGTGTGTGTGTGTGTGTGTGTATGTCTGATGGAGAAAGTGTGAGTGAGTGTGTGTGTGTGTGTGTGTGTGTGTGTGTGTGTGTGTGTGTGTGTGTGTGTGTGAAGGAGAATGAGCTCAGTAGAGAGACAAGGGTGCAGCATCCACCCCTGATGGTTATAAATGAGAGTCATGTCAGCGACGGGACCTCAGGCCATCTGTGATACTCACAGATGATCTCATAGTGCGCACACACACACACACACACACACACACACACACACACACACACACACATGAAAGCTATTCTCCTGGGAAGTATGTTGAAAAGACAAGCAACATATTCACAGGTTTTCCCACACTGTTATAACAGTAACTCCAACAAACTATATTATCTAAATTTAGGTCTTAGACTAAAGACGAAATTTGGAATATTTTTGAATGTGATTCTTATTCACATGATTACGATCATTCTGATATCGATACATCTATAAATGAAATATATTGGATACTACAGCTGCACACAGCTCAGGTCTGAGAAGAGACTGCAAAGGAAAGTGGGAAGAAGCAGGGCAGGCTTTAGCAGCGTTTTACTGATAACACGCTCAAATTTACTGCTGAATAAGATGTTCTGTAGGATACAGAGGAGAGGCCCAAACTTTTTCTAGGTCTCCCAAAAAACATGATCTATGCTTTGCTTGAGTCAATTAATCAGACGGCGTGCCACCCTGCTCCCCCCGGTAAGGAGAGCAGGAATAGGCAGAGCCTCTTCTCGCGGTGAGGGCTCGAGGAAGGAGAGTCAAATATTTATAGAGCAATGCACCAGGATTCATTTCTCTCCCGTGACATTCAACAACTCCTGCTTCGGCGAAGAGCATTTTGGCAACCTTCTCCAGGTAGATGAATAGCCGAGTGCCCGATCAGATTGGAACTTATTTGGGCTTTTTCTGGAAGTCAAATATAAACACAAACCGGCAAAAGAGGGCGAATCGTGAATCACACCCACAGGAGAGGAATTAAAAGTCACAGTGACCTTTTGGGGGAGTCACTGGAGAGTCACCGGACAGAGGAGGAATGTTGCCATTTCCACCAAACTACAGTAGGGTGGTAAAAAAAAAAAAAGGAAAGGCAGTTGCCGGGGTAACTCGTGACGGCATGTTTTGGTGCAGGCCGAGACAAAGCCACGCGTGACAGGCTCACCGTCCCCCTAAAGCTGTGACCTGTCTCCCACCCTGGAGAGGAATAGGAGAACAGAAAAAAGGGAGAGGAGTTGGACTGAAAGAAGGACAGAAGCCACTTAAAGATAAATGAAAGTGAAGGAGAAGACAGAAAGAAGACAATGGCTCCAAAAAAACAAAGATGACGTCAAACAAAGCAAGAGAAGTCATTTTCAGGAAGGCATATGTCTGGAGCAATACATTTCCCCACCAGCTCAGTCCGTCCTGCCCACTGCTACTTCTACTCCTCCCAACAATGAGGAAACAAAGAGATCATAAAATAGCACAAAGTTGTAAAAAAACAAAGACATATAAAAGAGTGGCTTTTACACAAAAACTGCTGTAACGGTGAGGGGTCAAAGTGGCAGGGGCCCGAACTCTTGACCTCCCCGATGATTGAGAGCGGCCTCCCCATTAAAACAATACGCTCATCATCTCTCCCTCTCGCTCTCAGCGTGTCCGCTTGTCTTCTACAGCCTTTGGAGTGAGGAGCCTCCTCGTAGGCATCTTTTGAAAACTTCATCAATAATCATGTCTCCCATCCTCCCTCCTTCTGCTCCTTTCCCAGACCTCCTCCATCGCCGAGGCCTCTCCAGCTCAACTCGAGTGGGGTTGCCTCTCTCCTCCAACAAAAGACATCTTCCCCTCGTCCTCCTGCGAGGAGACAGAGGGATGAGGAGACAGAGTATCAGCTCATCCCTTTAATCCATGGTAGACAGAGACACTCTTCAGTGAAGAGGTGCGAAATCCACTGATCTGGGGGCTTAAAATGCAAACTCCACAAAAGACCTGTGGTCGTGTGTGGAGTCGTCGCAGCAGGCCGGGAAACCAATCCCTGCCTGTGCATTGTGGAGCACACACTCACACTCTGTGCACTTTGTAGCTGCAAACCACGTGTTGATGTACGTTAAGAAAATGCACATGCACATGGTTTAGCCTGTTTATACACAGACACACAAATATTGACATCAGGGATATAACGAGATGGTCAAAATCAATATCACACTATTACATCAAACATATTTCCAATTTTCTTACATATAAGTGCAGCCCAAATGATTTATTGGTTTATTGATTATTGGCAGGATCATATATATATATATATATATATATCAGTCAAATGTTATATTCGAAGGTGCTACATCCTCTGTGCTTGACCCTCGACAAAGGAGAGGGAAAACCTTCAAAAACATCGGCCGATATATTCGTATAAAATATTTACTGTTATCTTATATCAGCATCAGCCGACAAAAGTCCATATCAGTTGGACTCTAATAAGGATATGGTGAATGGGTGATTTAGTACATGAGAAAACTCATCATTGCTCAGTGGAGTGAACTGCTATTATACACCTTACCTTCGAATAAACCTTTTTTTAACATCCAAACAAGTTAGTCTTTAATCACAATTTACTCTGAGTCGTAAATTATGATCATGTCAATGGTATTTAATTAAAACCAAAGGTGACATATTACAGAAATAGTTGTATTATCACCCAAGCCTGATTCTACCATTCTCGTTTTTGTCAATATGTTTTTTTATTTTACAAAAAGCACAAATTATTGTTATATTGTCAAAACAACACTACATTTTTTCTGCATCGTGGAGTTAAGAGGTAAACTTCAGATTGTATTTGGTGTATTTGTGGTCACTAAACTCATTCTGCTTAAGTTAGCATTAGTAAAAAAGTAACTTTTAAGCTTGGCTAAGTTTGAGTTGGGTTTTCTTCTAGTTTTGTTTGGATTTGCACAAAAGACCTGGTTCAGTCCAGATAACTCAATTTCATTTTCCTCATACAAATACCGGCTCCCTTGAGGCGTGCTGTTCACAAATTATGGAACGTTCATAATTGTGCAGTTTTTGCAAACCAGTGAGCGCTCGCGTACGTGTATCAGTATGAGCATGCGTATCACTATGTGCGTGTGTGCCATTGTGTTTCCATGTGTGTGCGTCTAAGGCGGTGAGTGTGTGCCCGCATTCAACTTCTCCCTGCAGCTAATGAGTGGCGGCCCACCTCTCCAGCAGGCCTGGCAGTCCTTGGCTATGGGGCTGGAGCTGGCTGTTTTCTCATGGTAATCACACACTTTGTCCCGGGGTGGATAATCCTGCACCGGCTTTGTCTGGGCCCCAGAGGAGAGCCCCACAAGGTCGACCCCGCTTCACAGAGAGCCACAAAGACCCGAATGCGGTAGCAGCACCCCACTCCAGGCCTGCGCTCCTCAACACGCACCCGGACACACAGACACACACAAAATTGCATGCTTGCACACAAACGCGCGCACACCCACTGGCACACACTCATTAGTTATTCTCAATTTCAACAGCGAGGCCTGGAGTCATTAAAATTGGACTGTTTGTCCAAAAGCGCAGACGCATTCATTCTAATGCACCTACTGTAAGTGCAGCACCACAATTTAATGCATTTACAACTGTTCTGAAAGAAAGGTTAATTAGGGTATTACAACATAACTACATAAAATCTCAGTCTCTACAGTTAGTCAGTGTATAGGTCACATGTGCAGGAAGCCTCTCCGGTTTCCTTGAATAATAACAATTGAAAGTATTCAAAATATGAAAAAATATGAACATTCACATTCAATGTTACTACGAACCCACTTTGATCAAACCTAATTTTTGCAGCCCTGAGCTCTGCCTGTCATTTCCACTCCTTTCCCTGATGTGTGTATAAATAGTTATGTATTGCTGGAGGGCGAGTTATGTGCTCAGGGCTTGGCGTGGCGTCAGGGAGGAGCAGCTCAGGGAGGATATCTGGAGGGGCCGGGCGAGAAAATGAAGACTGAGGTAAAAGACGTGTGAAAGACAGGCTGCCACAGGTCTGTCTTACACGCCATCTACTCCCATGTCTTTAATGAGCGGGCCTGGGAGGAACGAGGCTAAACCACCGCCTTGTTGATCTCTTGAAGCATTAGAGCAGCCAAATGCCCACGGAGCTGAACAACAACTGGAGTGGTTTAGACTCAAGCATATGCTTAATGACTATAGCATCAATATTAACTGGGAGCCATTTACTTTCCAGATAGATTTCTTGAGGTCTATGGCCCCTAAAAATCCCCCAGGTTAGAACGACTCGGAAATCATTGCGTGGCCTTTTTCTGCAACTGCAACTTGAACTTGTCAAAATCGTTGGAGCAGTAGCCTGAGGAGGTGCAAGAGAATCCGCAGACCGGATATTTTAAATCTCCGCGATTTCTTGATAATCAGCCTCTGGTCTTCAAATGTGTAATGTAGGGGAAATATCAGGGATGAGCCCAGATCTGAGGACTGTTTGAAGGAATGAATGTGTCTCACTGGGTCATTAGCCAGGGTGGGGGGGGGGGGGGGGGCGGCGGAGTGGAGCACTGTGGGCCAGTGTGAAGAGGCAAAGAGAGGGTTTGTAATCCTCTATGGCCAATGGGACACAGCCAAATGTCTGTCTAAGGACACACTAGGACATTTTTGTTCCACCAACAAGTGAGACACCCACACATGCACACACACACACACGCACAGCCACACGTACATACATAAACACACACAGACACACACACACACACATACACAACTCCAGAAATCCCACTGCTTCCAGTCTAGTAATCCTCATTGGGTATTCCGACGGAGTTTTGCTGTGGACACCAAGTTGACAGACAGAGTTAGAGAGCAAAAGAGAAACAGAGGGAGGGAGGAAAGGGAGAGGAAAACAGACAAAAAAAACTCTCCCCCCCCTGCTTCTCCGCTCTCCCAGCCGTCATTGGTTGATGGCACAGGGTCTTTTCTTTCCTTTTTGCTAATTGGCCACCCAGGCATTGACTCTGGCGTGAGTTCTACCCCAAAACACGTGCATGTCTCTCGGCTCCCGGGAACACCCCCTGGCCATTCGCCACTCACCTTGCCATTTAAATGGATGGAGGGGTGGTGGTGGGAGGGGGTTGTTACCATGGCAAATAGAAGCGAGTCCTAGAGGAGATAGTGACAACCTTTTTTCCCCACAGGAGATAAAACAGTTATCCTTCACATCAGCTGTAATTCTGTCTGCAGCTGTAACTGCAAATATATAAAAACAGTGTTTTGACTTTGTCACTGCAGTCAGTTAACAGAATTATTAGCGGCACAAGAGATGTAAACTCGAATGGAGCAAAAATAGAATTTATAACAACTATTGCTCATGTTGAATGTAAGTTATGTGACACGAGTGGGCGTATTGTCCTATGCTGAAAATCCTTTTTCTAAAAACGACTGAAATTCGATGGAAATTTAGAATATATTACCCAAACCCCGGCCCCCACCCTGTCGCTTAGAGCCAGGCTTTTCCCCAGAATTCTATAGGGAATGATGGACAACAGAAGATCTCATTATTTCATTAAGTTATTAGGAGCGGCGGAATTCGGCCACATATTCCACTGATGCAGGGGTCGCTGGTAATTTCTTTAAGAAAACGAAAAGAAGAAAGAAGAAGGGGGGGGGAGAAGGACAGGAGAAAAACGGTAATTTGATTGTCTGGAGGCTCCATATGGTTCCGTGACTTTTCGGTTCACCCTGACTGGCTGCAAGCAGACTGAGGCCTTTCACTGTTTCAAAATGATGACAAACTTCCCTATCCTCCCTTCATCCTACTTTTCAATACCCCCCGACTCTCCTTCAAACCCCAAAAAAAAATCCCAAAACACCCTGAATCTGGTTAGGAGGAATAATAGAAGAGGCAAACAATGAGGGGGCATGGGTGGGGGAGGGTGTCGGAGAAAAAGAAGGAGGGGGGTGTCAAGTGACCCGCAGAAAACACTATCAAACAAGACTGGAACTCTAAGAGGTTGACAATGGAGCGGCCTGCTCTTTTCTGTGCGACGCCACTGGTGGGGCGAGATAAGGGAATTCCTCAATACAGCAAAAAGGGGAAGAAAGGGGAGCACTGCTTTGCTTTTGAGAGATTCAGACCTCAAATCCAAACACTCCCCCCCTAGATTATCGCTTGTGTGTTTTAAAGGGTGGCTGAAATAAAGCAGCACTTTGTTGGACAAGTTAGCCTTGTTGGTGTTGCTCTGCGCCGGCCATTGTGAGAGGTGGTTTTATGCAGTTCTATGCAGATGACTGGGAGATTAGGGAAAAGGCCCGGAAATACACAGGGCCTTTAAAGTTCTGATACCGAGATCTATCGCAGTAATTCAAAAGGTGACACAATGGCACTAACTGCTGCAGCTGTCTGAATTTATTGAGCCTTAAATCGCCATAGAATAAACAGCGGATTTAGCTCTTATCCCATATTCCTTATCAGGCCCTCTTTGGTGCACTCTGTTTGACTTATGTGCTCCAAGCCAGAGAGTCTCCTGTGTCTGAGAACCAATGCTAATGTTATGGATTGACGGATCTGAATGTCAAATAGTGGGCAAGATAGTCGAGTCTGCCCTGGGCCATGTGAAGGGAAAACCTGTGAAGTTGCGGAGAAAGGCAATGTGTCAGAACGTTTAGATTTACACTGACACGTCGTCAAAACACTCCACATGCGGCCCAGGGCCACGTTAGCAGCCGTGGATGCTCTACGTCAAACAAGGTGAAACATTTCACTGAGGCCCGAGCGTGCCAGCTAACCGTCACACACACACACACACACACACACACACACACACACACACACACACACACACACACATAAACACAGCACATGACCAGTGAGGGTCTACTGTCTTCATCGTGTTTGTTGGTTTGTTTGTAAGTAAGATTATAGAAAAAAATCTGGCACATTTAGGGATCGCATGAATTTAAGGGGACGGTTGGTTGGTTGCATGTATGTATGTGGGATGGAATGATTCAATTCAACTTAACATATTATATAGAAACCAATTGGACTTAACACTCATGGATGGATGGATTTCTGATTGATTCAGTTATTGATTGATTAAACACTACACGTCTAAACATATACAGGACATTTTGGAGACAGTTAATTAATGATGCTTTTCTGAAAGGTCGTCTGACAGTCTCTCGCAAACAAGAAGCTTGGATAGCGATGCGTGTAAAAGAGAGGAAGAGGGCAGAGAAAAGGAGAAATGATCAGAAGAAAAATCTCTGTAGAGGTGTTTCAGCCTCCTCGTCACTCAGCAGCATCTCTTCTGTCTGCTCTGAAAGAAGAATGTCATGACTCATCCTGTCCCATCTCTCTACAGATACAGACGCTGATAAGCAACAAGATAAGATTTCTTCTGTAATTCAAGTTATTTCGCAGTGCCAGTTTTTCCAATGTGATTTGATGTGTTGTGCAGCTCTGGTGGAAAACAAAATGGCATGAGACAGAGAGAGACAGAGACAGAGAGAGACAAAAAGATTTGACCGTTAAGACATTGCTCTCTGAATAAAAAAAAAACCAAGCCCAATGCTTATCTCAACATTTGGGGGGGAAGGAGCTTTACTTTGGTGCAGAGCTGCTCAAATATGCGTTATTTGCACAGCGTACAACTTCGCAGTCACTGCGGATTAGGCAAACAATGCAGCTCCCCCACACTACCCCCTCCGCCAAAAAAAAAAAGAAAAAACCCTCCACCCAAATTAGTCTTTCTTTGGCTAGTTATAAAGACCTGAGTATGAATGAGGCTTTCTGTTGGTCCAGGGAAGATAACACACACTCACTCACAGTGAGGGGGAACCAGCGCTGTGTATTCCAGCCTTCCTCTGCATCTGATTGGTGAGAAATGGTTTATCTTGACCAAGCCGCTGTCGTGATTGGCCGATCGGCATTAATGATGTGTATCTGTGTGTGCACAGAACATGTCTATTTACATGCATGTCTCCTTGTGCATGCATGTTTGCAACAAGCAGGGAAAGCCTTTAGAGCGCAGAGATTTTAGTCATTATACCATGACAACCTGCCAGACTTGAATCAGGCTCGCAGAAAGAGTCTGAGCCAAGTCACATACAAATAACACACACACACACACACACACACACACACACACACACACACACACACACACACACACACACACACACAGACACAAATTCACCAAGCCAAAATCACATAACTTGAATGGCAGCCACCAAAATGTCACTTTTCATAGAGCAATGTCCATTGGAGAAAAAGCTTGTGCGAGTGTCTCATACATGAATGTAGGGTGTGTACACGAATCTGTGTGCATGCATGGGTGAACTGTGGAGCCCGATATCGCCGGATTGATTTATGGAGTGCAGGCTTCATCAGCCGTATGAGGTTGCAGAGACGCCTGTAGCAAATTTCTCAAAGTCAAATAAATTGTACCGTGCCCTCCTCAAACCACTAAGTAGAAGAATAACATAACTGCTTTGCAATACTTCATCTTGTCAGAACGGAGTCATAAGAGAACGTCTTGCAAATCTCTAACATGTCAGCCAGAGAGGAGTAAAATACATATTTGAGCAAATGAGGGGAATGACTGACACACTCTGATGACCTGATCTGCATCACTGACTGTTGCTGTTTTCAAAACCCCAAAAATATGAAATGTGTGTGATAGATGACTGCCCCTATCAACCGGGCAGACAGGTATGAGCCACAGCTGCTGCCAGGTTCCACAGTAAATATAATGTGCATTAATTCCACTAGTTGCATGCTGGAGATAGACAGTACACACATGCGTGTGCATGTCTGAAAGAGAGAGAGAGTGTGAGTGCAAGGTAACACAGCGACACCAAGAATGTTTAATTAAAGTCTGGAACAGGCTGTGGGTGCTTGTACTCTAAATGGCCCTCCAGCTGAAAGGAAGGATTAACACAGAGAGCGGACAGGCCTGCAGCTACAGCACGCTCATTACTGCAGAATGGAAAGATAAGTCAGAG
The DNA here is from genome assembly GCA_026259375.1 of Verasper variegatus. Classification (NCBI taxonomy): domain Eukaryota; kingdom Metazoa; phylum Chordata; class Actinopteri; order Pleuronectiformes; family Pleuronectidae; genus Verasper; species Verasper variegatus. The sequence continues at coordinate 18,738,945 of CM048042.1, forward strand.
AAAAGAGAAGGGGGAAAAAGGGAGGGAGACAGAAGGCGAGAGAGACAGGATGAGAAGGAGTAGACGGACAGTTGAAATGTAAAACAGCGACATGGTTGTGCTTATGTACAAACTTCGAGAATGTAAGCGAAGAACGTGGATAGAGCCTCAGGGAGAAAAGTGCTGAGATAAGTTGGAAATTCTCATATTTCACTTCTCACAGCACATTCACTCTCCCCTTGTATGTGCATGGATTTTCACCACAGAATTCTATCAAAATTTTCATCTTCATTTTTTAGTTTTCACCATATTTCCTATTTTCGACAAGGAACTTGACCCCTCAACTTAATTGGAAGATGAAAAAGGGCAAATGGAAACATTATTACACCCCCCTCCCATAGCAGTTCTCTTATGAGATATGTTTCCTACAAAATGAAAAGCCGTCACCGTAAAAACTCAACAAAAACTTGATCGGTTATCATTTTCTCTCTGGCCTGATGACAAATGTGACAATGACAAACATCGCCCAAGTTATTGTTTTAATGCACAGGATCACTGCTGACTTTGATAAAAAGGAGAGGTGAGGCAGCTGCAAGTAGCATCATCATCACCACAACCACCTGACATCAGACGGTTAGTGTGATATATATATATATATATGGTCAAGCAATGAATGTTATAGGAAAAGGTCTCCTACCCTTGCATCAAGGTTATATTCATTTGGAGGCCCATGTGGACCAAAAGTTAGCCTTTCCTTTCAAACCACTAAGTCTTGTGAACAGGCTCTGAAAAGAAAAATGACATTAAGATGAGAGTAGAAACAGACGGTACTCCAAAAGTGAGCAGAAAAAGAATAAGGGACAAAAAAAAAGACATTGACGTTCGAGAGAGTTGGCTCTGGCGTGGCGGGTGCTACAAAGGATTATCGCTCTTCAGCTCAGACATGCAGACGTGGTCTCTCCAGGGCATCTGAACGACTGGGCAGAGCGGGATTCGACCCCTCAGCCCCGACCATGTCTGCAGTACAGCCCCAGCTAATCTGACTGTGGTCACTGTCAACAGCTCCCACACTGGACCTGCAGGGAGCAGTTTGCTCAACCTGCAGGCTACACTCTCAGACGTCCTGTTGACCTGGCCGCTCCAGCTGGCAGGCAAATACACACGTTTACACTCTCACCCAGAGAACCCCACTTCATTAAGCTGCTTGAAACACTGCGGTGGAAGCAGTTTGCAACACAAACACAAACACACATGTACTTTTGGTTTGGTTAACTACGACGGGGATTTTTCTAAGACTACGCAAACACGCACAAGGAACGTACGTCCACATCGATGAATGCGACTCTTACACAAACATCGTTCCTGTTAAGTGACTAATTTAGTAATTGGAATGTAACGACGGTAAGCATGTGAGAGTATGTTTAAGTGAGATCAACATTCCTGTGCAGAGCAAAGTGCAATGTCAACAAGGCAGCTATAATTTGATTAAGAGGCTGCTTTGCTGTTTTTGCACTCAGACAAGTAAAAGACGTAAAGCTCCAGAGCAAAGTTAATCTCTTCCGACAATAATGGTAGTTATTTAAATGACATAGAACCAGTTCATGTGAGATTTAATCTATCAGAAGTTCATATTTAGTATCATGTCACCGACAGTAAAATGAGATGAAATTACATAGTGTAACATTACATACAAATGATGGACATGTGAAGTTTGGAGACATATTGTATGTAAAAAAAATTATAAAGGAAAATGGTCTTTAAATGTTCTTCATCAATAGACTTCTCAAAAAGAGATTATCAGATTTTTTTGGGGGGGGTGTATGTGATTTGAGTGAAGGAACCCTTTAAACGACAGAAGCTCCTTGATGACTTAAAATTAGGGGTTAATTGCCTTCATGGGTTAAAGATACAAATACAAATTGACTGTTAGTATCAAACCAATCACAGGCCGGTGGGGTTCAATAAGATTTTGCTCACTATAAAGCCCATTCATGACAGTAACATAATGTTTGCACCTTAGTGAATGATGAACGTAATCTTAGTGAATGATGAACGTAATCTTAGTGAATGATGAACGTAATCTGGTTCAAGGACAAATTAGTACACACGTATAAAAGCTACAGGAAATTAGAAGCAGGGGCCGTGTTAAAGCGGCAGTTTATCTCCAGACAATTAATATTGACCTCTTTTTCGACGGACACGTATACAGGCGGAAAGAAAAAGGTCAGATCGGCACGTCTCCTCCCAATCACTCCTGCTCTGTGATAGCTGGGAAGGTGAAGACCTGCCTGGGAAGCTCCTTATCTCTATTTATCTAGCGGCACATCAGCATCTGAATCATACAGCAGATAGTGAGTGTATATCAGTGTGACAGCACAGCGGGTCTGTGTGGAGGGAGCAGACAAATTGCCAATGAACTTGCGGCTCAAGTTCAAGAGGAAAAGCCAATTGGGTGGAAATAAAATGCGCTAGTTTTTTTAACGTGAACATTTGCAAAGCAGAAAAAAATAGTACCATTCATGAATTAAAGCCTGTGCATGTGTGTGCATGTGGACATTTGCATGTACGTAAGCCTTTACATGTGTGGGTGTGTGTGTGGATCAGTGTGTGTGGGTGTGGGTGTTTGTCTTGGAGTTGACTGTGGGATTTGGATCCAAATGAGTGGAGTGTTGGTGCATTAATGAGTAACACACAACCCTCATCTCCAACAATAACCCTCACACACACAGCAGCACCATCACCACCACCACCACCACCACCACCAGCCAACACCTCCTCCCTGTCCACTGACATTTCAAGGCTGTGTTGCGAGCCAGAGGAGGAACTTCTTCATTTGGAGTGTGAGACAATGTGGCAGGCCGGTTGGCTTTGTGCTCCTGACATCCCGCCGAGGCACAATATGGCCCCGTCAGGGATCAGTGGGAATACACAATGCCCATTACCCACGGGGCCGTGCGGAGGGCCTCAGGGGCAGGGTTGGGATGGGCCGGTTTCCAGACTGTGGTGTGTCTCGGGCCACACTGAAAGAGAGATGGACGGAGGAGAGAAGATCAGAGAGGAGATAGAGAGACAGAAGACTAAAGATAAAAGACGAGAAGGAAATAAAGAGGCATGCCGAAATAAAAGTTGGGAGAAAAGAGGAGGAGGAAGAGCTGAGGGTTATGAGAAATAGTACAGCGCAAATAGCATGGTGGCATAAGAGCAAATGAAAGGATGATACAAAAGAGGGGGGTATTGAAAAGAGAATAAACGGGGAGCAGGTCTGGTGCCAGAAATGGGCTGCAATGAAAGAGAGAAGACACTGGGGGTGCATCTCCCTGGGGATACACAGAGTATAGTGGTGGGGGTGAGGGTTTTTATCTTGGAGCTGAACTTGGTTGCTTGATCACACCCTGCATAATGGCAGCCTTGAACAAACAGGCCAGGGAAGCGATGCATTTTCACCTTCGCTGCTGCCGCTTTGACCCCGGGGCTCTTTAAGGGGGACACAGTGGGTGGACAGGAGCACACTGGGGGTGGACGACAGGGGCCAGAGGACCAGGGGGGGGGCCACAAAGGGGCATCAAGCAGGACACAGAGGAAGATACAGAGGGTGGACGTGGGTCAACGAGCCAGCTGAACTTAACCATCAGTCTCCCACGAGAATCTTGCCCTCTGTCACTTTCTGTCCACCTTTCAGCAAACGCTAAACCAGTTAGCAGGACAAACGATCTACCTTGAAACGAGCAGCGCGGGTGGGAAAGTGTTGAAAAAGGGGATACCATGACCTCTGTGTTGAAACATTAGATTATCCCAAAGTCAACCAGCCCCCATTCACATGTTACCTGTAAATTTCGCCTCCCTTTAATTTCAGATGAAAGGCCGCGGGACACACACGATCTGAGCCGCTGTAGCTCCGGACCAAACGTTTGCTCTCACCTCAGTTAGGGGTCAGTACAAGTCTGATTAAATGGGTCAGCGCTCATCTATTTCCAGCCCTTTGCTGACAGGGAGATGCATTAGTAAACTGGGAGCCCTTCCCTGGAAAGAAGGGGAAAAGATAAAACTGCTGTGCCGGTGGGTTTTGCATGTGCCCCAGGAAGTTTTGCTAAAAAAAAAAAATAACCTCCCAACGGAACATCTTTCCTATGATAGAGGTCCTCTTATCTATATACGACCTGCTGTGGCAGAAATTAAGTGAAACTCACTGTGGTTTGTATTCCTTCAGAAATACCCTACACTCATTTGGGGCTGTGCACAGAATTCGTCTTTGCCCCCCCTTTTTGTCATAGCAGCCAGTTCAAATTTGCCAGATGGCATCTTTCTATCGCTGCCTCACTTTTATTGTCTCCCTGCGAATGCTCACCACTTCCCCCACGTTTCAGTCAAACATATAAAGTGTTGTGCAAATATTCTCATCTCGTTTGGATTCATAGTAGAGAGAAGAGAGAAATAGTTGGGGCAGGGTCAGGGATGGAGGTGGTCATGTAGATATAAATGTAATAATTAATAATGATAATAATAAACAAAAACAATAGATCAGATACAAAGAGGAATAAAAGGAAGAAATCCCCAAACAATAAATAATAACAACACTGATAAGACATGTTGGCAATCAAGCATTGTGCTGTAGTTAATAAAAGACTCTTTTAAAAATATATGTTTTAAGAAATCACGTAAAGGATGTTATTGGTTGTGTCTTAGATCCTCGGGCAGCGAGTTCCAGAGTCGAGGGGCCCTGACCACAAAAGCCCCATCACCTCCAGTCTTGATGTCCAGAACTGTAGGACCGTGCTGTTCTGTGCAACGAGGTGAAAACTAAACAAAGAGCAACATGGAGCTCAGGACAAAATAAATGACAGCGCACACAGTGTCCACCCCAAACAACAAACAGGCCCTTGTTATGTGGTCCCCTGTGAAATCCCTTCACTCACTTCATCTTCTATCTCAGCCTCCTATCCGCCGCACTTGGGGCTATATAGGCTCCACCCTGGGTGCTGCCACAGGTTTATTTAGAGCTGGGGGCATGTCCACACTGCACAGCTTGTCTGAATGGAGACTCACAACATGTGGTTTCCCCCCCCCACCTCCTCCAACTCTCACCATCTGGCCTAGTCCTCCTCACGGTGTGAGACCCGCGGAGAGCAACAAGCGAGGGAGCACAACGAGTGCACAGATGTGCGATCGAAATATTCCCATGCTCGTGCACACATGGAGACACAATGCCTTTTCTTCACAACATGAAAATCCAGCCCTTCTTTCCTTTTGCTGCTGTGCACCTTCTGTGTGTTTGTTGTGTATAATCCTCACAAGCAGAAAACTATGACACTTTTCTACATTTTGCATAGACGTGTTATTTGTCCAGCGCTTTATCGCAGATCCCTGCAGGTCTTCTCCGACCTCAGAGTCGACAGGCTGTTCTCCGACAGGAGCTGAATGCACATAAGCACGTTGACCTTTTGGGGTCAGAAATCATTGTGTCCTCTCCTTCCACTGTGTGGTCTCTGGTGTATAATTGACATTTAATGAAGGCCTCCGTGAGCATGAGGCCATAATGGCGCTGGGTAAAAGAATGGAGAGTGGGGGGGGGGGGTGAAATAGGGGGGACGGTAAAGAAATTAGGGGAAATATGTTGACACTAAATGTCGATGTAGTGAAAAAACGTAAGTGACGGGAGTGAGGAAAAGGGTGTAAAATAAAAGAGAGCTAGGAGAAAACAGGGTAGCGTGAAGATAATAATAAGGAGAATAAGCGTCACTTTGGGAAATATGGGAGCTGAGAGATGAGAGGCCAGTGACAGACGCAGAGGATCAGGGCCTGTTGTCTGGCTGCCAACCCCATCTGTCTACTTTCACATCACCTCCATCAACCGCAGAGGGCAAGAGGGAGGTGGCGAGAGGAGCTGCATACGCTAATGTGCCACATGTTGACACCATGCTCTGATATGTCATGTTAATAGCATACCACTGCACGAGAGGAGCCCAAAAGTGAACCATTTGTATACAACAGAGCCTCTGAATAGATGATAATTATACATTATTTCTTTGGCATGTCTAAGTACAAGAGCAGTAAACACACATCCTAATATATATAATCACAGTGGCACAGTTTGCCTCTTACACATTCTGCATAAAGACTGGATCAAAGTGGTTCAGTCAATCAAACAGCCGAGCAGCATCTGTGAATAATGAATGAAAGTGTCTATTCTGATTCCCGTCGTCTCAATAGCCTTCCTCCGAACGTCTGTTTTTTTTAAGGAGTGGCTGTTATGATATTTTTTTATTTGCTTGAAACTAACTGAAGTTGGCACTCAAGTCTGCACTGGGGGAAAACCAGGCTGGAACACAATGGTCCACAAAATGTGAAAAGTAAACAACAGTGTGGACAGAGCTTCGCCGTTGTGGTGACGTAGCAGTAAAAACGTTTTTCTTTTGCCCGGGGTCAGACGACAAACACGGCAGCGATAAGAACCAGGGCGAGAAACCGTTTAATTATGATGTCTTATGATGACAAAATATAAATATATCAGCTCTGTTACTGCTGTTGTAGCATCTTTGCTTATAAATTCTAAATATAGTTTCCAATGACAAGGTTATGTTCAGCTTCTCCATGCACCACCTTTCAATTGATGTCCTCACAAACCTGTAAAACCCAGTGAAGAGATAATTCATGTGTCACCTTGCAGAGGAGGCAGCTGAGGTTGTATAATGATTTATAACTGCAAGCTCAGTAGACTGCATGCATTGATTTGTACTCTCAGCGGACTTTTATATCGATAGATCATATTCACGGCTCCGGCTGTTAGAAAAGAGAAGGGTGGGCCCAGAGTTAAAATGGGACACACCTTACAACCTGTGTCACTCATGATAAAACCTAAATAACTCTAAACAACACCTGGATACGCATGAAGATACCAAAGAGAGCCTGAGAAAAGAAAGAAATGTGTTGCTTTCAAATGAACCCCCAGAACCCCTGGATCAGAAAAGAACCACTAACATAGAGTTCATCCAATCAGCTTTTAGAAATATGTATAATAGTAATAACCCTCTTCATCAAACAGGACGATACGTCATTTTCCAACATTTTTGTCAATTTCTAAGTAAATATGGATCCTGATAAAGAAAAAGAAAAAAATGTTTATTGAGCTGTGAGTTAATTTGGTCAGATTATCAGATTCATTCCTTTTTCTTCTTATTTTTCGATTTTAAGAGCAACACAGACGTGTAGGATTGTTTGGGGGTATGAACTTTCCAGTGTCTTCTCAAGTGCCTTGCTATTATTATTATTTTATTTAAAGCATTTTTAGATTTCAATACCCCATCATTGTGTTTGAGTTCAATGTGAGGTTTTCTTAGTGACAGGGTGGTGTGACATCTCTTTTTCTGGTGGCTTTTGTTCATAATGGGATATTTACGACTTGGTTGATTTTTCTTGTTAGAAATAATAAAAAGAGTTTTCAAAAGTCGCACTTTTCCAGTTCCCTGAGAATGCAGCCTTGCAGAGTGCAACGCAGGCAAAACACTATTAGAACCTCTCTTTCTCTGGGGTTTAAGAAGAACACAGAAATAGAGAGTGGTGCGTCGGTCTCAGTCCTCGGGGAGCAGCTCAGAAATGAATCCTCCTGAACAAACTTTACTTTGCCAAGCAGCGCTCACTCTCATAGCTCTGGGATCACTTTGCAAAATTGAATAGCACTGTTGTCTGTTATTCCCTTCAGGATGTCTCTTTTCTGGGCATAAAAATCCAGTTCTCGTGTGCAGGCTCCCATGAAAATGAAACAAACAAACACACATAAATTAATTACCCCTGGGATTAAAGACAATTGGCTAAATGGATGCGTGTAATAAACCACATGTCCTTCTGTCTATGTCTGTCTTGGATTCTTATTTATGTATCTATGTCTGCACAAAGACATATATGACATGTGTGCATCTAATATCCAAACTCAAGTACATCAAAATATCGTCTCTGTCTAAAAACAGCTGTGGAGGTTTTTCACTCGACTCACTCCAGTCACGTTGACTCTGCAAAGTTGAGACTGGTCAGACACTGAGGAACTGGTTTTCTGAGTCAGGTCTGATGTTTGTCTCGTTGGGTTTCACCTGAGGTCGGGGGGAGTCCTGCAGGATTTTCTGTTCTGTTATACATTTGCATCAGAGCTAATGGCATCTATCTCATTAACACACACTCAATCACACACACACACACACACACATAGAGGAAGGCTTTAATTTCCTTTATACCCATCATCCTCGCTCTTTTCCCTGACTTTCATCCATCTACCATTCCTTCAGTCTACCTGTAACCACACGACTGAAGCAGTTAACGGTCAAAGCCGTGCGTGTGGGTATTTGTGAGCATATGTGTATAATACAAACAGACTTACTGGCATCAATCTGTCAACACAAATACCCAGTCAACACAAAGGCAAATTATACACACGCATGATTCTTGTTCAAACGCTCTCAGTTTGTGTGTGTGTGAGTGTGTGTGTGTGTGTGTGTGTGTGTGTACTTCTTCACGCTGTCTTGGAGATTGGCATGTGAAAGCAAATGGCTTGTAACTGGGTGTCAGGATTACCAGGCCCACAGCTATTTTCGCCATTATGAGAAATCATTCGCTAAACCACACTGAAGACACTTCCCACAGTTCACCGTGTTCCTCCATACGGGAGATTACAAAAAAAAGTATAATGAGATGGTTGTCTTTGCGTTCATTGTTGTTTGTGAGAGGCATCTTCACTATACTTCTCCACAAACACACAACACAATAACTGAGAACAAAGTTGTGTGGTTGCCTGTCACTAGCGATCAGGTGTTCACACATGTGGAGAAGCAGGGAAGAGCTGGTCTGTTCCCCCGCAGGTTACCTGTCAGTCACAGCATGTCACGGCTCAAAGAGGCTGCCCTCCACACTGCCGAGGAGGAGGGAGAAGTGCTCACACAGCACTAATAATCCAAACCAGCAGTTACCAGCAAACAGCATGTGCATGGAAAACTTTTGATTGAAAAACCATAATCTTTACCAGGTCAGACGAAGGGAAATTCCATAATAGTAGCTGGTAGACTTGTGCATCGGCCAATACCAAGGACTGATCCGATACCAGTGCATTTAAAAAGAATGGCTCTGGCTAACGCTACTCTGACAGTTCACTTCTTGTTCCCTGCTCTAAAACCAGTGCAAAAAAGACAAAAGACATGAGACGGGATCGGTCTCCCAATCAGCGGTATCAGTATTAGAACATCTATATGTTAAGAGCCAAATATAAAATTTTTGCAGTTTTATCAGTAATGTATAGAGGCGAGTTTAGTTATAGCCACTGTTACTCTGTCTGATACTCTGAGGTTGTCTCTTCTATTTTGCATTTTCAGTTAGAGTTCAAACACGGCCTGAAGCGAAGCAGGGAGAGAAAGTGAAAAGGTCATGGACATTTAAAGAAGACAACACTGTTATCTGTCATATTTCCACACCGAGGCTTGCTTCACCTCAAGATACGCTTGGAGGGAAAATAGGGGATCAACTGCCCGCAGGAGTCACTTCATTTCCTGGTTACTGCCGTCTCATTTTTCATTCTTCCGTCTCTCTTCTATCTCTCACCTTCCTCAGCCAAGATCACCTTCTCTCCATCGAACTCTCAGAAATTCAGAGAAAACTGATACCCGGCCATTTCAAAACTCAGAACATCTGACTTGTTTGCATAATAGTGCAGGAGAATGGCTGGTTTTCTTTGCTATAGATAGTGTCATGGTTTAGAATTTTTGAGTGTTTTGTTTGTGTTCTTTTTGCATCTTTATTGAGAGTGTTTTCTGTTTTATTTTTACCTCGTTTCATGTTTTCACACTCCGTGTTCTGTTTCCTGTTTTATTTTGTAGTCTCTGTTCCTTGTGTGTTTTCTTTCTTCACTTCCTGTCTGTGATTGTCTGCACCAGCAGAGGCCTGAGTCATTTCTTGGACTTGGTGTCCTGATGAGATCTTACAGCAAAGGCCTGTAGTAGTTTAATATGCTAAAATAAAAATATGTAACATGGTTGATAGGACATTGTTGAAAATGGTCAACTGGGGAAATCAAACATTTAAAAAGTTATCCTGCACTCGCCTGTTTCATGTCTCTCACACACACACAACTGGAACCTGCAGCCCCTGAAGACATATTCATTATTACCCTGTAGTCATCAACATTTGAGATATAAGTGCTGGAATATTAACAGCTCACACACAGAAAATGTTATAAAATATTTATCTTTTGATGTGGTTTTCTTCCAGGTTTGTGTGACATAGAGCTCCACCAATCATCTCTGTGGGTTTCTTATAATCTGGCTGGCTATGTTAATTACTTTTGTGAACTTATGTTTAGCACCGAAATTCCCATACAAGCATGTACAGTAGGTGGTCTTACTTTCGACCAGACTTCTCTCAAAGCTGTTTTCTTCGAAGAAATAGTCCTGAAGTCAGATTTATTTTTTTATAGAATTTAAACGATTCATCTAAAACCATCTCTACATTTCACATGCACATAATATACAAGATAATTTACTGAACAAATTTATACTTTCATTCTTAGTGTGTTGTGTTGAGCTTGCACTCACATGTGAGAGCGAGTGTGAGAGCATGAGTGTGAGAGCAGGGTAGGGGTACCCAGCAGCACCAGGGACAGCCAGCAGCCCTTTCTCGTGCTTGACGGAGCTGTCAGAATGCATTGACTCGTCCCCTCTCTTTCAGGAGCGCAGGGCATTTATTCTTCCATCGGAGAATGAAAGGATGAGACCTGGGAGATGTCTTCATCCATAAGAACGGACAGAATCAAACCAAAAACAAAGGTACTGGACTTGTAAACATACAGAATCTGACAGTGCGAGTCATTGGAGTGGGGACGTCGTCTGAGGGCCGGTGAACCAGTCACGCTAATCCACAACAACAAAGCCCGGTGTACAACGTGCTATATTTGACTTTACGCAGCAAATGTAACGAGACTGAAGTTTCCCAAAGGACAGTGACTGACACACATGCTTAAAGAGTCAAATCCACCATCGCTCCAGGCGTCTTTCCTTCTCTCCCATGTGCTGAGACATGAACAGACCTGCCTCTCAAGTCCCACACAACACAACGTCCTTAACTGCCAACTGATTTCTGAAACATGTTCAGTGTATAGTACCGCACATGTATCTGTTAAAGACGTACACAATGTTTGTGAGTGAGTGCGTGTGTGTGTACTGTTTTTCATTATTTCTTTAGGACCTTTTCCCACATACACACTTTACTTAGCCCCTTCCTGATGAGGCAAAGATGCCTGATGCCTTTAGGTTTAGAGTAAGGGCCAGGTTATTGTGTGTGTGTGTGTGTGTGTGTGTGTGTGTGACATCCATATATATTCAATTTACTTTAAGTCCTTTATCTGACCTAATGCATCATGTAACTGCAAATTAACATATAGCCAAAAGGGCACGTTCATAAATCACGCCTTACCACTATCGTCATACATTCCTTGAAGATCAAATATTTTCCATAACTGTGACTATATAATACTCATAACTCACGCTGCTGACGGTGAATGCTTTTGATTAAATGCCAGCTTCAGAATTTAAAGAAAACCCACTGATCCTAAAGCATTTACTGTTAAAATTATTAAAAAACCTGATAGGAATTCCCCCAGCCCTCCTCAGTGTGAAAGTTACGAAACAATAAACTGGAATTGCAGAAGACGTTGCCGAAATTAATTCGGAATCGCCCTCAGTTACATGTTCCAGCAACAAAACACCAGTATCTGATTCCTTCATGCTTGATGTAAATATAAAGTGTGTGTGTGTGTGTGTGTGTGTGTGTGTGTGTGTGTGTGTGTGTGTGTGTGTGTGTGTGTGTTTCGCACACAGAGGGATGGAGCGGTTGGCCTGCACTTTGAATGTCTGCTGCCAACACCTTGTCTGGTTGTTTACTGTAGAGTGAGATAAGCAAGACCCAAAACACGGTGAATACTCAACATGCTCCAACGCTCAGCCTTTTGTCTGAAATGTCAGCCGGCTTCTCCGAAGGCAGTCGGTCTTCACCGGAGGAGGAGCGACTCATTTAAATGGAGCACATGTTCAACCGACTGCGTTGTGATCCGTCACGATGATGTCAGTGAAGCCCTTTGGGTTGATTTTGGGGGGACTGCTGCATATCAAATGTCCAATTATAGATGTGGTGCGCATTAGTTTTATCGGCTACACATTATAGTTCTCGGACATTTAAAATCCAAATCAAGTTTTTACCAATGCAGGTGTTCTGTCCATTTGAGAGTGTATAATGTAGCCTTTTATACCATCTTTAAAAAGTTTTACACCAAGGTCAATTCATTTCAATGGAGCTGCTGCATGTAGATTCACTTGTGTGAAGTTTGCTGAACTTGAACTAGCGAACCAGCGCACGTTAACAAGCTAGCTAAGCTCTTTTAAAGCATTTTTTTTATTACAACATGTGAAGCCATAACAACCACACAATCAAACGTTAGACTGTATATACACATTATGCATGTAAGCAAATACACTCAGGTAAAGGAGGTATATGATAACTGATTTATTAAAAACAATTGTATAACCCACTGTATGCTTGTACAGGGACAAGAATAAGAACGTGTGAGAATCCTCCAGTTTTTAAGGTTTTCTTTAGTATCAAAATAGTTCCCTGATAGTCAGTACATTGTTAGTTAATTTGGAAAAGTAGATTTCCCAATAGGTAGAGGAGTATAAAGTAGGACCTGTGTTGCTGCCCACAGTCTAACTCAAACAAGTGGAGACACCAGGGAGCTTGTTCCCGCTCACCTCAACATACTCAATCTTCCTGTCCTCTCTCTTGCACAATAACAACTCATGTCTCTCCCACTCTTCCTCTCTTTCACACCTTAAAAGTCTTTCACCATCTCTCTATTTGTTTTTGACCACTTGGAGTAGCAGACCAGAGGCGTGTTCATGTATTTGATTGACAGCTCCCATCCCTGACTCTGGTCTTCTCTGATTTGCTGAAATGGTCGAGGCTTGCTCCGCCCGGCCATTCAATGAGTCTGGGTCACAAGCTTTTGACAGCTCCTCCACGTACAAATATACTTTGTAATATATTTCCAAAAACATAAAAGTGACAGCATTAACATCAGTTTTAATTGGTTGTTGCTTGGAGATTCAGAACTATGCTATACGAGGAGTAGGGAAGCCGATCGAAGCCCAATCCCGTGTCCATTTCTTTTATTCACTGATCATCCTTTTCAATTTCGCGTTCCTGCATCTCGCCCGGTGTATTTACAGAAAAGGCCATTGGAACCAATTATACAAAGAACTGTCTTCAAACTTATCGCCCGCGCAGAGGAATCACAGAAATATTTATCCTGTTTAAAAGTTTAGGAAGGAGAGAATGGGCCTTGGCACTAAACCCTTTAGTGAGGCAAGGGGAATGAAAACCTCCAGGGTAAAAAGACCTATTAGTCTCAGGACATGGGCATTAGCATGATAGTAGACTTATCCTCGGGGCTGAAGGAGAGGGACGCTGTCTCTGCGCTTTCAGCTCGCCGGAGAAGGGGGGTGCCTATACATACACACACACACACACACACACACACACACACACACACACACAAGCGCTCTGATAGGTAGGGAAATGCAAAGTGGGGCCCTATACAGAGCGTGAGGCACACCAGCAACCCAGTAAATAAGGAGGAGGAGGAGGAGGAGGCAGGGAGGAGAGAGGGCGGGTCGGTGACTGAAGGAGGGCGATGAAGAGAGAGGAGAATTAAACTCGCTAACAACAGACCAAGAAGAGGAGAACCATTAAAAGATGTAAGGAGCAATTTGTAAAACTGCAAGTGACAACAAAGCTGTGTGAGCATGAAAAAGGGAGTTTATACCTTCTTTTCCTCCCTATTTTTGTACTTCTTCATTCTGTTGAAGCCGGAGTCCACAGTGATGAGGAAACAGTGGAATGGTCCTGAGCATTTCCACTTTTCATGCACAGTAAAGACCAAAAAAGAGAAGATGTTGCATAAAGAGACAAAAGAACAGGAGGGGTTTTCCTGTGCAGAAACAAGCTGACAAACACTTTACTCCAAGTTCGGAGAGAAGAAGTCCCCAAAGTCCGACATCTTGTTCCAAAACACAAATAGAAGGCCAATCGTGTGTGTGTGTGTGGATGTGTGGATGTGGTGGTGGTGTTAGGGGGGGGGGGGGGGTAGATGAAGGAAGTTTCCTCAGTCTGGGGTCACAGAGGGCAGTTATGTACAAAGCGTGTGTTGATATAGTGTAAAGATGGAGGACGCGCAAGCATCTCATGCAGGGAGAGGGCAACAAGTGGAGAGAAAGAACCCCATTGTATGTCCATTAGGGAGATGCTGAGCGTGATGGTGGCACTGGTGGTGGGAGGGGAGGGGGGGGGGGGGGGGGTGGTCGCCTAAAACTAAACAAAGTACATACGAGCATTGAGCTGTGCACTGACGGAACAATCAGTGGGCGAAGGACGGAGGGAGGGAAGGTTACAGCGCAGACACCTCCAGCAGGTCCCTGAAAATATGATAAATGGGCTGTTTAATGTCAGCATTCAGAGTTTTGAGACAAGGCAAGACATTGAGGGATTAGGCCGCGAGAGTCAATATTAGTGTTGGTGGCATGAGGGAAAGCCCTGTCTGCTTAAACAGAGCGGGGAAATAAAGCATTTCCAGCTGATGTCAATGTTTGAACAATGATTCTAATCATTTGCACGGAGATGAGGTTCGCCACGGTTTATCTAATGGATCAGGTGCTGGTGTGGGGCCGACTGAAAAGAGCTGGAGGCTGAATGGACCACTGGGGGTAGGAAGTGTCCAAACCAAAATCTGGAGCACTATCACGCAGCTGCTATTCAGATTAAAGGAGCAATATTTAGTGTTTTACAAAATAATAATAAATATCAGTGCATTTGTTATTTAATTTTACTGATCAAAACACTTTGCTATTTGGCAGATTGAATGATTATTAAAAAGGTAGAACTTTGTTGTTTCAAGCTTCCATCCCCCTGTGATTACCCTCCCATAAGACCAAATGTGCTTATACCTACCGGGATCATCATATTGTCCTTTTCAGGACGTTTTGAATATTGGCTTGGTTTCATAAACTGTTCAAATGATCAAACAAGCACTGTACTGGTTAACTCTAGCTCCATATTTCTAGTAGCAGGCCTACTACTTGCTCCAGTGTGTAAAATGATCACAGTCATGGACAGAGCAGCTGCCTGCACTCACAAAACTATCGAACTAAATCACATCATACCTTTAACTTTTACTTCTATCCGAAGCCACAGCCCAATTAAAAAGATACTGCGATGAGACAGAGATTCTGAAGGTGACCTGCAGTAACCTGTAGTATTTTTGGAAAAAGGTACGGGGGGTGACCCAAATTTAGCGAACAGCCACAGAGTCAGTTTCACCCCCTGTAGTGCACAGATCTAGAACACAGACCATGCTTGGCGCCAGCATCACTATTGAAGACTGTTTAACACTGTTATGATATGAAAACTCAAGAATGATTATCCTGACGACAGTTAATGTTCCACGCAGCTGTTGATAATTCACACAAAGAACATTATGTAGATGATTGTGATCAAGATGTCAATTAACCATAGTCAGACTTTTTGACTGACAAGTGTCACTAATAACATTCCCAGAGATGAGGTTCATTGTTCTGACTGTATATTAAATGGTTGTAGACTCTGGGTCTCAAAAGTGAAGCCAATGCAGAAGTCCCTGAAACCTGTATTCTCTTGAATGACCAGCAGGGGGTAACTCCACTTGTTTCTATGAGAAAATGATCTGACTCCTCACTTGATTAGTAACATCAGTAATAAGGAGTTAATGTTCTTAATCACTAGTTACACGTGTTCTTCGGTACAGCATGTCCCATTCAGAGTCAGAAAGACGAAAAAAACCACCATATTCATTGAGGCATGGATACTGTATGATTGACAGCTAGTACCGTCCAATGGGTACAGTTCACAGGTGTAGGCGGGCGTGTCCTCCAGCCTCTCACTTCTAGTTTTGAAACAGCAGTTCACAAACCAATGGGTGAAGTCAGGGTGGGTTACCATTTGGCACAATACCAGGACCCCTCAACTGAAGCAGCGAAATGGAATTCAGCCATCATTCAGTTTTTTATGTATCCTTTTTTTTACTGCATCCTTAATATGGAATATGATTTGGCAACGGAATTCAAAACACTTGTTGTCAATCTGATATGTACAACATGCTGGATGGAGATTTCTGGAGTGCTGACAGAGCTAAATACATAAAGACGTGAGCTTTGTTACTTCCTTATGGTTTTCAATGTTTCATGCAAGTTACAGTAGGATTGGTCACCATGGGGACAACCAATCTATGGGTATGGTTTTACTGGACACAACAAACCAGATGACACTTAATGATCTTATTTTACTGACAACTTGAGCATTTGTAAAATATCTTTGTAAAGTCATTTTAGTCTTTTTAGCAGCATATATCTTTTTCACAGCTGTCAGCTCAACACTGTGAAATGCCAAAGGCAAATCCAACAGAACAGGCGTGACTGAAACCTTCACGTTCAGTCGGAGCCCAAGGTTGTAACTGTGATTTCCAAACGACTCCACGCTAACTGGAAATACAGTTTCCACCACAGCCGTCAGGTAGAAGAGGTCTGAAGGTTGATCGGACACCAAAGATAACATGCAAATGTAACACAGGCAAGATTTCCCTAAAAAGGTGCAAGAGTTAATGACTCGCATTTACGTCAGACAGAGTAACTGCTCTACAAGTGTTTGCATACATGCACCACCAACTTAACTGTATGGGACCATACAGTTAAGTGTGTGTGTGTGTGTGTGTGTGTGTGTGTAGAGGTATCCCTATAAGACAGGGGGAATATGCTTGGCCCGCCTACAGCAGTGATGAATGGATCTGAGGCTTTGTACCACAATGCCCCTCACTGCATTACTGTCACATGGAACAGATGGTGCCTTTCACCGTAGCATCACACGTACGACACACACACACACACAGGGATGCCGTTGTTCAGCACACACACACACACACACACACACGGGACGAGCAGGCTTAATGAATTCTACACCACATGCAGCTCCTGCGCTCAGCTGAAGAATTAATTTACAGATCTGAAGAGTAACCAAACAGAACATTAGATCATGAGTATGAAATGTTAAACAAACCGAAGAGGGGGTAATTGAATGAAGCGGGGAATAAACACAGACCTGTGTTCCAGCTTCCAAACGGAAAATTGTTTTGGTTACTTGGGACTTTTGATGCGCCAGCACAGCAACACAAAATCCCGACATGTTTGTGGGGAAACAACAATGTGTTTGTGTGTGTGCATAAAGTGAGTGTGTGCACTGATGCTTCAGGGAGGCAGCAGGTTAAACATTCTTTTTTTCACTGTGTACCTCAACCTGTGACAAACACGCAATGTGCAGAGTTGAAGTAAGTGGATTTCTTTCTTGCACATGCAAACAAATGTACTAAACCAAACATCACAATGAAAATTACACTTTAAAAAGAGCATCAAATGCACGGAGATCAGCAGAGAATGACAATTTCACCTCCTTTCTCTGCACTTGTCTTTTTATTCTTCTTCTCCATTCAGGCCCAAAAGTCCTGAGCCTGGGGATCTGTGTCATATTTGTGAAGGTCCACTGCTTGAGCAACTCTCTGTTACCTCTGGCCTCGAACCAAATTTCCCCATCACACCCTCTGCATGATGTCCCTCTCTCTTCCACACAGGTCTCAAATTAACAAGTCCGTGTGCACTCAGCCGGACAGAATTCACATCCCTGGAGCGCACAAATGTGGAGAAAGGGAGCACAAGCCGAGAGGGTTGACCTGTGGGCTGAGGAGGTGTTAGAGGGAAGGGCTGAAAGGAGGCGAGATGACTTCTGGTTTGACTGAGTAACGATGGAAGCAAGCACAGCGCTACACCGGGGCTAGGGTGGGCTATAGCCATGTCACAGATCCATGCAGTGCCAGTCAACCCCTCTCAGGCATTTTAGTGGTAGGCTATATATTTTTTAAGTAATAAATATATAAGTAATAAAGACTTCTCCTTGTGATAGACATGAATTCTGTAAAATTGTAACCAAGGCATCGTCGTGCAACTGTATTTAATCAAAAGTTAATCTTCTTTATACTGGGATGATAACCAGTTTACTAGTTTGTTAAAAACACTGTTGTTGTGGCGGCACTTTGGATATTCTTAATTTAATTACAAATTTTGTTATAGACTATTTTTACTGAACGATTATTACAATTGCACAGTTGTCTTGTTATGCATATGACACTATTGTTCTTTTGGATGTGTGAATTGTGGCTGCATGGGCGCTGTCCGGTGCTGAATGATGTTTTGTTCATTTCCTTGTGGTCACTAATAGTTTATTGAATATTCTTTGGACAAATTAAATGACATGAATTCGAAAGGTTGGTTAATGAGTGTTGTTATTGAGTTAATTGGCCATTGGTGGAGGTATGCGTCTTTAGATCTTTGCAGTATTCACTTTCTCTTTTCTCACATTTGAGGAATCTCAGCATCTTCTTTATTATCATTGTTGCCGTCTTCAACTTGTGCATCAAATTCCAGTCTTCACGGTTCCTCCTCTATCTCCCTTTTGTGTCTCACCTGTCCCAAGAAAGCGAAAAGTGGACAAACACTCGCAGTCTGAGGAGCAAAGTTCACAGGACTGCACGCTGCTTTAAAGTGACACCTGCCTATGAGAGGGTGCTGTAAACATTATCTTTTACGTAGCACACACACATCATGGCCTTGCTATCTAACTGAAAATCAGAGCCACTGATACAGGGATTAAGACCACACGCCACACAGTGTCCAGCCTGGGCTCTATCTCTGAATGCAGCGATCCCAGACAACATGGTCCCTGCATTATCTTATTGGTTTAACATTAAGCAAACTGTGGCAGCACACCAGACCACCAGCTATTGGTTCCTCCTTGGTTTTTTATCATATTTCTATTTACTCTGCTTTACTTCTGCTATCTTGAAGGGAGCCATTAAAGATGCATCTCTCTTGTTTTACGAGAGAAACAGTGTGTGTGTGTGTGTGTGTGTGTGTGTGTGTGTGTGTGTGTGTGTGTGTGTGTGTGTGTGTGTGTGTGTGTGTGTGTGGTCAGGGGGAATGGAGGGAGTTGAATAATAAGGAAATTTGTCTTAAGTGATGAAAACAGTGGTTAAAAAAATACTCCCTCCTTGCACATATACTGTTATTACTGTGAGTACAGAAACTGTCTCTTCTTTACAGCAAACTGCACATACACATCAGTGTAACACAATATACCAACACTGCCAGACTGAATGGATGATTTTTTGGGACCATTAGTGGAGTAACTGGTCCCAGCAGGCAGCAGATGCACGACAACCTCCCCACCGTGTGACAATAGCTCCCAGTGCACGCTGTCCATCCATCTGTATTTGTCCAATACAGTAAAGAATCCCTGCAGGAGAAGCAACTGGCAATCCTTTGTTGTCTATTGTGATGAAAGTATAACAGGAATGGATCACCAGGAAGACAATCCAACCTAATTCTCTGATCCCAAACACCAAAAAAGAGAAAGGCCAGGACCGGACTTTGATTGATCGGGGAACAAATGAACCAGAGTGTCCCTTCCTGCTTTTCTGCGACTAACATCTGAATGGCTAACTTCGTTAATAACCGCGGCCTGCAGCTTCATTCCTGTCACAGTCTGATGGAGTGGCTGTTTTCAGCAGTTGACTCTCGTAGTGACCCGGAGGTTCATACATGCTACTGCTGCTGTAGGTCTTTGCTGTTGTGCCCCCCCACAGAGGTGAAAGCACATCACACATTACTGTGTCTACAAAGGAGATTACCACTCACCTCAGTGACACTGAACCCCGGAGTCAAACATAAGCACACGTTTGTATCAGTCCCTGGAGCATTAAGTGACCTGATGCACTGACGTCTGTCTGTCCAAAAAAGATGTTGATGTTAAATCAGAAAGGAGCGATGTAACATTTCAACATTTAGTAGTTTAGACCAGTGTCATGTCATTGTAGCTGAGTGACGTATAGTTTCTGAATCAGAACTCCTTGGGTAATCGAGGGCATCAAACTCTCTCCAAACTCTTACGTTTTAAATCCAGTAAGGTCTGAAAATAGTCTGGACTGATGCACATTCCTCTTTTGAAATGGAGCAATACATGGTTTCGTAATTTATGAAATGATCTACATAACAATGAAATACATACTGTGTGGGAACAAGGGAATAATTTCAGGGAATTAGGAGGAACATTCTGTGGAGGAAGGACGCTGTCGGTACTTTAGAAGAGGAGATACACGGAGGTTTAGATATTAGATGCATCTTTTCTTTCTAAAGTCCTATCTCACGATGTTTGATTGGATCCGCTCCAAAAATGTTATGGGTTCTTTTTTGGCCAATCTCCCATATTGCCACTGAGTTTTGTGCAAATCAGTTCAGTAGTTTCTATGTAATCCTGCAGAAAAACAAATAAACCAACAGACAGGAACGTCCTGAGTGGAGGTTATTGCTGCTGTACATGACAGAGGAAAGATGGTTGACCAGTGAGTTAAAGTAGCTTCGGCCATTAGAGGTCTCTCAATCAGAACAATAACAAAGGACCCAGTTTGATGATGTTTTGAAGCAGCGTGGGATCATGGGAGTTGTTGTTCCCACCACTGCCGATTAAAATCTACCCGACACGACTCCGGCGCAAATCATGTTCACGGATGAGGAAATATATTTATTCTTTTATTCTTATTTTGATTGAATAATCGGGATCCATTATGAGTTAGGGTTATATCTTTAAGTCTATGAACTGTTATACAATGAAAGAGAGTCAAACATTAAGATTGATGTATTTTCTTTAATAATATGTCTCATCATGTAAAATATTACAGCCTGCATAACCAAAATTGGCCTTGTAATATCCTTCAACAATGGTACACTGTCATAGAAGCAAGCTATATAGTGTATAAATATATATCTATATGTCTAAAAGCATGTAGAGACACAGACAATCCTGCAAAAATACAACAATTATTTACAACAGCACCATTATTTTAGGCTGAAAAGAACAACAGCCACAGGTTGATGTTCTCGCTGTTTGCCTGCAGGATGTTAAACCCCCTGGCTGGACTCTGCCCAGAGCAGAGGACTGGGAGTGGATAGAAGGTAGAAGAGGGGAAAAAGGATTTCATCTTTTATTGCCCATAAAGTCTCAGGAGTGGAGTCGCTCGTGTGCAGTAAAAAACGCTCGACACCTGCTGGCATGTTGACTTAAAATCTTTATCACCAATATCTAATCGGTTGCCTTCTCCCGCCTGATAAATGGTTTCATGTCGGAATTTTCTCCCTCTAACTAAAAGATACGCTGAACGCAGGTGTGTGTGTGGGGGGGGGGGTGGAGCAGATAGAGAGCATATGTGAGGACCAGTGCATTTATCCACCTATGGGTGACATGGTTAATGCTTAATCAAGTGTGTGTGTGTGTGTGTGTGTGTGTGTGTGTGTGTGTGTGTGTGTGTGTGTGTGTGTGTGTGAATGACATCATGAACCTGGACAGGACATGTAGAAGGAAGAGTAGAAAGAGAGATATGGGGCCAATATTGTTATGGTTACACGTTATTATTTGTGTGTGTGTGTGTGTGTGTGTGTGTGGAGTTGTATAACTACATTTAATTTCGTGTGAATCCAGAATCAGATTTTTTTTAAACGTGTAACAAATCTGTAAAGGTGTAATGAGATTTGTAAATGTTCAAACCAATCTGACACGCACACCTTGATTCTGAAAACACATTTGCAGATTCCTAAACGCATTCACAAATCCCAGCACACATTTGAGACTGAGATACAGTTACACATCTCTGCACACACACAAATAATACTGCTACAATATTGGCACCTTGGAATAAAGTTGTTATCTTACAAACTATGAACGCAGCACACCTGCAGCCACATGCAACTGAAATTACAGTGAGTGAAAAGAGATTTGCCGTTATGGTTATTATACGGCACATAATTAAAATTGAATGAATGTGATGAGTCACTTTTTTCTTTGTGTTTCTTCCTTTGTGAAAGTTTGCCTCTGACATGACAAGAGTAAACGGCAGATTTCACTTAAAAAGCCAAAGTGGTTGAAAGCTGAAAGCCGGCTGACAGTTTCTTTAGATAAACAACAATGATGTGATCTGTTCAGATGCTCGGTGTGACGTGAGATTCAAAGATCGCACACACTTCAAAGTGTTGGGATTACACCCTTTGCCTCGTGTTCATCCCAGGAGTCAAATGACGAGCGCCGCCCGTCCTGTTCGGGCCGAAAACACTTTTACCGCCAGCATCAAAAGCCAGACGGGGGAGAAAGCTAAGCGCTCTCTGCTTGAATCTAAATATTGACTCTGACGTCTGTCGCTGCATCCAGTTTTGCTTGACTGCTGTTCACACACCAGAAACAAGATGATTCAGGATGAAAGCTCTGCACTTCAAGGTGAGCAATACAAAAAAGCACAAACAAGACACTGTGGAATCCGTCAACGCCGTTCACTAAGACTAAACCTCTTTTTTCACTCACTCCTGAATACAGCACCATAGAAAACAAACATCAACTATTCATAGAAGCAATCGTCCGTGTGCAGGTACAGACAATAAAGTGCTCAGGTCGGAGGAGCGACAGTAATCGGGATGTGTTGTGTCAGTGCCACGGCAACACTGTGTGGTTCAAGGACTCCAGGATACCCTGAAGGTTCAGTGTGTGTGTGTCTGTGTGTGTGTGTGTGTGTGTGTGTGTGTGTGTGTGTGTGTGTGTGTGTCTGTGTGTGTGTCTCTGTGTGTGTGTGTGTCACAGGTCTGACCACATAAACAACAACACTGTCAGTAGAACTAGAGTTTTGCCACATGCAGAGGTCAATGTTGCAGTGGCCCAAATACAATGTGAACAGACTCAACACACACACACAGCAATAAAACACAACGTGACCTGCACTGTCTGAAAAGGTAGACTGCAGAAGTACTAGTGATGGAATGTAACAAAGTACATTTACATTATTGGACGCTGCTTTGATGCATTGTTACAACTGGTCAAATACAAATTAAACTAAATATCTACCTACCTCAATAAAATGATACCAACTTTTTAAATCCCGTCTGTTTGTTGGCTTGTTTGTATTTGTTTGTATTGTGTTTGTTTGTGAACAAGATTATGCAAAAAACCACAATAGGGATTACAACAAAACTTTGTTGGATTGATGCAGTTTGAGTCAAAGACAAATACATCAAACTTTTTGTTCGGATCCTGGAATTTTAGCACTTTCTTTAACTTTGCAGCATTCTTTGACATATTCTTTTCAATTCGGTGCAGCTTGGTGGAATCTCAGGGGACCGTTGGGCCTTGGCGGAGGCATCTGAATGATTTACTTTTATACACTTTTACAATTACTGATTATACTTAAGTAAGATTGAATACACAGTCTGTGCTTATATTATATAAATACAATTACCCCTATAAGCAGGTTATGTTTTGCCTGTGTTTGTCATTCTGTATTCTGATCACACAGTTCTTCCAATTACTTATCTTTAAATGCTGATTATGGCTGTTCTCCCACTCCGTCATTAAGTCTTTTATAGGCCCACAAAAAAATAAATCACTCTCCCTTTCACTAGTCTAAATGACAGATTTACAATGTTTGAATAAAATCTCTCTTCATTGGCTTTATTTTTAAAATGCAATGCCAATGCAGCTCAGTTGCTCTCCCTACAACCCCCATGTGACCCCCTTCGGAATTTACCCACCGCACCCGAATGTGTTTAACTCTATTATCTGCCACTAATGGGATTCTCCAAAAGAAAGTGAGGCAAAATGTATGAATTATAACGCAGCTCCGCTACAGAGCAGGTGAGTACACACACACACACACACACACACACACACACGTCTCAAAATGATCAGCAGATAGGAGCTTTCGCCAGAACAATGGAAGCCGATCTGAGGCCCGAGCCAACGCTGCTACTGCATGGATTCCCACAGGGGACAGCGGAGGGGGCGCAGACACATACAGATAGTGGACGACCTGATAAAAACACAGAGAGAAAGACCACCTACCAACAAGGCCACACAGGATCAGCCACTTTTTTTTCTACTAATTCATCTGACCCCTAGTCGGCTCTGTGTTTGTGTTGGTTTATTTGTTTGTTTGTTGGGGGTGCAGGGGGAGGGGGGGGTGAGGTTACACATTTAAATGCCAGTAATAGCAGTGAACTCTGTTAGAAGTTGGTCTGGATGTGTTTATTTGGAAAACTGGGCACGAAGATTGTCTCGTCCCCTGGCATCAATGAATACGGCTGAAATAGGATTACACAGTGACTTGTCTTCATCTCGGTCCTCCAACCTTTCCCTTTTTTTTGTGTGTGTGTGTGTGTGTGTCTTTTTAGAGTCCTGCTCTGGACCTGGCCTTTCTCTCAGGTCTACAAAGCCGCACTGATGAGCCTGACTGGCCTGAGCTCTTAGGGCCAGTAATAATCTCTCTTTAGGAGGCTGAGAGGGTGAAGTGAGCCATAAGAACCCTCTCTGTCAGCTTTAACCGGCCAGGAGAAAGAAAAAGTCATAATTATAGTGCTCTCTCTGGCTGGATTTAAATAAAGCTTCCTGGATGGGCCCCTATAGACGCACACTCTCCCTCGCTCATACACACACACATGCACTTCAATAGAGAGGCACTAATCAATCAGGGGTTACCCTGCCACGGCTTCATTGGAGCCCCTGTCTGAAAGAAGGACTGACAGCCCTCAGCCTCCCAGTATTGTCAGATGAGACTGATTAGGCTTCTGACTGACTACCTCAGCCACCAGCTAGAAAAGCTCCGGGGTTAAAGGGTCTCCATTTGAAATCGACGAGCGCTGAAAAGTTCTGGACACCTGCTTTTTAAAGTGATGCTTGTCTCCGCGGTTCTATCCTCTCTTTTTGTTATTTGCAATTTGAGGGCAGCTGCAGGGGAGAGGGAGAGAGTTGTTTAAGAGAGGAAAAAAGGGAGTGGGGTACTGTGTAAGTGTGTGTGTGTGTGTGTGTCTGTGTGTGTGTGTGTTTGAGTGTGTATGTGGCTTAAGTTTTGAAGGGGGGAGCTTGGCTGTGGGCCCAAGGCTGGAACAAAGAGGGGACACTCTTTACATGCATAGCCAGACAGAGCAAACTGGCCAGCAGCACGAAATACAAGGCACAAAAACACACTGAGAAGAGGAGAAACTTGAATATTAGACGAACCCGACCATCAGCTCGCTCCACCTACACAACTTTACATCCGTCTTGTTCGGATGAGATGAGAAATTTAGCGGGTGCTCTGCTTATTAGGCGTTTAGTCGGTGGCACAAGCTGCTCGGATTTTATTCTGTTTGCATTCAATATGGAGCTGTGTGGCCGTGGGTAAACGGAAGCTATCCCTTCTCAAACACCCAGAGGATGAACAAATATAGGCAATTAGTGCAGCGCAGCAACACAGAGACAGGTGGAGAGGAGGAGGAGAGGAGACGAGAGGAGAGGAAACAAGGGGAAGAGTGGATGAGGGCAGAGGAGACAAGCTAAGGAAAGGAAAGAAAAGAGGGCTGCAGGAGACTAGAGGAGAGAAGATGAGAGCTGAGGAAAGGAAAGGGGACCAGAGGACAGGAAAGGAAAGTAGAGGAGAGGAGGGGAGAAGAGAGGAGAGGACAGGATAGTGCAGGAGAGGAGAGGGGGAAAGGAAAGGAAAGGAGAAAAGCGAAAAGCAATGTGGTTGATAAAACAAGCTAAATAAAAGTTTATGTGTGGGTCTTTGAAGTTGTCCTTATTCAGTTACCTGCTGTAGGAACCACAACACTTCACATGTCACCTGTGAACGTCTAACCCAACACATCCTCAGTGCCATTACACTCCAGATGATTTCTAAAGGCCAACTTAGTTTTTTCCATCACTGTTATTTTTAAGGAGGTGCAGTGGATTCCCCCCCTCTGAAATCAGCTTAAATCTCTGCAACGATTTCGCCCTTTCTAAAGGAGAGCTACTCCATCAGTGAGGGACAATGGTATATTCTGACAAAAAGTCTGAGGGCGTAACGCCACCCTGCCATCACCGGGTTCCCTTCCATACAGCCTCCACCGGTGACTGGTAAATGCCACTTTCAATCTTTCTCTTTTCTCTCCTCTTCCCTTTTCACTCCTTCTATTCCTTGCCCCTCAATGGGCGTGTTAAGTATTGTGCATTCTGGTGGGGTGGGGGGAGTCAGTCAGGATCATTAAAAGCAGGCCAAGCCTTTGGCCAGATCAAAATAATTAACTGGAGAGGTCACAAGCTAATGAAATGAAATAGGGGCCTGAAAGGAGCCCCTAAATGGTGCTCGCTAATCCTCCCTTTACCTTGTTTTAGGGAGGGGGGCAGGACTCTATACACCAGGGGCATCTCTGCTGATAATAGGTTGCAGGGTGCAGGGGGAACCTGGAACTGTGTGTGTGTGTGTGTGTGTGTGTGTGTGTGTGTGTGTGTGTGTGTGTGTGTGTGTGTGTGTGTGTGTGTGTGTGTGTGTGTGTGTGGTGGGAGAGAGATCCAGATTTCTGCAAAACAAGTGAAACACTTTCCAGGAGGATGTGATCTTCTCTGGCAGCACTTAGGTGTCGTTCAGGAGCGGAGTGCAACTAAGTGATCAACTCGGGTTCAAGATTTTAACTGTTTCTTAAAAGTTCAATTTAAAAAGTATTCTGCTTTTCAAAAGTTGGTTATGTGTTTTCAGCTGCTCAGAGTGGAGCTTATTTAACTTCTCTATGCACAGTTGGGAATTTTCTTTCATCAGAAAATATAAGATAGTTGTTGATAAGCAGTTAATAAGCTGTCAAATCAATGTAATTACTATTGCCCAGAGGTTTATGTTTTTAACCTCACCCACGTCTGTGTGTTTTTGTTTTGTATTGTTTGTACAGTGTCTTTGATGAAAAATGTTGGGGACTATTATTTTGTGTGTGCAATTTGGTGCAGATGCAGAGACAAATCGAGATCTGGTGAATTTAAATGTGCTTTCATAAGGGGACTGTTGAAGTATACACTCTATTGAGTGTAGCAGTATATTATACTGTATATTTTACTATTTGTTGCTGTTTAGGATGGAGCCCATTTGAATTACTGGTACAGGTTTTTTCGTCAGTTATCCATAAGATAGTTGTTTTATAAATTGAAATAACTTAGGAATTCTATCTCTCCACTCAGTTTTATATGGACTGTTGAAGTCTAAAATGGTGAAAAATGAAATGACTCAAGTCAAAATGGTCAAAGTTTTTCGGAGTCACAGTTTGTGTGAGTGTAAGGAAAACAACAGGAGAAATATTATGAGCGTATACGGTGCACAGATGTGTTTCTGTAGCTCTGTGATGAAACTGTGGCAACAACCAGACAAATCTGAAAAAAATAACTCAACTGTGGTTTGAAATTACTATACCACCTTCGTTTATTCAAAATGCTTTTTTCTTTTTAATTCTAATTCTGCGTGTGCTTTCACGTTTCCATTCACAGTCCTTGCACACACACACACACACACACACACACACACACACACACACACAAACCCCTTTCATGACCAGAAGCACATTTATACACTGCTTCCAAAGAGGGCACCTCTATTGTGTCGTGCAGAGATGTTTACAAGACGTATAAAAGAAAACAGTTCACTGTCTGTCTGAATCGAACGACAGGAGAATGGAGCGTGTGGTTTTTTGAAGCTGAGGGCGATGCGTGTCAGAGGCTGATGAAGCCGCGCTGTGTCACCGTGAACAGGTTCTCCAGGGGCAGGCTCCAACCTGCTGAAGACCCTGGGACGCGTGCGTGTGTATGTGCGCGTCACTCCGAGTTAAAAAGACACCAAAGAAGAAGTGGTTTTCAGGGTTAAAGGTCAGACCCAGAGAATGATTTGATTTGCACACCAACCCACGCATACACAAACTTTAAGACGTTGCAACGTATTGTTGAGTGAAGGAATGCACCTGATCTCAACAGAAGAATGGATGAAAGCCATTTAAACACACACTCGCACAACAGGCACGCACCCACCCACACACACACACACACACACAGAGCAAGCCCACACATAACATGCTTTTAGAAAGACAGTTAAAGGGAGTTACCCTTTTTCTTTCCTCCTCATGTCAATATCACAATAAGGGCAGAGGAGGACAGTGTGGGTGAGGTTCTGATGAGCTGACAGGACGTCTGTTAGCCAACACACACATGGAAAGTGATGCTCACAGAGTTCTTAAAATTGAGAGAAAATAATCAAGCAAGCTGTTTTGTTTTATTAACATGTAAAAAAACAGCACAGAGGCACTAATCATGGCAGCAAAAGAAGAGAAGTTGACCACAAGATCGATAAAGGCCAGGGTCCACCACACCAGTCAGGACCACAGGCCATGCAATGAGGTCCCTGAGACGGTCCAGCACAGCAGGGTGTAAGAGGCAGGTAGGTACGGTGTATATGGAAACGCCACAACCGATTCGCTGGCATAGTCTACAGGAACATCTGCGTCAAGCATGGGCTGGACGTCCCATGGGCAAAAATCGGAAGACACCTCCAATAGGGGACTGAGAATGACCGAGTGTGAGACTTCCAGATCCAGACGCAGAAAGTTGAACTCAAAGGAGGGAAACACAAAGCTGCTGCACATGGGGTGTGTAGGGCATTTTTTATTTTTATACAAGGAGATACATTTAAAGTCACCAAACCTTTGTATTGACGGATCACAAGAGCTGAAGGTTTAAGTCAGTGTCTAAAATGTAGTTCCAATATTGGCCACTCGGGGCCGACTCAACTTGGATTCATCCAAGGAGTTTGGACAAACTCCAACTTCTTTTTACTATGATAAGTTTTAACACGATAACTTTTTACTATAATTCTTTCATTAAAGAAATGTTCTTCATATTTATCCACAACTCCCATTTGCAATTTATTTTTCTATTTATCCATGCAGTAACTATTTCTGTGCAAAATCCATTTTATTTGGATTCGTCACATTATTTGAATATATCACTTTATTCTGCCTCTATTTAGATTCCTTGTATATACATCTTTTACATATACTTTTATCCTATCTTGATATTTCACGCTTTAGCCTCTACTTTACAATCTCAATGTGTGTGTGTGTGTTAGCTAAGCTGGCATCTACAGACTTGCTACATGTCATTGTACCAGGACAGTGACAGTAAAGAACTCTTGAATTTTGAATGTGCTCCACCACAGCTTCCTCACGTTGCCCAAATTTGGACTTTATTGTTGCTTATAGTAACTGAAAGTGAAACTGCTCCTTAGTCTCAAACACGTCACCTGAGAAGTTACACAACAGAAGCTGCACCTGTGTTCTATTTTAGGCTATTATCTCTGGTCCTAAATGCTATGTGTCACTGAAGATTTACGGTTAAACTAGCTTCATGTTATTCCTGGCCCATCGCTGGTGTCAATCACCAACCTCAATCTCATGTTGTGATTCCAGTCGTCATCCACCTGTAGCTACAATAGGTTTTCTGCATTGAAAGGCATCACTTTGTCGCTTTTTTCCGCAGCAGCTCCCCCAGTATGGTCCCATTATACCCTCTACTTTACCAAACCATAGACGTCAGAACCAGCTCTGCGCCCAGAAGTTAATAAAACCCCAAAACATCTCCCTCTCCAGCTCTGTACAAGCCGTCCACTCCAGGCTGCAGTCTCCCTCTGAACCATCATTACAGTCATTAGACAAGAATAAGCTCTGTATCACAGGAGTCCACCAGCATCCAGTTTAACCCAGCACAATTAGCACATCCATTGGAGGAGAATTACCCTGGAAAAAGAGAATGCTCTGGACAAAGGAGGCAGGAGAGTTGGAGTTGAAAAAAAGAGGGTAAGTGTGAGGGAAAGGGGGAGAGAGGAGGAGAGGAGAAATGAGGGAGGACAGGGAGAGATTAAAATTGTTTGAATTAAGTCCACGCTCGCCCCATTCATTTGGTATTCTGCTCAAATCAGGGCTTTTGTTCAGCCTGGCGTAAAGTAGTGTCAATCATCTCGACCCGGTTTTGTAGAATGGGGAAATTTATTATGAATTTGCTCCTGCAAATAATGAGGACTACCCCCTGCCTGCTCTCCCTCCTCCCTCCTCCTGCTCCCCGCGAGCCACCTCTCCTCACTCCCCCGAGCCTCCACCCCCATATCAATGCTGCAGAATAGGCAATAGAGAGTGAAGTTAGCAATCTCGGGGCCACTCGCACTCTGGACCCACATCAAAGTGACAGAGACGTCCAATCAGATTTGTCTTACAGGCATTACATGATGAATATGGTGCGGCTGTAGCACAAAAGCGCCTTTGTGTGTCCCCGGAGCAGAGACTATTCACAGCCCGCCACAGCCAGCCAGAGTGGAAGTAAATGGCCAAAAGGGCCCAGGCCAAAAAAAAAGCACCCAAACTTGTGCAGCACAATGGCCCATGCAAATCACAGCCCCCGCCGCCTCCACCCTACCACACATCCCCACCTCTTGCATCCCTCCACCCTTCAGGCCTGGATCCTCCTCTGCTGGGTCGTCTGAAGTTTAGGGCCTATTCACTCACATACAGAGGTGTCAGTTAAAAGTGCAGAGCTGCACGCATTCAAACTCTCTCTCCCTTTTTTTTTTTTTTTTAAACGTTCACTGAAAAGAGAAAGATTTCCCTTTTTTTAAAGAGAGATAAAAGAAAAACATGAGTCAAATGACTTTTTGTCTGAAAGTAAGAGTGACTTGTGAGTAAGACTCCTGTTCAGCAGCCTTAGACTCGGAGTGTGAGGAAGAGTTTTTCACCACAGCTGGAGTGGTCAGATAAAAACGACATGCAGGGGGAGATAAAAGTATTTAGCAATGATATTAATGAACAACAACATGCTGCATTAAGTTGTGTGCCGACTCTAACTTTGAAAAATCTTTAAATGCTCTGTAGTAATATATATATATATATTGGATTTGAATCCCAGAAACTTAAATGTTAATGTTGAGATTGTGATCTGATATTAGCAACCAGTATCCACACTGGGTGAACTAACAGCCTGTTGTGCTCACAGGTTATACGTCTGTTTTAAGGAAGAACCAACAAGGAAAACGAATTATTCCATGAAGATTGTTTGATGATTCTGTTGCGTATTTTACATATATTCTATGTAACCCTCAGGGAGACACGCTAAATGTTGTTGTACAGCTGTGCAATGACTATAAAGGCATTCTTCTAAGAAGACTCTAGTGAGAAAAAGCTTTTAGTGCTGCATCCACAGCATCACACTTTGCATTGAGGGGGCTTTAAAGCTTTGGAATCTTATTATCGTGGCCCAGAACCAATGTGATTTGCAGTGTCTGACCCTATAGACGGGAAAAAAGAATAGTGAAAATACAAGTGTGTCTATAGTGCCTCTATTAACCAGGACCTTACTCAATCAGTAGCCAGGGGGTCAGCAGATTTGTCTATGAACCACCTGCACGGCCCAGTGTTTGTGTGTGTGTGTAACTGAGTCTACTACAGATCAGTTCTTCAGTATGCTCTCTGTCTGTGTTAAATCTGTCTCTGCTTAAACATTAACACCTCTGTAAGCATTGCTCAAGGTTGTGCCCCATCTCTTCATCCATCTACATCGCTTCTCTCTCTCTCTCTCTCTCTCATCATCCCCCCCTTGTCTGCATTTACTTTAATATATCTGCATCTTTACAGTGGTGGCTCAGTTCAGTATTATTCTTTGTCTGCTGTCTAATTTGTATGAATGGAGTGGAAGACCTGTGGGAGTAATGTTTATGGTTTCATG
Organism: Verasper variegatus; assembly: GCA_026259375.1. Classification (NCBI taxonomy): domain Eukaryota; kingdom Metazoa; phylum Chordata; class Actinopteri; order Pleuronectiformes; family Pleuronectidae; genus Verasper; species Verasper variegatus. The sequence continues at coordinate 18,770,703 of CM048042.1, forward strand.
GAGTAGTTTCATTGAGGTTAAAGTGAAGGGAATCAAGTCATTTTATCCTGAGAAATCAATTTGTTGTGGATTGTATTGACTCTAAGAGATTTATAGGATTCTTTAATATTATGAATCATTACATAATCTGACAGCTGTGACTGGAGACTGAGGAAACACATAAAACAAAGTCAGGTTGAAACCTTTTTGCTCAAGTCTGCACCTGTTGCTCTGCAGGTGGGTGTAGCTCTGAGCAGTGATCGGACGGACTCACATCAGTTCAGACCTCCTGACTGTCCAGGTGAATGCGTTCACTACACTCATCAACATTTATAAAATTAAACAATTGTTGCTTCCTTCATGTGTCCGATTAGTCACTTGGAGAAAAGGGACAAAGGATCAACCATGAGGACTTGTGTATCCACTTCTGCCCCCATGTCATCACAGCTGTGTGAAACTTATTCCCTTATGATTACATGATTATATGACCATTTTAATCTGGGCTGTTTTCTCCAGTTCAGATCAGTTATTGCTCAGATTAGAACAAATGAAGGACAAACAAATGAGTTTGTCAGTTAGGTCATATTATATCTGGAAGCTGGGCCAGTTATATTTTGATGCAGACACACATGTAATTTGATTGGCATACATCAGTCAGGGGACGATTAACAGTTTGACTGTTATTATGCAAATGTAAGTGCTCCTCTATATGATTGTCAAAACATAGAAGCAATAAAGGTTAAAGACGAGCAACGTGCAATTTACGCACGCACATGAAGAATGGATTTCTCTCTCTGGTTCATGCAAAGAGTCTTAAAAGCACCGTGCACACTGATGACTGCCTTCACAGCAACACATGACCTCTCATCACCCCCCACTCCTGGCTTATTTCGCCCCATATTATAGTCCCCCGTGGTTTACATAGCCCACGCCGGGGCTTTGCGCACGAATACGCACGCATAAATGAGCTGCGTGTGATTGTTCAGCATTGTGATGCGCCAAAATGAACATCACCCCTTATGCATTGTCAAAGTGAAAATGACCCGCGGACAAAATGACATGAATAAATCTCTTTCTCGCCTCTGCTCCTCCCTGTAGCGGAGGAGAAAATTGCAAATCCATCTTCGGAGGACAAGAGACAAGCGCTTATTCTCAGTCTGCGCGCTGGCCTCTGTCTGACACTGAAGGACGCAGCAGACACCATTTCATGCGTTTAATAAAGGAGCAGCGGGGTTTTCTGCAGGCGCCCGACGTGCATGTGTCTTTTTGAGTCCGTGTGACGTAGGAGGTTATAAAGCAGCGGCGTAATTAATGTCATTTATCACTTGTTGGAGTTTTGTCACTGGCTCCGCAGACAGGACTCACACATACGCGAGCCGTGAACCAATGAGAGCAGCGGCGCCTTTGTCACCGAGTACAGGCACGTGGCTCACACCTGCAAGAGAGAGAGAGAGAGAGAGAGAGAGAGAGAGACTTGTAAAAATAAAAAACCCTCACATTATTCAGTCTGTTACTTCTTGGTCAGATTCCAAAAGTCCAGCAGTTAGAGTCTGTGCTGTTTTGATTGATTACTATTGCTCATATATTGTTATGTTCTCATTATTTGCTTATAGCCCTTGTGGTGTCTTTTAGTTTTCTGGACGTATTATAACATCTTAGGACTGTGAGACCAAATAACCTAACCCCCCCACTCCCACAGTGAAGCACCAGGTGAAATAAGACTCGTTATGTCTCGCCCCGCATGCCTCGCTGACTTTGGCATCAGTGTATATTTACAATAGATCTTCCATAATTCGCATAATGAGGCGCAAAGGCGCGCACAATAGCGCGCACAATGGGGCGTTGTGCAGCCCATTTCGCAGTAGATAGGCTTTTTGATTGGGATGTGTGCGCCATGAAAAACACAGTTGGGGATACAACTAGTCTACAACCCCCGGTTTTATTTAGATTGATCTCGGTCGGGTAATAAGAATTTTGACCCTACTCATTGTCTTGCTGACTTTCCCCAGGCCGTATTTCAAAGTGTCTATATCCTTTGAGTGGAGTGAATTGCACCCCTCCTGTCCCCCCACTGCGCTCCGGGCCCTCTGGGCTATTGGGTAAAAGCAGAGTATGCAAAGGGAAACAATGCAATGCATGAAACGTAATATTAATCTCCCCTGTCCTGAATGTGGACAAAGCGCAGTGGAAGGTGCACGTCTATTATGGTTATTGAGTGCTCACCCAGCTGCGCAATTTTCCCCCGTGCGCCCAACCAAGTCGGAAAAAGGTCATGCAGGGGCTTTGAATAGAAGAGCAGCTCTCTAGTTTGCTCAATTACCGCCGCCACTATAACACACACACACACACACACACACACACACACACACACACATCCGGGCACGAACTGAAGAACCAAAACACTGTCAAAGCATGTAATATAAATAGATTCATCTTTATTTATAAAACTTGTTTTGCACAAAATATATCTGTTAAAAACAAATATTTACATTTTCAAGCTACGGGAAATGGAGAACAAGTGCATACATTAATAAAGGTCTCCTTACCACCTATAGCTATTCATAAAAAAACCCTACAGTCTGTCACAGGTAGTAGCCTTGATATTGCTGTCACAACTCTCACAGTCACTCCTGCCTCTCTGTCAGCTGCTTCTCACAACACAAGTGGCAGTGGCTGTTGTTCGAGAACATTGCTTTGTTTTCGTACAAAAATATGTCTTCATGTTAAAACAATATGATACACTTTGTTGTTATGAAACCGGAAATGTACAACACGAAAAAAAACCGCAACAGTCTGTTGATGCATCATCTTTGTTGTGACGTGCACGGCAGCAGAGGAAGGCAGAGCTGCTCTGGTGAGACACTCATCCAACAAGTCCTCTGGAGCTGCAGCACCGTCTCCACGCGACCTGCTGCTGTGTCACATGGTAATTGCACTTATTCAAACATAACAGTTCTTTCCTTCCAGTGAGTCCAACTCCCTCCTTGTCGTGGGGACTTCAGGGCGACTATTTGTGCTCAATGCAACAAGAGGCTCTCTCTCTCTCTCTTTCTCTGTCTCTCTCTGTCACTCTCTCACTATTGCTTTGCTCCTGCAGAAGCAGCCCGGGTGAGGGAGGGAGGCAACAGTTCACTTCCAAGGACAGAGGGCGACACTGATCTGATGCCTGTGTCAAGTCTATGTCAGCATTTCTGAGAGAAGACAGCTGCTTTTACGCACAGACGCTGCTGTGTGTGTGTGTGGTGGGTTTGACGCAGTCAGCCTCAGTACCTGTCGAACCAGGTTGTAAAGTCCAACAGCTCCTGTTCCTCGGAGCTCAGGGGCTCGTAGCCGCCTTCATCTGACGAGTAGGTGGAGTGTGGCGACTCCGGTTCGGCAGAGTAGCTGTTGGAGAGCGTCGGGGACGGCAGCCCGCACTGGAAAGCAGCGGACACGGCGTCGTGCTCGTCCAGCAGTTGCTGTAACGCCCTGATGTATTCCACCGCAGACCTCAGGGTCTCCACTTTGCTCATCTTCTTGTTGGCGGCGCCGTTGGGCACGTGCTGACGCAGCGTCTGGAAGCCCATGTTGACTTGCTTGACCCGGTTCCTCTCCCGCTCGTTCCGCCGCGCCACGGCCACGGGCTGCTGCTGGGGGATGGAGTAGCCGAGGCCGTTGAAGCTCAGGCGCCGCTTGCAGCGCAGGAGCTCCGGGGAGCTGGAGCGCTGTCTCTTCAGCACCTTGGGGTTCCCGGCGTCGGGGTGCGCGGAGGGCACGGCGCAGTCCTGTGCCGGTGCGTGCAGGCTGAGGGTGGCGTGTCTTTCTTTAAGTCCAAAGGTGAAAGCGGTCTGCGTGGTGGTGATGGTTGTAGTTTCCATCTCGGTGACAGTTGTCGTGGAGGTGATGGATGCGGGGGCCCGAGCGGCTGGGACAAGAAGTGGGAGGACGAGCGGAAAGAAGGGGGTTGGCAGTGCACAGCTCTCGTGTCCTTCGCGTGGGGACCGTGTGGCTAACTCTCGTCCAAGTCTCTCACCGCTGCTTTACTCCACGAGCCGATCTGACCCAAACTTTGGCAGCACTCCTCTTTTTCAACACGCGCCCCAACACCCACCCCACCCCACCCACCCAGCCAACCCCCCCTTTTTTTGGGAGACGCACGCTTCGTGGTGAGGCCCCGCCCCCGCTGTGTGATTCTTGTGCGCGTCGACTCCCCCCGGGCCAGGCGCGTGGCTCCGGGAGCTCAATAAACAATCCCGAGCTTTCACTGCGCCGGGAGCACGCGCTGGGCTCATTTACATTCCAATGTCTCTAAGTTGAAGGCCCATTGGTCGATTCAAACGGGCTGCAACCGTGCGAAAAGAAAGAAAGGAGGAGGGGGGAAAGACAGAGAAAGAAATAAAAAAAAGCGAGAGAGAAAGAGAGAGAATGAAAAAGTGAATGGTTTGCTTCTTTGAAATGCCTTTTGAATTTGACAATGTACACCCCTGGCAAGTCTTCAAATTATCAGTCCCCCCCACCCCCACCCCCCTCAGCCATCTTTCTCCTCTGGCTCTTTACAATCACAAACATACCAAGGACGCTCACTCCTGTATCCAGGCTACAGCTTCTCCACACAACTAAATGAACCGCAGGAGCGCGTCCCTGCGCACAATCACATGGCGATTATGAAGCTCCAGAAAAGGGACGCGATTCATTTGAAAGTGAAACATCATGTTTATGACAAAGACTGAAGGTGTTGCACCGCGCTGCGTCTCACCTCAGCGCACAGGTGGTCCGCCGTGTTGGCACTTTCATTATCTCTATATAAGTCTTTCCAGTCCTATGTGCTCTTGAACTGTGAGGTTGTGTGATTGCAGGAAGTTTCTCCAGTGTGTGTTTGTTCCACGTTGAGAAATCAAAGCCCGACTCAAGGTGCAGGAACAGGGACGCAGCATTTCAGCACCACATCGGACCGGACAGTTAAATGTCACATCGCCATCCTCTCTGTGGATCCTTAAATCCGCACTATTTATGTCATTATCTCTCTGGTTAAATTTGGTTTATTTCACTGTTGAGAAATGTGCTTGGAAACTGCTCACGTTAAAAGTCTGCAAACTCTGGCAGAGATAAGTCGTGAAGACGGACCTAATAAAAACAAAGTGGGACTCTTGCGACCTCTGGTGGCGAAGAAAACGGACACTTCCTTCCTGCATCTGGTGCAGATCCGTCTGAAACCAGAAGAGCGGGGGGATTCCCTGTCAACTGGGGGGTTTCCTCTGGGTTGAGCGTGCTAATTGTTTTACTAACTCACCAAAGCAAGAGTTGAAAAGTTAAGAAACAACTTCCACGATCAGATCTTCAGACCGTCAGCCTCCATAGCAAAATGGCATCATTCACTTAAAAAAAGTAAGTGTTAATTTCCTAATAGGCCTTTAGAGAAATCAGAGTAAATAATAATTTGGTAATTCATCTTGACTTATTTTCCAAACATTTGAGGCAAAGTTAAAAAAAACTAGTGGCTATATTCAAGTTGAACTCAATACCAAGTTTCCCAACTCACACAGCTCACACTCTATTCACCCCAAGGGCCAGAGGACAAGAACACAGCTTCTCAGCTGTGCAACGAAAGACTTCACCATAATCAGGAGGCAGCTTATGATTCCGGGCCAATTTTGTTTTATATACATGAATTAGTTTCCTAATTTTAGCTTTGACAAGCTGTTTTCAAACTTTTTTTTTTTCTAAATAAAGGTTAAATTTACACCATTTCACAAAATAAATTAATAAATAATGAACAATTTATGAGGAAGACACATCAGTCTCCCATAGAAAGTTCCCATTATCATCAGATTTCTTCTTTCTTCATATAGCTGAGTTGTGAATTATGATTTGAGACTTCCTGCTGTGAAAGAGGGACAATATCTCGTGTGTATGTTTACTGCTGCGAGGTACTAGAGAATTACATCAGCCTTTGTGATTTCATGCGAATGACCACGTTTCGTGTGGTAAATTCCCACTCTCATCTTCTAGGATTTCCCCCCCTCCACACTCCACTGGTGCCAGAACCTCACCCTGTCAGCAGGGGGCGCTGAGTGAAAACACTCTACTACTCTACATAGTTCAATAACATCTGCCCTGATGTTACATCTGAGCCTGCATCTGATGAAGCTGTCAGTGTCGTAACAAGACAACCAAGTGTTCTAAATGTGTGACAAATATCTTGGAAGATGCTGAACCACTCGACTGACTCACTGTATCTTGGTCACCTTGAAGTTTGTAAAAAATGTATTTTCATTTTCAGTCGTTTGTTGGAACCTGCAGCAGGATTCACTTCCTGACCCAGAACTGACTCATCAAATATTGTGAAATTTATTCCAGACTGTGGCGTCTCGGAAAAAAACGAGTTTAAACCCACAGGAAGTTTGTGGTCGGTCAAACATTTGCAAACCCTATGATAGTGGAAAATCATATGTCACACACTATTTCTAAAATTTCAATATACAATAAGATACAGTTCCAATGATTAAAACCTCACATTTCAGATCAACAAATATATTTTTTACATACACACACACACACAGTGATTTAAGTTGAGGCCTGACACAGTGTTATTCATACAGGTCAGGGTGTGGCTATTTGCACCAGGTATCGGGTTCTTTGAAATAACCTGAAACTCCTGTGCCACAACAGCCAGGCACTTTCTTTTTATATCAAACAATGTTGCAATGCCTCGTGATTAAGAATGTGTGTGGGAATAAAACAAGGATGATTAAGTGTGTGTGGGTGGACAGATAGAGACAGAGATGAGATATGAACCAGAAGAAACCAGAATTCCAAAGGCAGTGGTGGAGGAGGTACTCAAACAATTTACTCATGTAAAAGTACAAATAAATAGACAAAAAACGTACTCAAATCAAAGTAAAGGTACCATATTGACTTTTCTACTTAGGTAAGAGCTTTCTTTTAAATATACTTAAAGTATTTAATGTAAAAGTACTTGCAGAGTGTATCTTCTTCCCTAATGCAACGGTCAACTAGATCATTATGCCTTCTATGAATCCATTTCAGTTGTTTCTACACCAGTTGTTTTTAAATGTGCTATATAAATAAAATTGACATTGACAGTGATGCTGCCAAATCAGGAGGTGGGGTCTAATATTACCTCCCGGTTCTAATTGGATAAATGGACCAATGTCCCACTCGTTATTGGTCACTTAAAAAAATATAAAAAACTCTTTTGAACATGTAACACAATGCTTTGTATAGGAAAGTTGAAAAGGTTGATATTTGCTTGTATATGTAGTGGAGTAAAAGTAATAATAATCTACTTAAGTAAAATACAGATACCTGAAAAAAAGTACATCTCACCAGGATTACTGACGGTGATATTTCCTTTGTATTGTGAATGAAAGTGTTAAACAGGATGTCAGCCGTTTGTGTGGTACTTTGATAAGCAGTCTACATCCGTCCTTCGAGGCAGCCATGATGGGCCCTCAGTACTTCCAGTGCTCAGGAAAAGAGAAGCGATACAGGCTGTAATGGAGCGCTTCCCTATTGAAAACAAATACTGCGTGCTAGGGGTGCATTTTTTTTATAACTCTGACAGGCTACTGCATATGCACCATGATGCCGGAGAACATCCCTATCCCATGTCTGCAATCAGGACGTGGTCAGAAAACATGAAGCACTTCTCCCCTGTCAGAGACCCTGACCTTTTGGTGCTGTTACCGTGTTTAAAAGGTCAGAAGAGACCAGAAGAGAAAAACCACAATTTAACAGTTAGGTTTAGTGAACCCTCAGCCTGAGGTGGAATGAGGAAGTGATGTTTTGATTGGAGGGAGCAAAGACTTGTTGTGATGCAGACTCAAACCATTGAGAGGAGGGGAACCCCGTGGCACTCTCGCCCCCAAGCTCACACCTGCACGATTCTCACTCTGAAAGTCCCATAGGCTGCAGATTTATGAAGACTCAGCAACTGGTGGATTCCTTTGCTCGAATTCACAGGAACTGTGCGGTTTCTCTTAGAGGGAGTGATCAAGCTGATCAGGTTAGAGCAGATGGAACAATTTCTGCTCAACCACATGTCTGTTGTCAACTGAAACTGTCCACAAAAAGTATGAATCATTAAATTCTATCATGAATTTATGTGAGGTATTCCACTACTAGCATGTTGTATGGTACATCTGGATCTGCTGGTCCACATTACAACTACATGGTGCATGGGTTGTGTGGAAATATTAAACCTGCACATTTGTATGGATGTGAAAGATCCGTACGTGCACAGCTGCGTTCAGGGACATTACATTAGCCCCGGAGACGGACAGGTTCAACTCCTCTCCAGAGGAACAGTGTGTTCATTGTGTGAGCTCAGGATTTTTTTCTAAATTCACGTTTCAAGTAAGGTTCTTTTTTTGTAAAATCACCTTCTCCATTTGTGCTGATTTCTTTTGGTTGGATCATTATAAAGGACGTGAGTTGAGCTTCAGGAGGGGAAGTTTTGTTAAAGCTTATTTGTGTGGTTTAGAAAAGAAAGGGGTAACTTCTTTGGTTGACTGCTGCAACTTTACATTAGGTGTCTTGTGAATACACGAGGGTTGAACAATTCTTTGTGTAAGAACATATTTTAATATATTATGTCACTAAGAGCCATTAGAAAATCCCTGAGCTCCAGGTCCGAAAAAACCCATTTGAGAAAACAATAACCTTGGATGATGAAACGCGGATGGTGACGTGGTGATGCAAGAAACCCTGATCAAAATCTTAGTTTCAGTTTCTCCTTCTTCATTTCTGGCAGGAAGAAATTCCACAGATTTACCCTCCACGTCCGGTCTGTAGGGGGCGTCTTCACCAGCCGCGGGCACCAGCGATATAGTGACGTGTGGCTGTACGCGAAGCCCTCCCACCTCACTTGACATCACAGGCTGTGCTTTCTATAAAAGCTGGAAAGGAGCAGGGAGGAACCACATCTACAGCTGGATTTAAACCAGAGTCAAACCAGAGTGACATCTACTGAGAAATGCAAAGGTAAAGAGGAACATTATCAATGTGTGTCTGTTCTAATTTGGTGGGAGTGATGTGTGCTTATTGTGAGGCATTTCCTTCCTGTAAATCCTGCTGTGTGTGTACTTGTCTTCAGCTTTGTTTACTGCAACATAAGCTGCTGTGTAGCAAAGTGTGCCACACCACATTTAGGAATACAGGCGTCTGTGTGGTTAAGAGTCAGAGAGAAAAAACACTGCACTGCTCTGTGCTGTGTGGGCTGACTTTTCTGTTTCCTCCCTGTCGCTCTACTTATGTGAGACGTGTCATTTAAAAAGAAAAAAAAGACAACAACAGAACTGATCTGTCCTGTTTCCTCGCAGCCACCAAAAGCCTCAGTTTGCCAGCTGGCTCATAGAGCAGGTGGAGACGGGCCAGTACACAGGTCTGAGCTATGTGGCCCAAAACAAGTTCAGAGTCCCCTGGAAGCACAACTCCAGAAAGGACTGCAAGGATGAGGACAGTAAAATATTTCGGGTAAGTTTAACAGCCTCTGTGGAACTTGTCACCGCAGTACAGCTTTTATATCTGGATTAGATAACATGTTAATGACTTTGTTGACAACTGCTGTGTTATTTCCTGACCAAGTGGAAAACTTTTAAAGTGTGATATTGTGCCAAATACATAAAATAGGGGGCGTCATTTCATTTCTGTCAGAGTCCTTGTTTGGGAGATAGAGGCAATAACCGCTTACCAACACCAGTAGTGGCACCTGCACTTAAGTAAAGAGGAAGCAAAATATAAGTGCTACAAAATATTAAATATTAAAAGAAATACTCTATTACAAGTAAAAGCAGGCAAACAGTGACTTTTTTTCATTATGTAGAGTGATCCCTAAGTTTCACTGAAACTGGAGATGTTTTTCCAAATATAGATAATACTTTTATGATGCAAAGTGATTCCTGTTTAGTATCTTCAAGTCCTTTTGTTGACAGGTGGATTGTGGAGTGTCCTTTAAATGACTAGTGTAAACACTCATTCAAATTTTATTATACTAGTCATTAAATTAAATCCTAATCTGTAATGTAACTAGTAATTTAAGCTTTTAGATGGATAGACTGGATGGAAAGTACAGACATGTTGGAAGTTGTAATTTAGGGTCTCAAAGTTAAAGTATGAAAAGTACCTACATGTATTAACACTGTGGTTATTTGTGTGATTCGCAGGCAGTGGGCCGTGGCGAGTGGTAAAATCAACGAGTTCCCCAATGACAAGGCCCGGTGGAAAACCAACTTCCGCTGCGCCCTCAACAACCTCAAGGGGCGCTTCAAGATGATAGAGGACAACTCCAAGAACTCGGACGACCCCCACAAAATCTACCAAATCAAGAACACTGAGCGTAAGACGGCTGCTTGTTTGATCCGAGGCTTTCGCTGTGGAACCGTTTGTGGAGTTTGTGTGTAAAATGCACACTTCCTTGTTTTCTTGCAGACAGACAGACAGACTTGCCAAAACAGGACTCCCAGGAGGACTCAGTCATGACTCCAGATATCTACAACTCTCCCACAGAGTTCTTCCCCCTAGGAAATGAGGTGCAGTATTGCTGAGAGCACACTTTCACTTCTCTCTGTAAAGTGGTTTAAGCAGGCGACATTACTGTCTGTGTTTTTTTGTAGATTTACTTCCTGTTCGATACTCACATCACATCTTTTTCCTCCTAACACAGTACAATCTGGAGAATAATTTCACGGCCTTGGATCTGGGAAACCAACCAATAGGTACAGTGTCTTTTTGCAAGGGGAAATTCTCTTAATAAGTCTATAATATTTGATTTGACATGGTTTATAATTGAGGTTGAATGTAGTTAAACACGATTTTTATTGTCTATCATAGAGGAACAACTGTGGGTGGAGAACTACTGCCAGCCCAATCCAGCCGTCCTTGGAAGTTATGCTGTTGCAGCAGAGAACCCCCCGCAAGCTTTACCAAATCAACAGTCTTTCTACGAGGGTACATTCCTCCACTGAAACAAAATGCTGTTCTGGAAGAAAATAAAAAATCTCAAATTTGTAATGTGAACTTTCATTGTGTGTTGTTTGCAGTAAATCCTGCACCAGTCGTCAGCTCAGCTCAGCAGCCAAGTATCTACGACCTGGAGGTCTCCATCCACTACAGGAAAAAAGAAATGCTTAAAGTCACGTTGGCCACCCCATGTCTCCAGCTCCACTACCAGCAGGAGGCCCCCGACCTCAACGGCCAACACCTCTGCTTCCCCTCCACAGACAGCCTGCTCGACCACAAACAGGTACATGGTTGTATCAGCTGGACATCAACTACTGAAGAACAGTTTTGAAAGTCACATATTAAGAGTTTAAGTGTATTTTCCTGCAGTTAACCTCTACTGTCCCCGTCATTGTCCTTTAATATGTCCTACACGGTGCTTCCCAGTAGTTTAACTCTTCAACTGTTGACAATCCACCTTTGGAAAGAAGCAGACTTGTAGGCTCTGATATGTCTCTTGGACTAATAATGACCATCACAGTTTTTTGTACAGCTTGTACGGATTTCGTCTCACATCACTAGCCTGTATTGAAAGAATGACCTGAAGTATCTGGGATACTGCTCATGTGTCACCCTCGTCACCATGTGACCTGGTAATTAGGACGGGGGCAGTAAACCTCGTGGAAATAACTCTTCCTCAAAGAACTTTGATCAGTTTGATTTCAGGGGGTGGTTGTAGTGTGGGATATTAAAAAACAAAAATCTTGCTCTCGGCGAGATTTGTCAGTATCAACACTCTTTCCGGAGGAAGTTGAGTGAATGGGAGATCATGTGAGGGTGCTGTTTTTTTACTTAAAACTAACTGGTGCCGGGCCTGTTTTTAATCATGCCAGGTTGGAATGTGTTGTTTGCTTGGCACGAGGTAATGCCCTGGAGCTCCTTCAGGATTATCCCTTGGTTTTATATTCAGTCTACAGTGCAGAGGGAAGTTAGAATGACAATCAACACAATCTTCAGACTCAAGCTCACAACTTTTACTAATAAAAGCTCTGAAATTCAGTTCAACATGAATCATTGCTGCAACAAAACGAACAGTGTGCTTTTACTTTGAAGACAAATAGCTAAACAGGAAGTGATTCCACGATGGATATCAGCACCCAGGACAACCATAAAGGTCTGCGTCAGTCTGATATGGTGAAATAAAAATAATAAAATGATAAAAATGTATCTGCCGGAGATTTTGACCTGTGGTTTGGTTTGACCCAGTTGCCGACCTACATGCAGACAGGCAGACGTTTGTGGATTAAGTAGGTAGATAATACATTATACAGATGTTCATTGTCCGTGAGACAAGGACGCTTTAATTGTTTTAGTGTTAAAAGGACTTTTTCTAATCACAGCCTTGTTTACAACAGATCGAATTCACCAACCGCATCCTCAACAGCATCCAGAGGGGTCTCCTGCTGGAGGTCTGTGAGACTGGTATCTATGCCTGGAGGCAGGACAGGTGCCACTGTGTTCGCCAGCACCAGTGACCCCAGTGTGGCTCTGCCAGAGCCCAGAAAGCTGCCCCAGAACACTAGGGTAGAGCTCCTCAGCTTCGAGAAGTATGTGAATGGTAGGTGTGGATCTCCTGTTCACCTTCAATGTGAATTAAAGTAGGTCTTGTTACTAGTATTATAACTTTTATCTGCATTAAGTTTACACTGTGAAATAACCTTCTGTCACAGAACTGAAAAAGTTTAAAGAGAACAACGGGGACTCTCCTGAATACGTCATCAACATGTGCTTTGGAGAGAAGTTTCCTGATGGAAAAGCTTTGGAGAAGAAACTCATCACTGTCAAGGTATAAATTGTTTCATTTGTTTGTCTGTCTGCAGGATTACGCAAAAACTACAGAACAAATTTCCCACGAAATGTAGTGGCAGGATACAGCAGCTAATAAGTCTCTCCCTCCCCCCCCCCAGGTGGTTCCTCTGATCTGTCGACACTTTCATGAGATGGCCCAGATGGAGGGCGCTTCGTCTCTTCACAGCGCCAACGTCAGCCTACAGATGTCGCACAACAGCCTCTACGATCTCATCAACTCCGTGTTCGGCCTGCCGCTAGATGTGGACCCGACCTTCCTGCATTAGATCTGAAACTTCATCAGCACTGGCCTCAAACAAGGAATTCTCCAATATGCTGTGGGACACAAATAGTGCACGATATCCTGCTCTTACCAAAAGCTTCGACATAAAAAAATAAATAAAAATGCCTTGTTGAATGTGCTACAACGTCAGAAGCAGGAATGAACAGAATCATTATTTGATGTTGCAGAATTTGCCATTATCGATCAACTGTATTTCCACGTTGCTGCGTTGCATCATCTTCTGTTCTGATTAGCCACAAACTGTTAAAAAAAAACCGGATACTTTCTATCACTACAAAGTGGAAATTGATTCCTTCATTACTGGGACTGTTACTCAAGTGAAAGACAAGTTAGGCTTTACAATAAAGTTTTCCATGATTCATTATTTAATTACACGTATTGAGCAGCTCTATGTCGTAAAGAGATTAGGACCAATATGATGGTAAACCTGACTGGTCACATATTTATGAGGTCATATTTTTTTTTTGTGTCATACTGCCACCGACTGCAATATGTTTACATGTCTGTGGTGAATTGATTTGCACTTCAACCTTTAACCACTTATTTTTTTTAACTCTGCTGGTCATTTTGTATTTTGTATTTCAAATAAATGGTTTTACCCTTCATGACGTCATCTCAGTTCATTAATACAGACTTGTAAATGTTTGGGCTAAGAAATTATGGTTTCGCATTTTTGAGCACGTCAGAAATTTGAACTTTTTGGGCCACACAACTTAGAATTCCTGTGGGCGAGTACCACCGGGCCTGAAAAAAACAAATTCTTGGTGAAATACTGACAAATGTAGGGTTTTGTTAGAGTTGAATGAAGCTTTTTTTTCCTCCAAATTTAAGTTTTAAAAATTGAAATCCATGAATTAGCTTCCAATGCAAAAGCCATTCACTGTGGCTACAGGTTTGTTCACAATAACCCAATAAGAAGAGACACTTTTCAGTTTCTCAGTCCGAAATGCAACTGCTCGACTAATGAGGCGATTCCAGGCAGGGGAAAAAAGTGAGTGTAGCAACAGCAAGCGCAGTGATGATGTTCAGATATTAGCACGTAAATTAGTAAATCTTTCAAACTGAAATATGGCAACAGGACAGAATATGAGTAAGTACTCGAAATAAACTGAGACCAAACCCTTTTCATTATCATCGATTTATTGTTGTGTTCCCTCTTAGAAACACCGGCCGTGTTTGATCAAGTAAATGCAGAAACAAAAATATACATTCAGATAAACATGAGCACCTGTTTCTTTAGATTTGTCCAGTCCCTGGCAGTCAGAGTCCAACCGCCCACCATACAAGTCTTTACAGTAGTCAAACTAAGTAGTGTGAACAACAGAATGATGAACAGGAACAAAGTAGTTTTGTTAAAGGAAGCGATGCAGAGCAGCTACGTATAACAAGGGTCAGAATTAAGCTGAAGACACACTAACAAAGCAGTCATTCATGTGGCTGCATTAAACACTTGATGGTTAACACTGAAATTATTTGTTTAATTTGTCAACTAAAGGCTTTTTTTAAATTATTATTCTATCATACCCACAATGGAAAATTCTCTGGTTAATAAGTTGATCTTTTATATACAGACAATAAATGGATCTCACAAATTCCACAAAACTATGCCCATAAATTAGCTTCATATGTATTAATAAACATTATATATAAAAAGAAACAAAGAAATTCACTGTAGTTAAAATGTTTGTGGAGATGAGAGCAACCGGTTGGACAAAATCTAAACATTGACATTTTTGTTTATTAACTGAGGCATATAGTCTTTTTTTTTTACTTTAAAGTTAAATCTACATTACTTAGCATTGCAGACTTTAAAGCAGAATGCCCAAAAACAAATACAATTTCACCTATTCAGGGAAATGGTACAAGTTTTTTTAAATACTACTTTAACTCATTAGGCACTGAAAAAAAAAAAAGAATCCCAAATTCTCAACATGTTAGTCAGGGGGTTAAAAATGAGGTCATTCAGTTCTTCAGAGCGCAAGAAATCAAGTAGGCTTTTGTGTGTTTTTTTTTTTTTAAAGAAGAGTGACTCCATTGTTCATTTCAAACTACAGAGGAAGAATTCACCTGTAGTGCACCGACTATAGCAATATGGATATTTGAGAAGTGGAAGACAGGAAACAGAAGCTTTTAAATACGTTACAAAAAAACCCCACAAATCAGATCTACAAACTAGAACCATTTATGTCAAGTCATTCGGAGCAGGCAACACAGATGTAAGGAACATTACAAGGATATATCAAATCTATATTATTTACAACCAAATCTAAAAGTGTTTCATTTCTCTACTGAAATTTTCTACAAAAATTGCATAAGTGTCTCTCCTTGATGTGACAAAAATCTTGAAATATGCATTCACTGCATACTTTGAAGTCATTTCTTAACAAACAAACAATAAGTTTTGCCACTGATGAATACCCCTGCTGTCACCACAGAAACCTCAAAGTCCAAACGGCACCCTTCCAGTGATATGCAACCTGATGTATCAGTCCATGGGAGGGTCCTGTGAGATTTGCCTCTTTAAGGCACAACCCCAGAGTCTCCCATTAACTTTCTGAGCTGCAAGACCCAAACTGTCTGGCTCATGGCAGTGACAGTCCAAGAGGAGGAGACCCATGGGTGGTTTAAGTCAGAGTTCGAGATTTCACTGTTCTATCTTGAAGGCGGGTGAGGGACCCTGAAGTCAACTGTTTATCACTAAAACGTAGAATAACATGAATGTGTGTTTGTGGCGGGTGCAGCTGCCCTTGCCTGTAGTTCACGACTCCTCATGGGCTGTCGCAGATTTGTGGCGCCTGCCCTAAGTCCTCTCCTTTCCTATGTTTCCTAGCATGTTTGTATTTGTCCACATACGCCTTGACCAGATTGCCCACCTTTACTGGGTTGATCTCACCGCTCTTGCTGTGGCACACCTGAGGACCAGGAACACAAAGTGATTAGACACAATTCAGTGTTTTTAATTTATTAAGCAAATAGGTATCAGTGGTTTAAGCGGTTGACGAGTCACAACCCTCTCGGTATGTTGACAAAATGTGTCACCCACCTTCTGGACAGCTTTGCGTAGAATGTCTTTGTATTCATCCTTGTTGATGTCTCTGTTCTGGTAGAAAGGTTTGATAGCGAGCTTCACCTCCTCGATAGCTCTCTCCTGCATGTGCAACTTTTTCAAATACTGTTGGGATGAATAAGACATCAGTTATATTCTTGTTGTTAATAAAGAATAATCTCAAAACAACAACAAAGGCAGGAGACAACAGTATTCTAATAGACAGACTGAGGCACAGAGTCTGTACGATTTTGGTGAAAGGGATCTATTCGCAGAAACTGAATATAAAATAATCCTAGTGATGTTTTCTCCAGTGTGTTTCATTTAAATTGTAGTTTTCTTTCCCCTTTATATTTGAACACTTTATATTTACATCGGGAGCGGGTCCTCTCTACATAGAGAATTGATTTTGGGAATGAAGCACTTCTTAACGTGAGTTTTAAAATCATTATTATTACAAACATTAAGTTAAAAGGTAAATCATTTATAATGCACATTCACCTGATCTTTCCTTGACACATCTCCTTCCTCTTCATCTCCTTGTCCAGGCTCTGATAAGCCCTCTGGATTTAGGCCATCAGATCTAGAGGAGGTACCGAGCCGAGCGCCAGCACCTTTTTTGGAGGACTCACCAGTGATGTCCTGTAAAAGTCAAAAGAGATAATGAGGAAGATTACTTTATGGACCCAACTAACAATTATTTTCATCATCAATTCATCTGAAAATGAATCTCCCAATCACAAATTTGTCGAGTTATATCCAGATAGTTTGTTTTATTTGACCAACAGTCCAAAACTTAAACATATTAAGTTTATACACACATAAGACACAGAAAAGAATCAAATCCCCTAATAAGCAGAACTGAAACAATAGTCCTAATTGACTAGTGTGTGAGTGTCAGACATACATAACATACACAAATAACTAATTGTATATATCTTATACAGGTTTATTATGTTTGTAGATGTTGTATTGAAGAATTCTTGTGGAAAAAAGAGTGATTCAATGTAATCTGAGAGGAGGTCCACAGTGAGGCGTTCACTTTCGTTTAACCTGAAAAAGCTTCAGTATTAGTTTCGACTGAAAGAGAAAGACAATACAGTACTTCTAGATAACCACTGCCACCATCTGGTCATTATTCACATTACAGGCTGTAAGTATTTCAAGAAAACAACTTGATGCAAAAAAACCCAGATTTAACATCTGCAGGGACACGTGGATCAGTCTTACCTGACTGGATGTCTGGGCCGTGGAGGAGGGTCTGCGAGCTCCTTCCTGCTTCAGCTTCAATTTATAAAGAGCCACCTCTGTGAAAGAAAGAATTCAAAAAACATTTGGCTGGGGTTCTGGGAAGCAGATAGAAAACACATTTAAAATCGCTTCCTGTTGGACATTAAAATGCTAAATATCATAATGCTAAACATGTATTGATCCAATGTGAACAGCTGATCAGAGGTGATGTGGGGGGGGGGGGGGGGGATCTAGCAGCAACACTTACTGCTTGCAGATTTCTCTGGTTGGGGCCCCTCGGGCTCCTGTATGTTCCAGGTGACCCTCTTCACTTGAGCCTTAGATTTGGCTCCAACCACAGCCGATACCTGCTCTCCCTCTTTCTTCCCCTCCTCGTCTTCCTTCTCTTGTTTGACAAAGCCATCGCCTCTCTCTGTGCACTCGGACTTCACATAGTCCAGGTTGTCGAGCATCACGTCGACATTGAAGTCGTCGTCAGAGTCAGAGGGTTGCAGAACTTCCTGCTTCACAGAGAGAGTCAGCCCTGCAGCGCTCGGTTGTTCCTCTGAGGTCATTAACCCAGCAGAGGCTGCATCCCGGTGAGTGTCTTCTGTGACAGGTGCTGTCAATGTAGAAAGTGAGGTGAGGTGGCACACTTTAGGGGAACTTGGCTCTGATTTAATTGTGATTTCACAAGTCTCAGTCTTTATTCCACACATCTGAGTCTGGCTGCGGTCTTCTTCCATCCCTTCCTTTTTTATGTCTTTGGTTTCTGGCAAAGACCAAGAGTCGATTTCTTCTGTCTTAATTGATTTGGCGAGAGGAGCATCTTCAAACATATCAAGAGATGGTCGTTTTTCTTTCTTAATTTCTTTCACAACCATCACCTCTTTTGTCATTTCCGCTGTTGGGGCTTCGTTGTCTGCCCTGAGGTCTTTGACTTCCTTTTTAACTTTAGATATGGAAATCGAGGAGGGGAACTCCTGTTTACTCCTTTTAGTTTTTTTCTCCTCTTTGAACGAGTTGTGAATGACATCCTTCTCTTTTTTCTTGTCTTGTATCTGCCTCTTGTCTTTAGAGGATGAAACAGACGACCCCAAGTTTTTCTGTGAACTCTTGGATGATGATCCTTTCTTCCTCTCTTTTGAGCTCGATCCTTCTTCTGTCATCCTCTCTTTTGAGCTCGATCTAGACCTGTGTCTCCTCTTGTCTTTGGATCGTGACCCCACTTTGTCTCTGGAGGATTGGGATGGTTGTTGCGGTCGTGTGGGATCTTTCCTCCTTTCCCTGGATCTTGATCGTGATTTTGACCGCGATTTTGAACGAGACAAGCCCCGTCTATCGTCCTTCAATCTTGATAAGGATCTAGATCTGGAACGCGACTTGGACCGGGACCGACCGGGTCTCTTGTCCTTTGCCATGTGTCCTCTCTTGTGGTCTCCTTCGATGTCCAAAATTTTCCCCTTGCTCTTTTGCTTTTGCTTCATCCTCCTTGAACGCTCTCTGCTACTCGAGCTGGAAACAGACCTGGTAAAAATTTAAAGAATAAATCAACATTTACAGATAAAACCTGTAGGTGACAAAACAAATTGGTCAACGAGGGGCTTAATGTTAAATTTATGCTCAAAATAAATATTGGACGAACATATTTACCTAGATCGCTTCCTTTCTTTGGAATGCGAACGGGATCGCCGTTTCTTTCTGCTGCTCTTATCAGGGGAGTTGGACTGAGAGCTTTGTGAGGTTGAGCGTGCTCTCCTTCTCTCTTTGGACCTTGACCTCCTCGAACTCCTTTCTCTGTCCTTCTCCTTTTCTTTCTGCCTGCCTCCCTGGCCAGAGGCATGATGGTCTCCTCTCCTGCCTTTGTCCGTCTCTGAGTTGCTAGATTGAGACTCTTTTGGAGCTTTGGAGGTTTTCCTCTTATGGCCCAAATCTCTTGATGGTGACCTGGAACAAGATGTGGAGTCGGATTTAGATTCTGTTTGTTTCTTCTTGGTAGGAGCCGAGCTGGATGCTGATGAATCCTTCCTACAGTTAGGGAAAGCACCGCGTTGAGATCCTTCACTCTCCACACTCTCCTCTTTCACAGTCTCTTTCTCAGTCTTTAAAAGGCCGAGGCTGTGATGAGCAGGTACTGTGATGTCAGCTGTGTCTGAATTTAAATCCATTGTAACATTGTGGCTCCTTTCTGCTTCCCCTTCATCATCTAGCCCTGGCTCTCTCTTAACTATAGTGTCAAGTAATGATGTTTGTTTCTCAACCTTAATGTCTACTAATCTTGATTCTTTTTCCACCTTGACGTATTCCTGTGAGCATCCGGCCTCCTGTGATATGGTTTCCAGAGCATTAGCTCTCCTCAGCTCCTCCTGTGAGACCTCAGTCTCCTCTTCTTCAGTTTTCACACGAACCCGGTCCTGCTTATTTTGCATTACATCCTCCTTTCTTCTTAAACTGGGAGCCTTGAACTCATGTGTGGCATGTAGGGAGCTCTTATCCTGCCTTGAGCTCTCAGCTTCACTGTCTGAGCTGCTTGAGTCTGACAGAGTGGGATTAAAGGGATCATAGATATTAGTACTGTCTTGTTCATCATTAACCAGCGTATGCGATGCAAGTAGCATCTGCTTATCCCTGCGCAACTGTCTCCTCTTGGCTTCATCTTCCTTTTCTCTCCGGTGTTCTTTCACGCTGCTTCTACTAGTAGAGGGTGATGTAACACTTAGCCGCCTCGATTGCCAGGAGTTCCCACTGGCGTTAATGCGGAAGCTCACTGATGATGAGGAAGATGAGGAAGATGAAGGATTCCGTGACTGGCTGGCGGGCGAACCAGTGGAGGAGGAAGAGGAGGAAAATGAGTTGGAGAAGGCTGATGATGACCCCGCTCCGTCAGACCTGTGCCTCTGGCCTTGACCATCAACCCTGCCCTTCTGCTGGTCTACACTTTGCTGCCTGCTCTTGTCCCCAGCGAGGCTGTTCATGCCCGTTTCAGGCATGCCGTAACCATTACTACTACTACTCCCATTAGTACTACTGATTCTATTACTGCCAGCTTGACTACTGCCATCATTTGTCTCACCACTACTGTCTCTTTTTATTTTTGGTATCCGAGGAAGCACCGATACGTCGACCCACGTTGGCTTTGCAGCTGCTTTTTTAGGTTGGGACTGTGATGGAATCGTTCCCTTGAAGTTTGAGCCTGGTGCAGTGTGGATGGACGAGGAGGAGGTTTCCCTGGAGGCCCTAACCTCATTGGTTCCCCGGTGGCCAGGAGAGGGGGTGTGTCTGTTTGGACGAGGTGGCTGCAAACCTGGATGACCTCTAGGTGGCAAATCAGAATAGGGGGGTGGTTGGGTGTGGATGGCTGAGTGGGGTGTACACAGGGGTGAGCGAACAGAGCTCGTGGACAAAGGTCTGTTTATAGAGCTGTGGGAGGATCCTGGTAGGTGTCCATTAAAATGGGGAGACGGAGAACTGTCTCCTTGGATCGGCGACATCCCGGGGTTGATGGTCGCATCTCCTGAGCTGCTGCTATTGCTGCTACCTGGCTTTACTGTGGATGGCATCACTGTAAACACAAAACGTACATTACATAAAAACGTACAAAGGGCCAATTTACAAGTAAAGTGCTCACAATACTTTTCAGAGTGAAAACCAGAGAAGTAGAATTAGAGATGACAAACCGCCCAGTCACAAAAATGTGCAACATAGACTTACTTGGCTTGGTAGCTTTAAGGGAACCATCTCGACGAATGACAACGTCAGAGCTGTCCATCAGGAGCATGCTCTGTCCTGTAAGTATACTGCCAAGCAGGTCAGGCACGGGAGCCGCCTCCACGACACCCCCTGATTGGGGGACATCCACACCTCTCCTGGTGTAGCATAGCAAACCTTTAATTAGATTTTCAAAGTATGCATCAAGCTTGATACCTTTTTGATCAGGAAGACCCGGAGTATGACTTGGAATTTGCTACTTTGTTTCCATTCTTAGTAGCAGATGATTTTCTTTATTATTTTTGACTAAGGAAAAAAGTAAGATCTAAAAACACCATAATTTTAGTAGATTTAGACGAAAAATACTGTTATCTTGTGATGCATTGCTGAATATTCACTTTCTGTACATTTTTACTTGATTTGGATGTTCCCCGAATTTAGTATGGTACCATATTTGTTTCATCAACTGCTCTTTTCTTTTCTTTTGACCCTTTTCACAGCTCACATTAAAAACCCAGGTGTAAATCATAAAATGAAAGATGATAAAATTGCATTTAGCTTGACGGTCCCGATATTGTGATCACTGTCATAATGTCAACTTGAAACTGAACAGAGTCATCATCAAGGTTTTCAGTAACACTGTGCTTTTACATCATGGTGTAGAGGTGATGTTACCTGGAAAGGCTGGCACTGATTGGTCGAGCTACAGGCTGGTGAGAGCGAAGAGCAGAGCGAGAGATTCCTCGTCTCTTGGCCTCCAGCAGTGATGAAACGTGGGCGTGCTGCTGCTGCTGCTCCTCTTCCTCACTGGTTGAAAGAAAATCATAAGTCACAATCTGCCTAGTTAGACACAAACACATTAAGACATTAGCGTTATCCACATTTGTGCAGTAATAGATGATGATAATTAATGATTACAATAAGGCTAACTTTAAATGTGTAAACTGGTTTTAATTTAGTTTGATTACGCTGAAAAAACATCCAAAATGTTGTATTTTAATATAAAGTCTGAAACATGATATTCGCATCAGGCCACAAATCTGAGCAAGTCCTCTTACCGTTCTGTGAATGGATCCAGGCCAAAAGGATCTCCATAGATAGAGAGGGATGCTGCACCTATGTCAGCACGCATATTGCTTAGTGTGTGCTCTGAGGGCTGGTAAACTGTGGGGAGCGCAGTGCCCTTCTTGTTCTTTACAATTCCAAGATTATTGGCAATACGGCTTCGAGGAGTCGCCGTCTTTTTCCCCATCTAGTCGAGAAATACGGACATGGAATTTATCAACGAACTGTGTTGACAAACACAATTTAAATGTCAAGACTGATGTTGACACTCACTTTTCTTGATCTCCTCCCTCTCCTTTTTCTCCTCCTGAATCCTGTAGTTGCACCTTTACCCTTCGCAGAAGACGTCCTCTTGCTGCCGACCCTTCTACGCTTTACTGTTCATCAAATAACAAGTCATTCCTCTTCACAAGAACACAACGACTCGGTTTATGTTAACCCTACTTTTGACTTAGTTATGCGTTTGTTTTTTTTCATGTGCGCTCACTTACCAGTCCTGCGCCTGTGGGTTGGTTGGACACGAGGTGTTAAGTCCCGTATATACACAGCTGTGTTGAGCCCAGCCACCACGGCATTTATCGTGTCATCCAGCCATGTGGACTGAATAAGATATGTGGGAGCCAACTGGTAAGACAAAATGTTGCATTACTCCACTGGTTCACTGCTGAATAAACCACTTACACACACTTACACACACTTACACACACACACTTACACAGACAGACACCTCCTTGATGCAAGCATTTCAAACACCAGTCAAATAAAACTGTCAAAAGCACATGCCATTATTGATTTACTTAACATTACAATGACTCATATCAGTTAATCTACATGACTCTAGACAATCAAAACATTTCAGCCAGATACAGTCTTTTGCATTTGCTGTGGTAGTAGGTTATGTAAAAAAGCCAAGACGGAAGCATCACGCTTCATGCCAAACCTGTGACGTGCGTGCCTGTGTGATGCGAAATCGGTTGACACTGGCTCGAACCCTCTCGCTCTGCTGGGTTCGGGCGATCGCTCTGGTGGGACCTGTGGCACGGGGCTGGTGGCGGCTGGTGGCAGGACGGGCAGTAGAGGGCAGGCTTTCTGTATCACTAACTTCCACAACTGAATCCCCTGAGTCAGAAGAAATATATGTCTTATTTTGAAAGGATGCTTATGAGTGTGTCACTTTAAATATAATGAAATGGTCAACTACAGGTTAACATGAAGCTTTTAGATGTACTGTCTTTTGGCTTTGTTTTGATATGTGGAAGGATATTTTTAAAGAGAGTTAACCATATAAAGAGTCTGTGAAGGACTATATGTTGCAAAGTATTGTTTGTCCAAGTATGAACATAAGAAGGTAAATAACTTGGAGGTTTACTTGTGTGACGATTGCTGGCTTCACATTCAGGACAGAACCATTCTTCTACAGGAACAGAGTCCAGAGGTGGTGTGAGACACTCCATGTGATACCTGCGATAAGAAAAAGGCTTAAAATGTGTCCACCACAAGAACTCTCACATCAGGGTTGTTAAGGATCTAAAACAGGGTCAAACTGTTGCGTTGACACTAGGATATACTTCTTTACAACAATATTAATCAATTCATTTATCTCACCCAGCATCGCAACCATCGCAGAGCAGGAGGCGGTCTTCGCGGTCACTGCTCCCACACACCTCACAATTGGTCTGCTCCAGGTCCACATCGACCGTTTCTTCTAGACCTTCCTTCGCAGGCTTTTGCACTGTGATCTAAATGAAACAGCCATCACAAACAACCCATGTAGGCAATTGATTGACATAATATGAATGTATATAGAGTTAACGGGGGTTTTAAAAAATTCCAGAGAAACTCACAATTTTCTTCACTTTGCCTCCATAACATTTTCTGAGGTATATGTTATTGAAGGTGAGACGGTCAACAGGACAGGAGTTTGCATTCTAAATTGTGGAAAACATAAACACAACAACTGAGTTACTCTGCTTCCTCTGCCATGGATGATAATGTAAAGATATGAACTAGTGTGTAACAGCAACATTAAGTCACACCCACCTTGGTCCATTCAAGGATGCAGTCGAGGCAGAAGTAGTGCTCACAGCTCTCTGGTGTCGCCACAGGTTGGCTGCTGAACGAGTTCAGGCAGATGGGACATTTATCTGAGTCCTCATCTGAGCTCATCTCTGCCAGGTCAACACAGGTCCCTCCTAAAGCGCCATCCTCTGCCTTAATATCTTCATCCTCTTCATCTGACAAAAGTGGATAGAAATCTCAAAACAATCCACAATATGGACAATATCTAACGACAATATTGCTGCATAACACAAAGTGGTGGACAAATGGTAACGTCGTACGGGTGAAGTGTATTGCAGAAGTCAACACCACAGATTGTTAAATAACAGCAAAAACTTAGCAGCCCTCAAATTAAGTGTACACCATTTTTACCAGACTAATAAACAGCAGCAGCATGTTCAATAAATGACTTTACCTCATTATTTAAAACTCTGGTTATGTTAAATATGAACATCAGACACCATAACATTGGATGTGTATGACAGAACAGCATTTAAAAGGTCTTCTTCAATCAGAAATATAACAATCAAATCATTTTAATTTTATTTGCAGCCGTCTTACCTCCTTCCTCTTCATTCCCTTCTTCTTCTTCCTCCTCCTCATCCTCTCCATCTGGGTGATTCTCCTCCTCATCACTGTCAGATTCTCCCTCTTCAGACTCCTCTTCATCATCATCCGAGTCATCTGGGGAATTGGGGGGGGGGGGTATATTACAATACACACAAAGTATTTTAGGTGAAAACAGTCATCCACCAATGTTTGTTTGAAACATGAACATATCACACGAGCTACCTGAGATGGCCCACAATGCAGCACGTCTCCCTTTGCTGCTGGACGCGTTTTGATTGATCAACTCATCTTGGTTGTCGTCCTCGTCCATGGTTGATCATCGGAAAGTCCTGCACAACAAATCGCTGGGCAGCTGTTCTCTGAAATAGTCCCTGCGATAGTAGCAACAGATTTGTAGATAGTGTTTAAAAAGCTTTTTTTATCTTATGTGCAACCTTGGGGGACAATGTCTGAGTAAGAATGAAGTGTGATGGTAGTTTGGAAGTCAACGTAATCACTGGTTAAAGGACAGATAGGGGGAAAGGTGATTAGCAAGCATGTACTCTTGGTCTATGTTGGTTTTGGTTAAATCCACAGTGAACAGACAAATTGTCACTTTCCCACCAACTACGAGCGACACTACAAAGCTTGTGGGTAGTTAATAAAGTAAAAAGCACAACCTTATAAGCTACTTTGTCTTTGTTTGCCGACGAACAGGACAGCGGTGCCCGCCACTAGCTAGCTAACCTGCAGAACGTGCTAATGCTACATTTGTAAACAAAGAGGACAACTCGCCGCCAAACAGATTAAACACGTCATGTCCTGCGTGACATTTGCGTTGACTTTGAACCCACGTGTCCACACGATGTCCATGCGACATCACCGGAACGTGGCACTGACCTGAAGCCCCGCTTTCGCTGAACAAACGACGCTAGCTAGTAGCATCGATGTAGCACGTTAGCTTAGCCCCCTCCTCGGGAACTGCTAAATTTAGCAACCGTCCACTAACTACACGCTCGTTCGGCTTTTGTGCAGAAAACACGCAGCGTGGAGGGTTTACACCACGTTTAAACCCCCCCCAGTTCACTACTGGGTCCCACTGGATGAATGGACAGTGGTTTGTGACCTACCCTGGTGCAGAGTGAGGTGTGTGGAGTGATCTGAAGTCTCCACCGTGGTTGAGTGACACCGCCGGCTGGACAGACACGGAAAAGGCCGAGTGATCCCGAAGAGCGTGACTTTAAAAGAGACAGTGTCCGTGTGTCCGTGTGTGCGTTTGTTGGTTTATTTAAACTGTTGTTCAATTAAATCATTAGATGGACATTGTGATACACGTGTAAACTGCATGGTTTCCACTTAATACACAAGATTCAAGTTTATATTAGTTCCATTATAGTGTGTAAAGGGTTTTATTCAATAATCAAACAAACACACAGACGGGTGGTTCCGGGCCTGTGTTATCTCTAGAGCCACAGCTGCCTCAGTGTGACTGCATTAACAGATGTAGGTCCTCACAACATGAGTCATTTGTGGAACACTAGCAAATGCATTGCCTTTCATTCATTGTGAGCAACCGAACCAAAACCTTATCCCCAAACTTAACCAGGACAAATTCATGCCTAAGTCCAACCATAACATAAGCACATTCACATCTTACCCCTAGAGGAGCCCAGAAAGGGTGTTTCTCCTCATCAGGGCCGGATTCACAAATTCAGCAAGAACACTCAACGTGGTATTCAAATGGTTATTGATTGAGATTAAGGAGGGTGGCCTGGCTCCATTCACCGTTACACCACGGCAGCCTGCACTGTTTACACAAGGCAGGTTGGGTCCACGGATTAAGGTTGTTGACACCAAATTCAGACTTCAACTGTCCAGTTTTTGTGAACCTGTGCCCACTGCAGCCTCACATTTCTGTTCTGGGTTTAACATTCAATGAGTTGTACATTCTATGCTTTTCTTCTCACCACAGTTGTCATATGAGAGCAGTTCCAACCATTATTTTTGCACAAATCTGGGTGAAAAGAACGGTGTGTAAATCCTAGGACATCAGTTTGACATTTACTCAGACCAGCATGCTTGGTACTGACAAACACACCACGGTCAAATGTGATTCTGTATCTGCACACCTTTCTATACTGTCTTAAAACAAACTGACTTACGGCATCAAACATCGTGTGCATAGTTCATTTTAGTGGTTCAACCTGCACTTTGTGTTGATTTGTGGGCAAATCAACTGGTGTGCAGGTAAGTTGAGGGAACATTCCACTCTAAAACTTTTAGAGGCAGGAATTAATAACTTCAGTTTATTTATTATCACTTGTTTCCCAGGTTTTATTTGACATTAAGTAGTTGACCCTTAATTTATACTTTAAAATATATTTTTTAAAGTCATATTACTGTAATCTAAATATTATTACCAGCACAACACTTATTCCCTGGGTGTTGAGACACCGTCACTAAACCACGAGCGTGCCAATACAGTAATCCACTACCACTGTCGCCCCCTAGTGGCAACTTCAACCATCACAATAAAGTGTTACGTAATACAATGTAATCCTGATTTGTTCCTTTTTGTCAAGAGGTTATTTGTATCCTGGCGGGGAATAATCCCACTGGGCGTCGACATTTACAAAAAACACAAATGGTGAGAGGAAGATAGGCTGGTCCGAAACTGAAAATAAAATATCAAAGGAACAAAAAGAGAACATTTTGTTCCAGCTGACATTGGGAAATGGGGTCAATCAGTTATTTATGTGTATGGGTTTATTTGAAAAACGTGTTTTATTGTAATCAACATGATGAAACTGTAGTGTGTTGATAGGAAAACTATAATATATGAGGTATTCCTAGTGTATATCATTTAATTGAGTAATGGAGATTGTCTGGATTAAAGTTCTTTTATCACGTCATACCATGATTGTATTTTATTCTGTATTATTACTAATATTTTTACACAGTTCAATCTATTTAATTTCTATTGTTTTTTATTCTCATTTCTGTTGATAGTTACTCTTATAGGCTCTAGTTCTGCATTACTCTGTATAAACCTTATATCTTTATTCAATTTTCAATACACTTTTACTTATTTATGTTGTATTAGATTTGTTTTCACTTTTTATTATATTGTATATTGTTATGTTACTTTAATCTTGGAAGAAGCTGGAATTTCCTTCCAGATCATTAAAGTCTTGTCTTGTTATTGATCAGCATATTGAACTGAGAGTGAGGCTTGAACTTAATTCATTTGAATTAGTGACTAATGTAAGGAGCTCGTAAATAAATCAGTGCTGCTCCTCCTCCTCCTCCTCCTCCTCCTCCTCATCAGATCACACTGTCATGCTGCATCCTCTGTACGTGCACAGCCACACTCGGCTCATGGCAACACTGTACACAGAGTTCAACCACTCCACGCTGGAGGGATAGGGGGGGGCGTCCTCTGGTCCGCACGGCGCCCCGGAGCCCTTCACCCTCCTCCGGCTGCAGCTGTGGCACCACGGGGCGACTATTCCCGGCGGATGAAACCCGCGTGGCGGGGACGCGTTCATTGCAAAGCGCGTGGGGACAGGAAACAGTTTACGGTGGAATGGTTTATTCCTAATGTACGACGTGCAGAACTGAACGCGCCGCACCCCAACTATAACGCCCACATTCAGCCAACCGTGCTGACTACACCAGCCCCGCCTCCCGCGCGCTCCCATTCGCTACTCACCTCTAGCAGGCGTGTCTGTCTGCTCCAACTCGGCTTTCCATTGGCCGCTTGCACTGCCGCTTTCCCCCCGCACTTTGCATAAGCAGGTGGGGTTGCAGATGCAGGGGAGTGGGCAGGGAAGGGGTTAGTGCAAGTGGACTGAACTTCAGCGTCGGTGGACACTATATATTCTTATCGTGCACCTAACTTTAAACATGCCCATGCTGTGAGTGGAAAAACAAAGTCTCCGGGTGTTTGGATATTTGACAGACGTCCTCCCGCGAGCGGAAATCAAATATGTCTTTTCTAAATTATTGCAAAAGAAAACTTGGCGGTGGTAAGTATAGCTCCCTTTATCTGCCTCTTTATTCTATATGGTGGAGATGGAACAGGCCACATACTGTAAATCACACGTGGTGTTTTTCTTTTTCCTCTATTTGGTTCTCCACACATGTCAAATAATTGATGTGTCGTTGTGATTTAACTTTTTGGGGGTTTTTTTTAGTGACAATTGAAATAAAAGCGTTTTTTTGTTGTAAATCGACAGTGAACATCCACACGTCGTGGAGTGGGAGGCAGCAGTGATAAATAATCCTGAGGAACAGTTTGTTACAGTGGTGGACAGCAGGAGGATTTCATTTATTCAATTCACATGTATGATTTGGCCCATTTCCTTTGATTGATGTCATTTATTGTGATATCCACCACCGCACCTCCAGTCTTTTATTCTCTGATTGTGTCTCACAGCCTTTGTCCGTGTTCCTCCACAGATTGTGCGCCTCACGCATCTGTCGGACACATCTGAAAGCAGGTGAGCCACTGACTAACGCACATTGCGCCCGTTGCCAGTTCCACTGTGCGTGTGACAGCGGCTAACCTGGTTTTGGGAACACCTCTCAACCAGCCCCCTCCCATGGACACGTCCCTGGGACAGAGGCCTGTTCTACATGACCTCATATGTGTGTGTGTGTGTGTGTGTGTGTACTGTACAGTCTACTTCCTCCTATCACACACTGTACCTTATTTAGGGCCAGTAGCCTTTGCATTTTCACCTCTAGGAGTTGACCTCTGGTAACGCCTCAGCTACTGTGGAGATTATTGGTGAGTGTTATATTTCAGTTTCAGTTTTCATCGAGTGTTTTTTTTTTAAAACAAGAAAACCACTCTCATCATAACTGCTTTCTAATTGGAGGAAGTTCAAAAAGCTGACATGTCACTTAACTATAAAGAAGCTGGTTTTAATCTGTTTATTAATAAAGTCATAATTCCTGAGTTTCCTTTCTCGCTATTTACACCGAGATATATAAAAGCACAAATTCGAGCTCTCAAGTAAGGAAATGAAATTCATTGTATATGTTTATAAAAAATATTAAAGTTTCTGTGACATCATGTATTTTGTTTGATCATGTAATGCATTTCCTGGTATCGGCGCGCATGTTTCATACCCACCAGTGTCCCATGAGTCACGGTGACACAGGAATAGATAAGTGCAGTATGTCAGACTCATTAACTTGTGGCCCCATTAATCATCCCTCAGTGGTGTGGATGTGCAGATGCTCACTCTCATCCACATGAAGGAGGCTGTTATAAACACGTATTGATCAGTGACCGTCAAAAGTGGTCGAACGTTCAAAAACAAAAAGCAAAAAAAAAAAACATTAAGTCGGTTCAGATGGGGTTTATGTGGAGCGCCATTGTATGAGCAAATAATAATTCCTTCAGTGTTGCATCCTGAATCACCAGCGTAATCTGTTAATGTCCCGTTTATGAGATTGGAGTCCTCTGGAGTTCAGATATGAGGTGGGTGAGGCCAGACACGTTTCACTTTGCAAGTAGGAGAACTGCAAATTACACGGAAATAGAAATAAAAATGGAAATAACATATGAAACATTGATGTCTGCTGAAAATAAAACATTTGACGTAAAGGATCCTTGTGTCGTCCAATGATTTTTCTGAAATGTATCCTATTTTCTTTCTGACCCTTCTGTTAACCGACAGTGAATGCAGCATTTCATGTAACATGAAGAGGGAAAGACTATTTTTATATTTTGTGTGTGTGTGTGTGTGTGTGTGGTGTCCCCCTTGTCTTGCTCCGGGGGCCTGCTCTCATCCAGACAGTGAGAACTTAAACAAGGATTTGAAGCTTATCTAACTCCTGCCAAGCCAGACAGCTTTAAATCTTCTCAGTATAATCCAATTGCACATAATTAATCATAACATCTCAACTGGCCATCTCGTGTGTGTGTCTCCTTAATGCTTAACAACATCAGCAGAAAGTGGAAGAAGGGATTCAAAAACACAAATTCTATATTTCTATTGCTTTGAAAGACTTTTATATATATATATATATATATATATACTGTATATTGAAATTGAAAGAGAGCTTGCACTATGCCTCGGGATGTTACCTGGCGAGCGTCAGCAGATGAAGGGTATTTATAGAAATCCACAGGGTTTCACTGTGGGGTTAGCCAGGGCACCAGTGAAGGCACCAGGGAAACTTCACGTCACTCTGTGTGACAGCCAGCATATTTACTCTCCTAGGTAAACAAACAGGAAAGGGGTGGAGGACACAAGTGTTGCGCAGACGCTCGCAGTTGTGCAGCTGTGTGTTTATCCGGTGCCAGGGATGTTTTTCTTTAAGTCCGAAATCACAGAACATGAACAAAACAATTTGTCGTAAGTTAAAGAGAGACAGAACATACTTGGACTCAGAGGGGGAGTGCTTCTGTTTATCAGTTGTCCTCTAGTGGCAAGAGTAGGAGAGGGAACTCCTTACACCGACAGGAAGAACATACAAGGAACTTTACAGTTACATAACTAAATAGTTTGTCAGGCCTCTGAAATGCTCAGAAGGCCGCAGGGCTCCCGTGTCTTTATTATCACTAATCATAACAGCAGAAGCCGTGATGCCAGGACAGTTTGCCACATGTCCCTCTGCAACCGAAGACGCACCCGGTGAACTTTCAGTCAGCCATCTGTGAATTTTAGATTTAAAAAGCCCTGGAAACGACTGTGCAGCGTCGCAGGGCCCGTTCCACCACGAGCAATGAGGAAAGCATGCATATTCCATCACCTATAATATATTCATAATGCATTTCACATAAGAGATCCATGGCACTGGAATTTTTTAGAAAGTGCACACTGGTGAGTTAATTATTTACTGCAGGGTATCCCAGATGCTCCGCTGTGTCGTTTAAATACGGATTATAATTAAATACAGTTCCATAAAGAGGGTAATTAAAATCCAATCAATGCACAAAAGATTATCTAAAACACAATACACATTTTTATTATATTTAAATACAGAGTCATAGGAATAATTTCTCTAGATAAAGGGTTTCTAAATTATTTTACATTTCATACAGATACATTGCAGTGTTTAGAGTAGAAAAACAAACTCTGGAAATATATTTGTCTTATGTTTATACAGTATGTATATCCATGGTAGATTGAATAATGACAGGAGTTACAAAGAGAGAGAGGGGGGGGGGGGGGGGGGGGCAAATAAGAGGTGATGGTGACACAACAGTGAACAAGTTTCCCTTGGCCCTGCCGTCCGTGTTTTATCTCCATGACGACTCTCGGGATGTCAGGACTGCAAGACACAAAAATAAGTGGGGATGATGATCCCTTTGTTTGGGAAAACAATTTTTCCTCTAAGACACAGCAGGAGAGAGACCTGGCTCCATTAAGGTATTATTATGTACACACAAGCTGACGCAAGACCAGTTAATGGGCCCTTGGACTATGACTGAGGTCCTATCGTCATGTTGGTCATTGCTAAAATCGAGATGCGTTTGTATAATCCCATAAAGAAAGCACCACTCTGCAGACGGTAAGGAGAAACATCAACACACGTCACTTTGACCTGTCAGCATCATACATATCAGGACATTGTTGACAAGTGCTATGATACAGTTAATATTGGTTTAGGTGGTTTGGATGGTCGGTTGTGATTTAACAGTAGAGAACACAGTCAAAGCACTGAACCGACAATAGCAATCTTTATGTTTACCTCTGCCAAGGAGGTTGTGTTTTCACCTGCGTTTGTTTGTCGTTTAGAAGGATTTCCCAAATCCTCAAATCCCCATTCAATTTTGTGGAGTGAGGCATGACCCAAGTAGAGACCTAGTCAATTTTATTTCTACTTTCAGGGCATTTACCAACATTTTCCTGAGAATAATTCATGTATCTTGATTTTTAAAAAGTCTGGCATTTATTATGATATTTTTCAATGTGTCTAATTTGGTGCAGAGTCAAATAAAAATCTGGATCTAGTGATTCTAAAAGGACTGTGTGGCCTTGGCGGAGGTAAGCACTCAACCGAGTGTCATTCAAGTTGTTATTAGGACATGGGTTAAGTAAGCTAGTCCTTAATCTACGGTACACTGAGGCACAATGCAGGTTATGACAGGTCAAATGTTAGGTGTGATGACAGCAAAAGAACCAGATGCATCCATCCCAACGGAGGAAAAGCAAAATACTGTAACAAGCCGTGGCCCTGTTGCACTACTACTGAAATGTATTCCTTCTTTAAGCAATGGCAAACGCTCCTAAGATAAGTTGCACTGAAAGAAAACAGAAGGATACATTTCTCTGTAGGCAACCAAGGGCCGAGGCTTCACACAGGAAGAGAATGGGACAGTGCAATACATTTTTGCAGAGCCCTCTGAGAAAGGCTCTTGCTCTTTGGAAGTCAAGCGTCACCAAAGTACAAGGCATTGTATAGATACAAACCCCCTCACATATAAACCGTATCCATACGTAAAAAGGCAAACTGAAATTACATTGGTCTTGTATCTTTCCATGTCACAGTGTTCAAAAATCAGCGCTACAATCACAATGTCTGCAACAGCCCTTCCCAGGGCGATCAATGTGTGACACGGAGATACAGTGAAAAGCAGCTGTCGGCAGACGATTGTTGATTTAAGGGTGGGAACACAACTCTGTATTACAGAGGAGGAGGAGGAGGAGGAGGAGGGGGGATTAGGAGCAAGTTCCCAGATGCATTAAAGTATCACAGAAGCAGCCACTGTTAGTCCAGAAGCAAACAGCGAGAGAGGAGGAGGAGGAGGGCAGGGAGCAGGGAGCTACGTGAGAGGACAGATAGACCCGGAGCATTAAAGAGCTCAGGAGAATGTGATAAAATGCAAAGAGGAGTGCGGAAGATTCAATTCGGATTAAATCAAATGTTAAAATGTAGGCGTACAAATCAGCAGAAGACGGAGAGTTACGTGCAGAAGAGAAGTCGTGTCAGCAGAAATAGCAGGGACCTCCACCGCACAGATGCTTCAGCTACCCAACACCAAAAACACCAAATCAAGTTGGCGTAGAGAGTAAAGGGGGCAAAGGGCTCTGGGACCAGAGGGTGGGGGCAGGGCAGGAGAGGAGCAGAGCAGGATGGACGCAGGAAGCAGCAGGGTCTCACACATACACACCCTCGGGGTTGAGACTGGACACTAGAGGGTTTTGCAGGTTGCGTGGATGTCCTAGGAACTGTTTGGCAGTGGGGCGAGGTGGTGAATCCACTGGAGTTGCACTGCGGCCTGACAGAGAAAGAGAGAGAGACAGATTTGTTTGGATCAATCACTCTTTAAACGACTAGTGTGCAATGCTGAGGAAAAGCTTTATTTGTTTGTTTCCATACTTCCATTCCGGTATCCATCATGCAGAAGATGTGCGAGCTCCAACTGCTCCAGTTGCTCCTGGAGCTCTGTGCGTGAGTGGGTGTGCGCGGGCAGGACACCTGCCTGCTGAATAAACTGCTGCAGGTTACACTGCCTCAGCTCCTTGTTCAACTCCTCCAGCTCGTCCTGTTTGGCCTGAGATGGAACAAGAACATGGATCAGTGATGAAAACAAAGGACGACTGAGCGTCACTGCTGAGTCACTGAACACTGGGACCTCTAAACAGAATTTTAATTAAAAAATGGGATGTAATTCTGCTCTGTAAAATTTAAATGAAATCTCATTCTTGATTATAAAGCGGATGAACTTAATCCTGCCTTTGAATAACTCTGCTCCTCTTGCAATTGTCAATTCACCACCAGGGTGCAGCAAAGGCCACAAGTCCGTTCTCAAAGGACTTGTCATTAAGCTACAATGTTGAGTCATCAAAGTTGCACAACTGCCATCAGCAGTTTCTCTGATTCCTTCAGATTCCAGCAGCCCGTGGCGCCGTTCTTAGAGATGGATGCATCATTTAGCTGCTGCATTTCAAAGACAAGTCACAGGGAAAGATATCCATCAGCTCCAATTACTGAAAAGATGGAGATCGGAGATCCTCCTCCGAGACAGGGCTGGATCTCACCTTCGCGCCCACACATTAAACAAACAGGCCACTCAATCAGTCTTAATCGACCATCCATTTGTGTGTAAATCAATGTGTCTGCATGCAGCTCAGGAGGCAGCAGCTTTATGCTATGGCTCCAGTCCCCAGTGCCTGTGTGTATGTGTACGCGTGTGTGTTTGTCTATAGTTATGAGGGCCAATTTTGGTTCAATAGCATCATTGTGAGGACCTTTTGACGTTGTGAGGACATTTTGACTGGTCCATACAATTCCAAAGGCTTGTTTTAGGGTTAGAATTAGGTTTAGGTTAGGGTTAGTCTTTAGTTGTGATGGTTCTCGTTAGGGAAGGGGCTATGGGATGCATAATGTCAATGAGTGTCCTCACAACTATAGAGACGTGCTAGTGTGTGTGTGATGTTGGACTGAGGTATTGTGCTGACGCAGTTCACACCTGCAGCTCTGCCTCCATTAACCTAATGACAGGAATGACAGTAATGCTGCACTCGTCAGCACCTGCACTTGAAACACTGCTAGGAGCTACGACCAATCAGCTCACTGATGACTGGCGCTGCCTGACGTTAACCCCTCTCCAGAACCACGGACTGAATACATTACTGCAGCATCATGTTACCAGTGATAACGTGTTATTTACAGGAAATTAAAGCATCTTATTTCCTTCAGACAATTACGGCCTGGGTGGCAAACTGCCTCTGTGGTTACTTTCATATCACAAGCATTTAAAATGCTCTTGGCTACATGTACTGACACAGTGGTAATATTATACCGTTTGTAAGAAAAACACCAAAGCCTAAAAACCTGTTTGGTTTCTGTAAAAAGGGGCAAATTGATCATGACAATCAGTCCTTCTCCGTCCCATCAGCCAATCACTGAATCTGTTGTGTTCACTCTCAAAGTCAGACATTCCAACAGGACTGACTGAAGAACAACTTCACTCATCATCCAGTTTTAATCTATTATGCAGCCTGTTTGCTCTTATTTCACTGAAACAGTGCAACAGTTTTCATGATTAAACATTCAAAACACCATCTAGCATACAACCATTAAATGGGCGCTTCATTTTCTTCAGTCTGGCTGATACAAATCTGTGTAATTCCATGAGGTAAATACCATAGTCTTCATCTGGAATAGGAGGAAACTCGTATAGCTTCATTTCAAACTGGATTCAGGCTTTTATTGATACAACTGCGTCTGTGACACCCACCAACAGTGAACAAACAATGACATCACCAACTATGATGCGTTGGAGCTGGGTAGATCCAATAAAATAGTTTTCTCCCAGTCAATCCACTTTAATGTCTTTTTTTCCACAGGATACAAGAATAGGATACATGTCAACGTAATATCAACACCAATACTGTGTTCAGAACATGCATACAAGAAGATAGCTGCCAAACCAGTTCAGCTGCACTGTAAAATGTCAGACAGTCAAACAATTTCACACAAGGTAGGATGAGTGAACAGCATCCGTGTTATCCTAACCTCTTTGAAAATTATTTATGTATAAAAATGTCATAATAAATCATGTTCCACTCAGTACTTCTTTCCCTTTTTAAGAGTGTCTCTGTACTGTTGTGTCTGCTGCAGTGTACCGGTAGGAGAGGGATACAGGTTTTACAGTATGGCTACAAGAGGGTCCGTACTACTTGTGCAACACATAGGGCTGATGTGGATTTACAGCCCTCTCTCCAGAACCGTGACCTCTCTCCTTACCTGCAGCAGAGACGCGGCCTTCCCCAGAGTCTTGTCAGTCTCAGATAGCCGCTCCTCCAGCTCCAACCCCTGCCTCTCCTGGCTCTGGAGCTCTGACTTCACAACGTCGAGGGACTCCTCAGGCCCGTTGGCCGTCGCTTCCGTCTGGCTTTCCCGCTGAATATCTTGCTCGAGCTGGGCAGAACGCACCGAGAATTCGTGGAGCCGCCGTCCGCAGTCGTCTAGCTTGGCGTGGAGCTCCCCCAGCTTCCGCCTCATCCCTCGCTCTTTCTCTACCTCCGCTTGGAGCTCCTCCTCCCAGTATTGCTCGTGGGCAAGCTCGGCCTGGTTTCTCCGCATCACTTGCTCGAGTGTGTCCACCTCTTCTTGCAGACGAGCCTCAGAGACTGGTGAGGGACAGGGAGATGGGTAGGGACGATCCCAGGTATGTGAGTCTGTTTCTAGGCCTTCTAGCTGAGCCTCAATGGCCCTTAGTCTCTCCTGTTGCTGAAGAACTTTCCTAAAGACCTCCTCTTTGGATGGGCCTATAGGTGGTGAAGGAGAGGGAGACGGAACATGAGGGGAAACAGGGCTGGGAGAAGGGGATGGAGAGGCTCTCTGTTCTGGAGAGTCCCGAGGAGACCTCTTATACTGATTGGATTTGGTTCTAGGGGAGGTGGAGGGTCCCAGGTTAAAGGTGAGTGCTTTTTTAGGCTGGCTGCGTTTCAAAGGCTCTGGCTCAGAAAGCATGGGCAACGGAAGGGGAGTTGCTCTGTCTGGTTTCGAGCCAGGTCCGTCACTGCTGCTCGGGCCAGTCCGCCGCAGAAAGAATTGAACTTCGCTGCCATGCTGACCTAACTTGGCCAGAGACTCCAGAGGCTTCTCTGTGGCCAGCAGCTGCCTCTCGGTGTCCCTAAGACGCTGGATCAGAACATAACGGCCGGTCTGACCTGGAGACAGAGACAGAGAGACACAGGGTGAGTGCAAGTGAACGTCATAAAACAACGGTGTGAAAATTATACTTCACATATTTGTCAAATCTATTGATGAGTTACTTCACAAACATCTTTTCCTTCTTCACGTACATAAAGCTGTGCTGTAGTGATGCTGATACTTCTAAATCTCTGTCTCTGAGGACTGGAATAAAAGGCTGCTGCGTCAGACTCACACAACATGTAAAAAATGTTCAAATAACTTCAAGTTTCCACGAGGATCTTCAAATTAGGACAAACCCTCCCTGATGACTTGGCAGGCAGCTTCACTCATAGACGGAGAGGAGCGCTAAATCTGAGTTATGTTGTTAAATGCTACTGCATCATATGGCTTGCCTTGCCTAAAGATTCTATTCATATCCACATGCAGAATCTGTTTGTAGAGATTAAGGTCTTCAGATAAACTGCTCAGCAAACAAATGACAAGTAACAACATGAATGCTGGTACGGACAAAAGGACACAATGATTCCAGAGCTTGAGATACTCACCAATGGCCTGTGCCAAAGCAATGACCACATCCTGGCAGGACGTCTCCTCGGATAGGCCGCACACCACCCGCACCACTCCGTCCACCCACACTTTGAGCTCCATCTGGGACTGGGCAGGGCGGGTAAAATGAGAAGAAGGTCTTCAGAGCAGATCACTTCAGCTGGGCTTGACATCAGGTCAACACTGCATGGCACTGGCTCTGTAAGACACCAACAGCAGAGACAGAGGTGTGATGATGAGGTTGATGATTAATCCAGACAGTTAACTTCCTAGTTGAACTTTTGTGGATGGAGATCAAAGTTCCTTGGAGTGACAGTTTGAAAAGAACCAGCTAACAACACTAGCAGTGATCTCACGGAGTTGTAGATCATGATGTAAGGAAGAGGTCATACACAGGTTCATAGCAACCTTGCGCATGGGACACTTGACTCGAGCGTCATTTTGCTGAAATGCCAGTTCCCACAACAGAACAGTGCTGACGTCAACAGTGTGTTGTGCTGAGTGAGGGCATCATTGAATTGTAAATTTCGACACCAGCAGCCGATGGGTAGAGCAGTGTAGCATTTTGTAATGTTCCTAGTGGTTAGTTAACGGCAGCAATAACTGGTGGACCTGGGAGCATAAATGCCAATCTGTAACCCAATTAAACGCTCTGCTGCCCTCCTTCAAAGCCGTTATGATAGCTTACTGCCGAGGGGAACGGACAGGGAAAGTGGAGCAGCTCAAGTGTGTCGATGTTTGGGAGAGTGTGTTTGCGCAGGGAGAAAGTCATAGAAACATAGCAGGGAGAGACAGAACAAGTGTGTGTGTGTGTGTGTGTGTCCCTCAGTTTGATCTGCCTCAGCAGGACCAGAACTGGGCCTCATCAGACTTCAGAGAAGCAGATCAGCAGGTAGCCCCAAACACAGTCTTGGGCAGTAAGTCTAACCTAAAATAATATCATTATGTTCAGTCCTCACTCTGACAAGCCTGTACTTTTACAGCTCAGCTTCAAAACAAGGTAATAAAATACTGCAGTGCTCATAAAAGTGAAACGCCTCGGGCAGCAGTAGGATTATGTGTAGAACTTGGCACGGCAAACCAAACTTTGTAGCCTAAGTGCGGAAAAGACAACTCTTCAACCAAAGTCGGACAGATGGTGTTCTGTTTCCGACTGTCTCTCCGGTCCTCAATGGGAGGTGTTTAACACCAAGCCCTAACCATTATCTTGCCCCTCATTCAGTGCCTGGCTCTGCTCCACTAGCTGCCTATAAGGAGCTGCTTAGGAGGAATGCACTGACTTCATCTGCCAGCCGGAAGAATTCCTGCTTTTCTTAACAAAGCCCTCGCCCTGCCCCTCCCTCCATGCCCGCTGACCTGGCTGCCCCGCACCACCATTACTGCGCTGCTGTTTGGACGGCAAACACAAACTCTGCTGGGGAGCAACAGCCGCAGCTGATGTGGCAACAGCACCACAAAGCGACGGCGCAACACGACACCGGCATACAGAGGGAACGATGGCACGACTCAAGAGATCAGACATGCGGAACGACATAGATCACAGGAAACGAGTGAGAGATAGGGAGGGAAGATCACATGTTGTAAAAATTCTTTTAGAGTGATCCAAGCGCGGTGATTTCATTTGGAGTGAAACGCGATGTGAAAAAGGGGAGTGCTTCTGAAACCCAAACACCAGAAACTTCAGCACAGCAGACGTTTTTTCTTTCAGAGGGCACAAAGTGCTCTGTGATGCAATACATAATTAAGCTTTAACTGAGTCACAGAGTAAGAAAAGAATTGCTTCCTTCTAAAACGTAAATAATTCAATGAAATGAGGAACATTTGCTTTGACCCATTCAATTCTGTAATTCCAAATAAAGAGAGATACATAACACACTTTACATTGACTTCATTAGGGACTGGACTATGGTTCTTTATGCAGATTTCAGCTGCTTTTATGTCTATAGAACACACTTGAAATATAATTGAAAGTCATTTACTTCAGTTGTCATATTTTTTAAAAAATATTTCTGTAATTTCTTAAATAAAGATAATTTGTTTTAAATATTCAAGTCTGTACTGCAAAGCTGCCTCACAGGCCTGCACCATATACCTGTCATACCTCAGAGTAAACTGTTTGCAGAGCTCAAACAAAAAGGTTGAACTTGTGACTTTTTGTTCAAATACATACCTGCATGTCCTACCGCACTGGTGTTGATGTAAAATGTCATTTACATACAAACAGACTTGCAGCGCGTTCCTAACCTGAAGGTTTTGTACATTCTGTAACAATCTCATTAAGCGAGAGCACAAACACACAAACATCTTACAGCTAAGAAAGTCACCCTCCCATGATGCTAATTCCTGTCCTTCCTGGCTGTTGAAATGTGATAATCTGCACTAACAGGAAACAAACAGGCCATGTGAGTCTCAGGTTACTGTCTATTCTCTCTGTTGCAGGCGCAACAGCAGTGAGAACCAGACATCCGCCTGACCCCAGCTCCTTTTTCTCAGAGCAGCTCCGGAGTCAAGTGTAACTTCTCACTGAAACACAGACACAGGAGAAGGAGCTTCATGTTGTTGGTGAGAGGTAGACTGAGAATCAAGGAGCACGCCTATAGCATGGAATGAAACTGATTATGTTCTGCCAATCAACACATTCCACTGTGCAGAAATTAAGATGAGTCGACAGAAAAATATTTGCTTTAACATGCTGTGGATGAGCACGGGCTGCAGACTGCTTAGTGCATATTCATTCCTGACTCTCACACACCCATCCTAATCCAAAACACTACGATTATTTCACCCACATGTCAACACTGCACAACCCCACACCACCACACCCCTCAAACCTCAGGTCACACCCCTTAACCCCCTCCACTTCTACTTTCACCCGCGCCCCACCCGCCCAAACAACACAGGGCCACAGTTTCTGATGAAACTCTGAGCTCTGGACGGTCACATGTTTTCTCAAGAGGAGAAAAATCACAAAAAATGTACAATCACTTTGGAGGAAATCTTCAAACTGAAGCAATCAAAAACCTCCCACCACTCCGAGCTGCAACACGAGCACATCCATATTCACAAGGGGGGGCTGCTGAATTGAATATAGGAAACACACGAGTCCTTCTGTTTGATTAAAGAGAAAGAGAGGCAGTGAGCAAATGAGAAAGGGCGAGAGTAAATGTGGAGAAAAATGCAGGAAGATAGACGGATAAAGAGAGAGAGAGAGTGGTGGAGAAAAGAGCAGTGATTGGAGCCATTCCCTCTCTCCCTCCTCTTATCATCACTCGCCCATCTGGCTAACCCGCTTTATGTCTTTC
Source organism: Verasper variegatus (assembly GCA_026259375.1). NCBI lineage: Eukaryota > Metazoa > Chordata > Actinopteri > Pleuronectiformes > Pleuronectidae > Verasper > Verasper variegatus. The sequence goes on from CM048042.1 coordinate 18,811,906, forward strand.
ATCACCCTGTCTGTCCCTCTGTCTGTGTCTCATCAACAGAATCCAAGCTCCTCAGTGAATTTGACTCGCAGATACAGGGGGGCATGATTCAGCTTGTACTGTATGTGTGCCACTCTGACTGAGAGACAGCGTCAGTCTGGGAGCTGATGGACCTTTTTGGACAAGCTGGAAACCGAGAGGCTTCCTTGTGCCAAAAACTAACCCCTGTTGTCAACGCACAGGACTTGAAAATACACATCTGGATTCTGACAATTTTTTCCTATTGAGGGCGTTTTTTCGCAGCTGAAAGTTCGGACCAAGGTTCTTGTCTTTGTTACATTTGATCTGGTTATTTTTGGTTTCATATTGCAATTTAGGAAGCACATTTAAGACTTGTGTATGACAAACGTATGTCCTGTCGCCGTCACCTACTTGGCCGCTTTAGCATCTTTCTAGATGGGCGTGCATCTGACATCGGTGTGTTGCCAATTTGGCGGCTGGTATTCTTTCCGTTTGAGAAAATGAAAAAACAAGTTAATTTAATTCATTTCGTAGCCACTTCAATATCATTATGGTATTAATACCGGCATCACCAACTTAAGGTGCAGTACTTGACACTAGTTTGAACGCGCCAAATGAACGTCCCAGTCATTCAAACATTAGATCATTGGAGAAGATGTAATGGGAAGCGACGACCTCAAGCAATCCTGCTAACCTGGGCATCTCAGTTTCTGGAGAGACCTTTAAAGTTTCTGCCTCTTTTTCTTCTTCTAGTGTTCAATTCTGTCTCAACTTCCTGCAACTGCTCTGAAAGTTCAAAATATAAATGCTCTTATTTTTGTATTTCTGACATGAGAATTCAATAATGCACACGACGCCTTCACTTGCAAAGAAAAACCACACATTCACACAAGCAAAAATTCATGAGTTCCCTTGCAGCTGGACAGACACACCCTTCCTTAGAAAGGTTAGAATGATTATCTTAGTCACGACAGGGTTGAGAAAGATCCAGTCTCAGAGTGAAAGCTTATTAGAAAAAATTCCAAGCATGTTTAAAAATGCACTGTAGTTTCTCAACACCTGAACCCTTAGGCTACATGAAGAGTATGCTTACTGGGTGTGTATTGTGTGAGAGTGTGTGTGCGTATGCAAAGGAAGTACACGATACTGAGTCATACTGGTGCCATGGTCAGGGTTGGGTGTGCATGTGTTGTATGAGCTTTTATGTTTCAGCATGTTTACGAGCAGACCCACCATTTAGGCCTATATCTTTATGAGCGGTTGTTCCAGCTGACCCGATTATCTGTGCAGCGACAGAAGTCTGAGGAACAATGGCAGGAGTAAAGGTCGGAGTGTAAACATCACACACTGCCTCAGAGCTGAACCACGGATGGATACATCAAGTGTAGACAAACAGCAATCCCTATCTGTGTCAGCAGAGAGAAGAAGACCCTGGCCCAGGCTGGTTGAAGTGTACATAATAGGTTCGACATCACTGTTCGAGGACAATAAACAGAGCTGGGAGAAGCTCTGCCCTCTGTACCACTCTGCTCCAGGTTGGCAGGGACACACAGACACTCAGAGAGCCAGTAACACGCTGGCACTGAGCAGCCTGGTCTCATCTGTACTGCAGAGACAATATTATTGTTGTGGTTCCACACTCAGCAGACAGCGTTGTCTCTTTTGTGGCCTCTGGCATCGCTGGGTCGTCTGCCACACTGCGGTGACGTGCCAGCTTTGATGCCATTCCGCTGTGTCCACGCATTACCACTGATAAAACTAATAAAAGACTCAACAGACACTTTCTTTTGTGCTCGCTCGCCTCGTGCTTTGCATTCTTTATTCCTCCTCCTCCTCCTCCTCCTTCATCATCCAGTGTTTTAGTCTACCGAGCAGTTTCTGTGTGTGCAAAGACAAATGAGACCAAAAACACATAAAATATAAAGTCCACAATGTGCCTATAGTGGAGACCAGCTCAATAATTATTCATAATGGCAGAAAAACATTCTGTCGCTTCAGCAATAACGGATTCTCTGTGGGAATATGGGTTGAATCACGTGGGTCTTTCTCGATCACGACTTCTTTGTTTAACCATATTTACCGATATATTCCCACATGTTGCTCAACTCAATGTATCGTTTCAAAAGATCAGAACTTTAAAGTAAAAGTTGCCTGGAGGCCTGAACGGAGCTGCACAAGCTACGACCGATTCTCTGTCCTTGAGCACATTCAGAAGGTATTTGGGAGATGCTATAAAGCAGACAGGCCTAGCCTAGTCTCCTGTTTTTATCTGTTCATGACTTTATCTCACACAGACAGATCTTTACAGACCTATGATAAAGAAAGAAATGCTTCCAAAATTTACCAGAAGTCTTGGATAGCTCCCAAAACACCATCACCACCCACCCCATGCAGAAGTCGTTATCAGCAGGGCTCCAGGGTCTGCGGTCAGACGGCAGGGAGGGGGTCCACTGACCATGTTAGGGAACTACATCTGAAGGCATCTATTGGTGGATATTAAAACTTAGTAAGTGTCAAATGTTGACAAGACTCTCACACACAGGATAATTTGCTTTTATAGTATCTCTCAAGGCAGTAAAATGAAGGAAAAATAGTCACAGCTGGATGATTTACTTTGTCTGGAGGCGGTCTGCTCACTTTGTGGTATGTGCACAACTTTTGAAGCTCTGCTTTTAAACAGAAATCTGGGTTTTGGGTGTTTTTATTTGTGCAGGCCGAAAAACAATGTGCATGGCATGGCACAGGCATCAGTGTATTCTTATTCATCTGATGAATAATGCATATTTTTTCACAGCACATTAATTTGGCAAATATTTCTCAGAACAAAGTCCAAACGCTTGTGACCGACGAGCTCTTTGAACAAATATGCCCCCTCAGAATGTGTCTCTGCTCTATTGACATGCTAATGACTCAGAGCAAAGGAATCAGCAACAGCGCTAATAAGCTTTGGTCGTCATACCCACATTCAGGGATCTGTCGCTGCAACCTTCAGCCTTCTCCATTATCATGATTGGCTGGTCCAAGTGTGAAATCTCAATGACAGTGGTTCATTAATACAGGGGACATCTTTGCCTCTGAATCAAGGGCAAATATGGGCAACATTGCATACTTTTTACAACACCTAAAACTCACAATACTACAAGGCTCAAAATGATCAAATGGCCCAATTCAGTTAATCTACCATTTCTTGATAGATGTCATGCACGGTCACTAAATATAACAACAACAAGCTGTGTAATCCCTATGCAGATAATCAATGATTAATGAGGGATTAAAGGTGAAAGCCGTTTACTCCAGTTGATCTGAAGCAGGCCTCGACACGGTCATTCAGTCTGGCCAGCACCTGTGGCTGTCACTACCACTGCAGTCACACTGTGTAAAACTGCTCTTAGTGTGAAATCCCAGTCATCATAAATCACCAGCAGCATTCACTCAGGCAGATGGTAACATGGCCTGAACCACAAGACAGAATAAAAGAGTGAAGGTGAGTGAAAAAGCATCATTTTTTAATCCCATTTCTTTGAAAAAATAAAAAATAAATGCTTAGGAAGTCAGTATTCTACTTTGGAAATGTGAGGAAACCCTGGCACACTTCTGAATTTCAATGAAGCAGTCCAAACACCACTACATTATTCACTTACTCATACCTTGCTTGGCGCTCCTCCTGCACTTGCTCTCTATCCGGAAACTGAGCGGAGGCAAGAACATTAGAGACAAGAAGTCTGTTTGCGCTGACTCATGGATCTGCCCACAGAGCTCGCAGCTAAAGGTGAGAATGATAATTGCTAGATTGCCCATAGCCTGCAGAAGGCCAGGCGGAGCTGGCCTCCACTGAGGGCTCAGGCTAGGATGAGTAGTTTGGGTGCACAGGAGTTTGCATTGTTGGGTGAGCCAGGGAAAAGGGCTCTCAGCTTGCTGATGGGCACCCATGTGTAATCATATACTGCCGACCTGACTCAGCAATGCTCGCCAGGGAAGGAGAACAGCGCTCTGTTCCCAGCCGAACTCCTATACAGCGCACATGCTAGATAACACACACACATCCGATACATGATACATGTTATAAGTATAGCCAAAATAATATGCTACACAGCTGAAGCGCAGACAGGCTGGCTGAAACTAAAGGAGGAGGAATCATTTTGGACTATTGCAACATGTAACTGAAGAAGTGAACCTATTAATTTAAAAGGATGCAATTTACACGGAGAGAAAATTAGTAACCTTAAATTTACCACCATACAGTATTTATAGCTTTAGTTTTTTTGCAGGTGCATGCGTGGCTGCTCTGTTCTCACTTCCCTGCATGCGTGTATGCTATGTGTCGTAGAGGAGTCAGGGATGCCGTGGCCTCCGGTTTCACAAGTTCGAAGCTAACACTCATAAGTAATTCAAAAGTCGCTTCCATGTCTGCTGATATCAATTATTCACTTACATTTTTGTTTTCTTCTTTTTTGCCATCTTTCATTCTCGAAGTGCCATGCAAAATAATAAAAAAAGGGCTATAGGACAAAAACAATTCAATCATAATGAATCAAATCGTTCCATGTTAGAAAGGAAGAAAAATTAAATACAGGGCTCAATAATTCAATCCAAGCAACTGGATGTAATGTAATTCACAGAGCTGCATCTCCTTCGAATGTGGAGGAATTTGGGAGAAGGCTGTTTTGCCGGTGACTGGAGTTGGTGTTACATCATATTTTAATTTCATGCAATCCATGATGCAACATACACTTGCCAGTCCTCATCTAAGCTGAAGGGAATATTGCCATCAGCGTGCCCAAGGAAAAAAACACACAAAAAAGAGAAATGTCATATAAGTGAGCTCAAAGCCTCACAATTACATCACCCACGCAGCTCGGTCTGTCGCATCATGTGGTAACAGCCATATACAAGAGACTTAAAGTTCAGTCTTCTCGGCGAGGCAGTTATCAATCCAGAACAGAGCAGGTGCACATTCTTCTGCGAGGCTGTAATGCTAATACTCCAACAAAAATATAAGACTCCAACAAAAACGAAAAAACACAGACCCATCTGCTGAATGACTGTTTACACAGATGAAAGTCAGGAACTCCACCCGCTTTCCTCCTGAGCACATCAATCTGAGGTCGTGAACAGCATGGGCACTTCACAAACTACTGCTGTGGCTAATGCGACCCATTCACCGCTGGATTTGATTAGATTCGACTTTGAAACTGAAACCCAGAGATCCTGAATGTGTCACTCTTTGAACAACTGCCAGGTATTTCAAGAGAAAGCACAAGGCTGTGCAGATTACACAATGCTGCTAAGGTCACTCAGCTATATGCAAAACATGTTACTCTCACATCCTCCCAATATTTACCTAGGGAGTGCCAACATACCTGAGGATACAGGTAAACACAGCCATGGAGTGAGAGAGAGATCAACCTTGAGGTAACCTATTGCAGCGCAAACTGTGCAACATCCTGTCACAGACAGATAAGATGTTATCTTTTTCATTCCCCAAAAATGCCATTGTGTATTCAGAGATATGTTCTGTGCGGGGGGGGGGGGGGCTTCGTACAGGCAAGCATTGTGGAAGGCACAGTACGTCATGATATTGTGACCATTGTTTTGACTTTAGTTAATAATAAAGCTTTTGTATCGTGAACACAGTCAGAACCATTTCAATTGACTTGGTTTGGTGCTGAACTTTATGAAGTAACTGTTATATTTGGACTGAAATTTTGTAAACAAGGTTACAAGACTGAACATTTACTTAATTACCGACATTTTTTTGATGCACCGGGCTATACACATATTCATGGCCAAATAAACTGTTAAAAGTTGACACCACACCCTACATTGACCTACGTAAAATGCACAAATAGTTAAAGGCGGAATCTGTTTCTCTTGCCTTTGGATCACAAGGCTCGGGATGGGCCTCTCAATGGGGCTGATTTATAGTCTGATGTGGGGGTGTCACACACAACTCTCTCCCTGTCATTATTCCGAGGAGGAGTAACCATCAAGTCTGTCAGAGCAGTGGTGGGGGGCAGGATACGTGGACAGCCAAGATGAGTAAGGAACAGGTAGGAGGGCAGGGCGCAGATTTATAGCCGATTCCCAGTATCCTAGGAGCATCTCTTCTGGGACTAAGACAGTATATCTGTCCGAGGCTCCCTCTCCCTCTTCCAGAAAGCTGCTTTTAAACCATCTGACTCAAGAGATCACTATGGTGATCTTTGGCATGGATACACATGCATAAACACACAGCTTAATGCTGACAAGGCCGCTGTTGCTGAGTTTACATATGAGACACAAGTCGGCGACCCCCCTGGGAACTGCAAAATGGGTGGAGGGGGAGGAAATGATGAAGGAGAGGCTGGACAAAGACAAGTGTTAGTTAAGGGGGGGGGGTCGAGATTCAATAGCAACAATTACAACGGTTAGCGTTGCAGAGAAGACAACATAAAGGAACTGTTCCGTGGAGTAGATACCATATCAGCTCAGTCATATCAATCTTGCAAGGTTAAACCTGGAGGGGGACATTTGATGGGGTTCCAGGTTGGACTTCAAGCAGTTCAGTTCAGCAGCGCTCAGGTCTGAGTCAAACAGCATCGTAAACCACAGAAAGTGGGTAACCTGACACTGAGAATTTGGCTTATCTGTTCATCTCTATGGATGAAAGCATGCCACTTGAATGTATTCAGTATAAATGCTACAGAATGAACATGTGCGGACAGGTTATTACACCAACACAGATCCTACATGTGGAGTCACAGGCTCGCGTTCTTTCACTCATTGTTTGGTGAGAGCTTTTCCTAAGTTTCACTTGGAACCTGACACCAAACCAAACTTTCATGCTTCCTCCTTATCCACATTTGTTATCTATCATCAATCATAACGAAGGAGTTTCGCCCGGCTCTACTGCACACGTGCACTTCTGCTCATCAATGTGCATTTGTGCATCAGTAGCTGCCATCTACACAATCTTGTTTTTCTTCTTATGTGCTTGATCAAACACATCTACATTCAATGACAGGTCTAGCATCAAGCCTCTCAGCTTGAGGGATGAGTCTGTCAAATCCACCTGCCTCCCTCCTCTCCCGTCAGTTTTCTGTTGAATTACTTGTTCGGAGCCCCGAAGCAGACATTTTCTCTTTCTTACTGGCGTCTTGACCCCCCTTCTGGATCCGGCCGGGGCCCTTGGCAGAGGCACCATGTTATTTACTGCCCAGAGAGCTCTGTGAGCGGAGAGGCATGGCTGGTTGAACAAGGGAGCAACCTGCTGCTCACTGGTGCACAAACACACATCCATGATTGTGCACAAACACAGACACAGTCACATGAACTTCCCAGGGGGCTGGTAGAGATGTTTACCTCTCTACAATCACTACACACAGTAGAATCGAGAGTCATGGATGTAGAGATGAGCCATAACCCCGGCAACTAACCTTCAAAGTAGTTTCATACAGTTAAAACAGAAAAGGGTTTGATGACGTGACAGAGCCAACACGCTTGAAGGCTACAGGAGGTTCAATCAGACATGACACAATCACTCAGGTGAACTTTACGTCCTGCAGGACTCATTTGGGAACATGTCCTCAGGTGGGCAGAGCTCTGTGAGGACATTCTGTGACTTGCACATGTTGGATAAATCAAAAGAGATCCAGATCCAGACAAGCCAAACAGTTGGCAATAATACATTGCCCGAAAGGGTAATAAAACCACCAGCTGGGATCAGAAGACATGAACTAGTTTCTGATCGGTGTGGACATTTCTGCTCAGTTTTACAAGACAAAAATGTGTGATCTCAGGTGCTCTTGAACTGCGAGTGTCTTAAGAGCTAAAAAGGAGAGCTACACTGAAATTCCTTCCCCAAATTCCCTCCTTCCTCTCAGTAATTATAGCCTTCCAGCTGACAAACTACAGGTCTGCTGTGTTTGTCTTTGCCTCTTCAGATACAACAGGTAGAGTAAGGCTTGTGTATGCTGGGCTGGCTGCCAGTCTCTCACTGGTTCTGCAAGCCAAGTACATATTACCATTCCTGGTACAACAAAAACACCGGGGGAATGAGGGAGGGAGAGACCCATTCTTTTTTAAATATCCTGGCCACAGTATTTCATAGGAAAGAGGATATTTTCAATGAGAACTTGAGTACAGCATCCTACACAGGAAAAACAGAATGTTCCCCTTTATAAAATCCTGTGAGGAAAAACTTTGCTCTGGCAAACTTAGTGAAGATGATTTATTTAAAGCAGTTCAGATGATTTGATAAATTGAAAACTAGGGTTGACTTTGGATTAGAAATAGGGGTGTGAGGAGAGGATGAGGGAGCAGGGTGTGAGGGATGTGAATGTGAAGCAAAGACCGGATCAATCTTTTATCACTGCAGTGTGCTTTCATCCCTAATGGATCCGACATGAGCAGAGACCAGCACTACCTTCCGTCACATTGCACAGGCAGGGAAGGACGCATGGAAAGATGGAGAGGGAGAGGGAGACAAAGCCACACATCAGGAAAGACGGCTACAGAGGGAAAGTGGTTCGAAACCACCTTTCTGGAATTAATCCCGACCCGAAACATGCGACCATATTATTTCACCGACATGCTGTTATGGCATTTTCAATTTACCACTGGCCCAGAGTGCATCTGCAGGAGTTGGGAAACACTCCTGATAAGGACGGCGAGAAATTAAGTCATCACAGCATGAAGAATGACTTTCAAAATTCCCATCAAGAATCCCAAGGGAGATCTCGCTGTGCATGGGTGGACTTGTTTCCCTTGCCATGCGAGCTGAGTGACAGACACGGTTAAAAAAAAAAAAAAGGCAGACAGACAGATGGATGATTTTAGAAGAGAAGGGGACTTCATCTGTGTTTTTCAGCAAGTGAAAACAACATGCAGAGAACAAGGCACGGTGACTCTCAGAGGACACTCGGCTCGCTCCATGCAAAACAGGCTCATTCATGTGAAAGACTAAAGGAATATCTAGGCAGAGGGGAAGACGAGAAGAAGTGGTAACTAAATAAGGCTGTGAAGAAAGTTGAAAGTTTTATAATGTAATGTTTTATAATTCTGCCTGCCGGCAACCACATCATTATGCTGCTGTCTGGTTTTCACTTCAGATTCAGAACTTGAAAAAATAAGGAACATTTAGCAGTATATTATATCATCACTGCTCTGCTGTGTCCCATCAAAAAGCTGGATCAACCAGATTGTAAAATCTGTACATTTTACTCCTTAAATAAATACACATATATTCTCACTTATATGCAGAGTCTGTATCAGCAAGTATATTTCAACCAGAATACATGAATAAGTGCAGTTACACAAAGATCAAATAAATGAAGATAAAATCTACGATACACGCTTACAGGTCAAAGTTGTCCGTTTGTATCCTTCCTGTAGGACCATCTATTACACTGACGTTATCTCCCTAGAACCAAGTGCATCACACAAACAGAGACAGCACATGAGGTGTAACTGTTAAACTCTCACAGTCGGTCAAGAGAGGAAAAAAAATAATCAGCTCCCGTGGGAGGGGTGATTCGATCGATGGCCCTGATTGGATAACAAATACAGCCTGCTAATGAGCTCCAAGTCCCACTGTCTGACACATAAAATGGGAAATGGGAAATGTTAAACAAGCTGCCAGCCGCACATAATAATGAGTCAACGCTTAAATAGACTTGGTTTGGTGGATTTGAGATTTGTGGCACGTTAACATAAGAAAAGAAAAAAAACCGCAGTAGGAACGCGCAGCGGTATCGAAAGAACTGAACTCTGCCCATGACCTCCATAAATGAATCTTTAATCCCTCAGTGGTAAAAGGAGCAGCCGGTGTGACAGGAGACCGGTGTAAGAGAGAGCCTGCACTTGTCTCATAGTTATAACACTCGGTGAATGTTTTCACAGCAAAAATGCCCATAGGCCTGAGTCACACAGGGAGCACTTGAGACATGCTCGAAGAGGTAAAAAAAACAACAACACATGAGGGCACAAAAGAGTGAAGTTTCCCCCAAACAGGTTTTAGCCCCTTTTGTCCCAAACAGGAACATTTAGATATCAGGTCTAATGTCAACAGGTACATGTGACAGCCCACACAGCTCACCTCCCCGGGGACATAGCACAAGGCTGCCTTTGTTTCTCTGTCACTCACTAAAAACCTACAAACACAGCTTGACACTTATTAATAATAATAGCCCTCGCATGCATGTTGGAACATACAGCAAAGCAAGAGACATCATCTGACTGACAGAAACTTCCCAGCACTGATTCCTGAACCAGGCAAGGACACGTTCAAATAGATCTCTGAAAGAAGCTCTTACACTTACCTAGTGAGAGGATCTTATCCTTCTCTTCTGTGACTTTAATTTCCTCCGTCTGTTTTTATTCTCGCCCTCACTCGGGGAAATCCTTTACTTCTGACAGAGCAGCAGAGCCGGTTGTGCAGCTGGTGTGCGAGGCAGCAAGTGGCTTATGTGTGTGTTTGTGTGTGGAGGAGTGTGCCGAGTCCAGCGGAGGTCACAGGCAGTCAGATGTGGTCACAGGAGGAGGTTTAAAGAGTGTCGTGACTTCTCCTCTGCTCCGTCTTGCGCCTTCTGCTCTCCTTGCTGCCTCGTGAATGCACTTCTACTGGGCGTCCTCGCCACAGCAAAGATCTGAGACTGCTCGAGTTCTCTCTCTCTCTCTCTCTCTCTCTCTCTCTCTCTACACCCCTCCTCCTTCTCTCTCTGTCTCTCACCCACACAGAAACACACCCGCCCAGTCACTCCTCCCTCTCTCTATCTCTCCTTCTCTCTTTCTTCCCACCCTTTCTCACTGTGCTGACAGATCTGGTACCTCCCCCTTTTCAGGTAGTTGAAAGCATGTTTTCAGCTTCGACGTTCTCCCTCCAGTATCAATTTTCTCAATTCTCTCTCATTCTGCGTTCTCCAATGACACAGAGGACGTCATGTAAGAAAACATGAGAGCAACTTAAACTTGAAAAGCTCTCTGCATGCGTGTGTGTTTACACATGAGTCTCTGTTTGTACAATCTATGACCTAAGGCATTAGACATACACCCTCTGGCCTCCAGTCACATGAACAGCTGATTACACAAATGAGGCCGTCAGGTGATTTTCTCTTCCTTTTCCTGGAATGAGGTCATAGTCCAGCCGACCAGGTGCTATTACAGAGTCTCTGTGTCTGTGTGAGTATTGGACAACACCCTGTGAAATAAAATAAGTGAACGGAGCAACCTAAATATGACCAGAAGAGCGACATTTGTACAAAACAAAGGCCTGATCAAGAACAGAAACAACGCATCACTCATGTATGAGTCAGTGGCACAAACCGGAACTCTGTTCCACTCACCACAGTCACCTCCCACACACAAACACAGAGACAAGACATGCGTGACCAATGGGTCAGGCAGAACATTTGGGAGCCTCTCAGCATGAGTCAGACCCCCCCCCCCACTCCCCCTATCTACCTACTCATCTCCCTAAAACTTAAATTTGGACACCTTCATTTCTCCTTTACCACCCTCCCCCAAACCTGAAACCAAAGACTGGACATGATACCTAGCAGCCGTCCTAGATGTAAATTAAAGTGAGAGTCGGGCTGTATTGTCCCTCATGACATCCTAAAAACATTATCATTTAGTGCTAGATAAATTAAAGATCGTAAATCTCCAGACGTATCAGAGGATATTCATTACATAAACAAATGTTTTTGATATGGGTGCCCTAAATTTTACAGCTAAAAAGATAACCTTGCCAGTGCTGTCTCTAGTGGATCAACGAGGAAATCAGTGGTTACCATAACAATATTTTCAGCATTTCGTGGGCTGCAATTTAATATTACTGATCAGCCCATAGACACCAATACCAATATTTATGTGATAAGCTAATATTAGTTAAGTTTTTTTTTATTATTATTTAATTTTAATTATTGGAAATTTTGTTCTGGACAGTTTGTAATTGCTTCTGCAAACATAGCTACTTAGTTTCCCTTAATTTGTTTCCTCATTTTCCTTATGCGAGGCAAAGACATTTGATAATTAAAAACTGAACGAAAAATAAAACTTGCAAAATGCGTTAGAAGGGGTCAGAATTAACAAAGTGGTCCCAGGTGGGAATATATGAAGACATTTTTAAAACAACTGTAGAAAAGTCAAAAGAATTTGTTTTATTATTTAATATACCATACTGCATGAAACCGACGTAGTTATGAAACCCAGATGATTCAGCAGCAGCAGACCATTGACAACACCTCCTTCAACCATGTGTTTACTTTGCCTTCATCTGACATCACATTGTATTCTCAGAGACTAATGAGGACACGCAGTCACAGCGCCTCATAACCAGTGACCACACTGTATAAAGCAGATCTTCCAAAAATAGATTACTTGGAATAATTGCATTAATTTATTGAATTAAATCGCACATACAAAAGACCACAGAGAAGAACGCCGAAGCTTGTGGACATCTGAGTCACAAAGGCCCACGGAGAGTCGGTTCATATCTATGTGAAGCGTTTCCCTGATCCGTCTATAAAGCAAAGCTTTTGGCACATCTAAGAGCTGTGTTGTCTGACAAATCACAAACCACACTCTAGAAAAAAGACGTGGGGTGAGAGTTTCTTGAGGCATGGCTTATGTACCAGAGGAGACAGTGAGAAAAGGCTAAGGTGCCAAGGAGAAGTGACATAGCAGAGAAGTAAGTAAAATGTATGGATCCTGACAGTATTACCCTTCAGTGTGATCATGTGCGTGTCCATTGCCAGACCCAGACCAAGTGAATTTAAAGACTTCTGTATAACACAAGAGTATGTAATGGTTAACAGTCTTCCTTATTGCGGGGTCCAACATAATCAATGGCCCATGGCCTGTGAAACTTTAATGCAGGTTGGTGTTCATCCAGGCCATTGACAGGTCTGCTTATGAATAGATCGTTGCTCTTTTCAAAAAACACTTGGTATATAGAGCCTGGACCCTAATATACATCACCAACGTAATATGTTGAAGGTAAATTATCATCCACTATTACTATGAGGGAATGTGGGCCAATGGAAAAAATACAATGGACCATGGTATTGGACTAAGAGTCTGAAGACAGACAGACAACAGGGCTGAAATCAGGGTGGGTGAGGGTATTATAATGTGATGTGGAGGATTATCAGTCCAAAGCCTCCGAGACCTTCCTGACACCTTCCAGGCATTCCTCAGGGTACCTCCCACTGTTGTGCCTCCTTCATCCCACCCTCCCCTGTCAGACCCCCACATATCATCCCTCTTTTTCTGCGTGACTCAAACATTCTTGTAACCCCCTTCCCTCCTCCTCCGACCCTCCCTCTGCATTCAGCAAAGGCACTAAAGAAAACAAAGAGGAGGCCGAAAGTATTTTTAAAAAACGCTTTCGGGAAAGAAATCCATCTCCGTTTTTGAACTTATTAACCAATTGTGCTAACCTAGAAGTGCACTCAGCTCTGCAGTCAGCTATTTGGTGGCATTCTATCACTGTCCACTACTAAGTTAGAGCTTAGCAACTGATTGTAGGAATAAATATGTCCAAAGAGTGGTAAGTCAGCTCAGAGGAGACAAGAAGATGAGAAATAGACTGGTTGGGTTGGGCAGTAGCTCAATAGGTTCCGTGGAGGGGAGCAGAGAGAGGGGAATACATGCTGATAGTGTCTTTGTTGGCCATTATTCATCAACAATGAATAGCACAATGTTGCTACTACGGCGTGCCCCTTCACAACTTCCCCCATTGAAACCTCTACTCCTTCTTCTCACTCTGTTTATTCAGCTTTCGGCTAAAAACAGCTTTCAACAGGTGGACAGCAGGTTGGTCGAGACAAAAGCCTGGACAGCGAATGAAATGAGAGCTCTCTATTTTCAGATGCCAGAAAACAAGTTACAAAATCCTGAACTTTTGTTGACATCGGTTTTCAAACTCATGGCAAGCGACGTAAGGTAGTAAAGCTCTGTTTGTCCCAAACAAGCCTAAGTTTAGCATTGCTATCTCATTATGGTCAGGCAAATGCTGTTGCTCCAGTGGTGTTGCTATGCCTTGTGTATCATTATGACAGACGTGATGGCTTTCCCCAGCGAAGGTAATTGCACTGCTGAAACATAAATATAGCATATCCCACACCAGGAACAGACAAAGACTTTTGTTTTCTTCCCAGAAACGTGGCTCAGAATATGATTCATGTTTTAGTAGCAAATGTGTGTCACTATATAATTCTTCTACAAATAAATGCATTTGTATTGAAAACGCATTGCCAGGCTGAAGGTGAAGACAAAGAGATGACAGGGGAGTACAAAGTGAAAATGACAGGAAGAGAGATTCAACTGGATCTACATATACACTGCTGGTAAACAAATGTTGTATCCCTCCAAACAGGGGATAGAAAAGAGGCCAGAAAAGAAAAACACACAGCCTTATTTTGTTACTCTCTGAAGACTCCTCTCAGGTCAGACTAACAAAGCACATAAGAGAATCTCAGTCGGCTTTTAGCAGCTTCCAAGTTGTCAGGACTTTGGCCACACTCTGGCACCCGTTCTCCATCGTCTCTCTTTCCTCCTTCTTTACTCAGAACCAGGCAGGACTGGCTACGACCTAAGCTACCATAATTTAAAAAAAAAAAACAACAGCACTTCTACCTCTAACATGGCTTTGTGTTTCATTCTTGAAAAGCTACTGCAGATGAACAGCTATTTTTAGAGTTGAAATCAATTTGGACATCGTTCATAAGCTGCAGCATTGTCCCTTCATTGCTTTCAAGTGGTCCTGTTGGAAATATCTAACTATTCAAACTGTCTCCTTCATCCCCTCTAGCTAAGCCAGTTTGTTTCAATCCTGCCTCTAGATATATAGCCGCTCTCTGTCTCTTGAGATAAAGCGGTACCATTAGAGTCACACTCTGCTGCTTGGCAGTGTTCCTATCAGTAAATGGAAATAGGCTACAGCCAGTCTGATTAGTACAGGGAAACAGTTGTGACTGTCGTAAAGCCCTTAACTTTCCTTCATGCACACAGATGTTTGGGATGTTGACGTTGAGTCTGCACGCCCATCTTATCATTTCTCTCTCATCCAAAGGGTGCAGGTGAGTCAGAGAACAAAGAAAGTCTATTTTGAGTCACCGTGGTGTTCTTGCCAGAGACAACAGCTCCAAGCCTCATGGATTTCTTGGGATAGAGCGGGGACCCAACCCACAAGGTATGAGTCTGGTCGATGCACAAAGACAGAGTGAAGAAAGATGAAATGTTGGCCAACATGGGGGGGGGGGGGGGGGTGAAACTGCCGATTTAATTATATTGGTAATAACGCACGCAAAAGAAATTGGGGTGGGGCACTCAATGGACAGGAAATGGGGGTTAGTAACAGGGGAGCTATCAGGTGGGTGCAGGTCAGGGGTCGGAGGTAAACAAAGGATTCATAAGCCCCCCACAGAGCAAGGGAGAGGCCCCCCGGACACACTCACTGAAGCCCAGTCTGTCTGTCTACACCTTTCTCGACAGGCAGTGCCTCAGGCTTTAGTGTGTTTGTCTAACAATGTTTCCTTACATGTTTTTGTCAAGTCTACATGCTTTTCTATTGTGCCCTCCATTTAGGCTACGATGTTACACTTTTCTGGCTGGTTATTTAAAAACATTGTTTACAACTGGTCTGGTGTCTAGGGGGAAATAAACTATCCAAACACCTGCGGGAACAACAGCATTTAAAAGCTTTCACTGCACCAGGCCTGTCATCTCTTTCCTTTTGTGGCTTTAGTGGATCAAAGAGAAGCTGTAGCTGTGTTACAGTAAGAAAATCTTTTGTAGCTGCAGCTACGATCATGCTCTAAAAGCACACACACACACACACACACACACACACACACACACACACACACACACACACACACACACACACACACACACACACACACACACACACACACACACACACACACACTTGCATGTTGTATTTCTCTCATGAAACAATGTTCAACAACAGATATTTTAGTTTGTAGCAGAGGACATATGCAAAACTGATTCACCAGAACTTCAAGTACAGACACTTAAAAACCTGTTGAATTTTAATGAGGCCGGTGAGACTGCCATCGCCATCTTTATCCTGATGGTGGAGGGTTTGAGCGTGTGCTGGAGTGGGCATGTACGTGACACTGAATTAATGACATGACGTGGGTGTGGGCGTGTGTGGGTGGATATGCCAGATTACTAATCAGCATTAGACAAAGGACATATGTGTGCAAGTCTGTGCATCTCTCCCACGTGTCTTGCACATATTCTCCTCCATGTCTGCATAAAGCCCTATCAGCAGGAATGTTAGGATTGTCGGGTCAGCAGTGGTGACATCATGGCCGCCCGTCAGAAGCAACAACAAGGCCTCAGCGCCTTTTTCCTCCTAGTTGCATCAGCTAGATGCTACCAGGCTGTGGATCAGTGACACCCACTCCAACCCTGCTTCCGGATCACTTTTTCCAAAACATGTCAACACTCGAATAATTTGCCGTTGCCACTCTCACCGGTACGTCACTTCGCAACTAAACATCAACCAGCAGTGAATGTGCGTGGTCAGGCTGGCCTCCTTGACCGTAGTAGACATGAAATGGCAAATGTTTCCATTTGTGAAATCAAATGTTGATGGGTTGGAAGCTGAAAAAGGATCTGAGCAACATTGACAAGTGACTAGTGAACCAGAGGGTTGTGGATACCCAAGGCTCACTGAAGCCTGTAAGGAGAGAAGGCTGTCCTGCATGGTGCAGTCCCACAGAAGAAATACAGATTGCTGAAAATCTCAATGCTGACAATAATTGAAAGCGGATAGCTGTGAAAGCACACAGTTCATCATAGCTTACAGCAAATGGAGCTGCGTTACAGTAGAGTGGTCAAAGTCAGAACTGGACCAGGACAAGGGTAAAGGCTCTGATGCTATAAGTCTTGGTGCCACAGGACACCTTTACAGGTCTTGTGAGTCTATGCCTTCACAGGCCGGAGCGGTTTCGGTGTCACTAGGGGGGACCTACACAAAATCATCCAGTGGTTTTAATGTTGTGGCTGATGTGTGTAAATTGGCTTTATCATTTTAGCAAGTCCAGATGAATGATCTTTTAAAACACTCAGGCTTTACACCTGCTTGAGGTGGTCTAAGGTTAACAGCCAGACATAATGGTTTGAGTGAGCGCCTCAAAAGGAGACAAAGTATAGCCTGAGGGGATGCTAATTTGGAGAAGTGAACTACGCAGTCACTACTTAAGTCAGTGCTTTTCTCAATATTTACATTCCGTTATATAAACAACAAATATCAGTGAACTCAACCAGCCAAACACGTTTGACATTATTCTTAGAAAAATCAATTCATCTGCCTCTGGCAAACTATTCTTTCATCCGTCCCTTGCCTATGTGAGCGGTCAAGTGTCAGCAAACAGATGCTAGAGTGTTTATGTACGAAGGTGTGAGTGTGTAAGTGCAAGGGATCCTCCAGGTCATCAGATAAAGTGCATCCTAGGGAGGGGCAGGGAGCCAGTTTTCAGCATTGTCATGGTAACCAAACACAGCAGCGACCACCTGGTTGGTGGAGCCCAAGACGGGGGAACTTAAAGGGCACCACTTCAGGACGATAAACCGTGCCAGAGAATCCTCCCAAAGTGGCCCTGCTTCCACAACACAACCCATATTGTGTTGAAGCCATGACGAGCACAGCGGAGCAGAGAGCGCACACAGCTGTTGAATCTTTCATGGGACATAAAAAGAACTAAGCCTATACTGTACATCTCTCATTACAACAGAGTTATAAGTTTGGGCCGTCTTGTCTGTGTAATCTCCACAAGATTTTAGTCCCTGATTATCCTGTTGGACATTTAAAAACCATGTGACAAGCCAACCATGGTTAGATACCATATGTCCTAGACACGCTCACCTAAGTTAGAAGACGTCACAGTACACAATGATACGGCTGACAAAAAATGAATGCTGAAAAAAAAAACATACTGTCAAAGCGCTCAGCCAAGATTTTCCTGAACATGTCAAATCCTGTTACCATGGTGACTAATGCAACTGATAAGAACATCTGTCAAATAAACAGTGACAAATATTTTTTTTTACTTTTAAACAACTAGTCATTGTTTAATCAATGACTAATCTTTCCTGGCTCTTGCAGGATTAAAAAACAAGTTGAGAGGCGTATTCAGAATCAGAAAAAAAAAGCAAACTCTGAGAAAAAGCACTTAAAACTCAACAAAGAAAGCCATTTATGTTACTCACCTCTCACAGTCCAGTGTTCTCTCTACCTGCCTGATGAAAAAAAAGGAGAAGAAGGAAAGCAGGAAGAGCAACAACACTGTCACTGTGCGTTGTGCTCACCGGCTATCTGATCCACCACAGCCTGCGGACGACACAGAGCAACTGAGAGAGACCGGCTCAGAGCAATGCTAAAGGGGGGGGGGGGGGGGGGGGGGGGGGGGGGGTGAAGAGAAAAGTGAAGTGGTGTCGCCATTCCCCATCACCCGGGAAACCAACGCGCTTTCAAAGAAAAATCGGCCAATGGCAAACACCGGCAATTGTGTTCAGACAAAAAGTCACATGACTGCCCCGACACCACTCCCTTTGCACAGAGTGAGAAGGGAGGAGAAAAGTAGTGCTGGGGGGTAGAGGGTGATAAAGCAGGGGGAAATAAAGAAGCGAGCTTGGTATGGAAAAAGAAAAAACAGGGGAAAAGATAGATATTGTTCGGGCATTGGGAAGCTCATCCTACAAATGGGCTCACAAACTATGTTCCTCACAGTTCTATCTCCACACCAGCCCTCCACCAAGCAGCTTTGTTCTGTTTATTGAGAGGAACAACGCTGAGCAGGGCATTGTGACACTAATGACACAGCTTCATCTTCAGGTGGTTCCCCTCAAACAGCACCTGTCTCCTTCCATATCAGGCCATTCATATCTGTTTGTGTGCATAGCTTCACCGTGTTGACCGTCAACATGTAAACACATGATCTTTTAAAAGTTGCCTCCCCGCATTTATGGCAATTTTACATTTCTTCACTGAAGTGGGTCTATTCGGTGAAGAGGAAATCTCCTTTACAGTGTCAATGGTACATGTATCATGTCACAAGGTTTGTATTATTGTAAAGTGATGGACTGTGAATTTCATTTGTTTTTGTTTGTATGTGGGTTTTACTTATAAGTGGGAGTTTGGAATTATCTTTTTTGATAGTGTGGGCAATATTTAAAGTTGGGCTAATAACAGAAACAGTTAAAAGGAAAGTCTTTAATCTACTGCATATTCTAAACTTGTTAAATTTTGGGACCATTTGGTTTATTACTGCAGAAATGATGTGCACTAATAGCAGAAACACAACATTACAAATAAATTCACATTATTCATATTCAAAGAAAACCCCAAAGGATAATGCAATTTATTTTTAGATGTTTAGACAATTCTTGTCACAGGGATGCTTCTGTCAACCAAAGAAAAGTAGAAAGTATTCTTAAATACTATAATCAGAATTCATTAAACTCAAGTTAGAAAATATATATAGTAGAATAGATGAGGCAAAGAAAGAAAAAGCACAAAAGCTAAGTTTTGGGAACTAATTGTCTTTTTGTTGTTGTTTCAACGTGCTTCTGGTGTTTTTTCATGGATCAAAGTTAAATAATTCATATGGAAAGGCCTTCTTGCTTCATCTTGTGCTGCAACCACAAATCCAACAGACCAAGGTGGGACTGATGTGTTGGGCTACATCAGAGTTGAGACCATATTGGTAATGATGAAATGCAGTGTTGTCTCTGGTTTGACGTATAAACAGGAGCTATATAATCATTGGATCCATCCTGCTCCTCTGTAATCATTCAAAGTGCTGATTTTGTCAAGTGTTAAAGATAAAACTAAGTCTCAATGATCAACATCAAATTACTTACCAGGCTTTTATCTCATCTTTGTTGTTTGGTTTTCTTCCTTCTTCAGGTACACTGTTTATTATTATCAGAATCCTGCTGTCAATGCAAGACACGTAGACCAGAATATAGCTCATGCCTGGTCAATGAGGAGGTAAATACAAGCGCTCTCTCTGGCTAACAAAAATGATAATGGAAAGGAACAAACATATGTAAATGACTGAGAAGTGGGTAAGAGTGAGCTGTCTACTTCACTGCAGATGGTGTAACATCTCCATATCTGTCTCAAGACCAGACTCCTATTTAGGTAGGAAGTTGCTTTCCATTCTCTTCCAAAAGAATACTCCAGATGTTGATCCTCATTCAAAACAGAACCTGGTACACGGCAGAGGTCAGAGCCCAAAGGAGCCAGCAGAGCTACATCATCTGCGATGCACAAATCCCTTTTCAGGTTGAATAATTTGATTCAATACTGTATCAGCAGACCACTGAAGAGAGACTGGAAAAGGCATTTCCATAAGGTAGTCTCACCACCGACACCAGATTAATCTTGCTACGACACTCAGGCTGGTGCTTTTCCTGTTGTACAAATACATCTACTTGTACTTCTGTTTTTTGCTTGAGTCTTCTATAGTACACATAAAGTTCACAATATAAAATCCCCCTAAGTGTGAAGTTCATCATGTTTTTACTTTGCACACTGGCATCTGCCAAGGGTAGTAAACTGAATTACAGTGAGGCTCTCCAGCATAAATTCCCAAGAGAACAGAGAGACAATACAGTCTATCAATGTTAGGCAGCAGGTTTATTACTCAGACTGGGGTCTCGCATCCAACCCTTTCTCTGCAATGCACTGTACACTTGAACACAATCATCTGCCTTGTAATACATCGCCTCAGCACCAGAAAATTACCCCACTTCAGATGTGGCGGCGGCAGGCACGTCTCCTTCTCGGAAAAGCAGTTACCAAGTAAAAAGGGGCCCAATTACCTCCCTACAGAGCGAATGTGACAGGACAGCTGATGAGCCACAGCGGAGAGGAGGTGACAAAGCCGATAGCATCCGGAGCTTGGACAGCAATGACACGTCTGAGACCCTGATATTGATTTGTTTAAAAAAAAAGGCAACAGAAAGGACTACCTGAGGATTAACTATCCTGTATCGGCATGTCAATAGATAACAGGCACATTCTAGCTCCAGGCTTACAGCAGATAATTTGCAATATTAAAACACACAACCTGGAGATTAGATCTAATCAGAAAATATCCCCAAAAACCGATTACCTTCTTGCAATCTGGGTTTTTTTTCCGCTAACCTGCATCGTGTTGAGCTACCATGTCCAGCTGAAGCAAAAAAAACACGTAGTCTATATTTACACTTGTTTGATGGTAAAAGAAATGTGATTTGATACTTGGCAACAGATTAAACAACATGGAAAGTCTCCCTGCATTCCTGAAAGCTGATACATTAGAAGATGGGGTGAGAGGGGGGTTGTTGGTGTTGGAATGATTTAGAGTCTGCCAGATGAAGATTGGGTATCGGTGTGGTGTGTGTACATGTGTGTGGTGTGTGTGTGTGGTTTGTGGTGTGTGTGTGTGTGTGTGTGATTCTCAGCTGGTCGAAAAGCCTTTATGCTCTCTGGCGCTGAGCAGCTGGACAGATGAGTCATCATGTACGGATTTCATAGTGCGGAGGGGGCAGAGACATCGAGTAACTCAACATTTTACCGGGCTTTTTTCATTTAATTCCAGCCAACCTCAAACGGAGGAAAATGCTGAATCAACTTTGACTTCATCACAGAGCATATATCCAGTCACAGGATCAGAAATATTTGGCTCTTTAAATTAAATTTAGCGACGATGTATCATCTTCTACAAGTTCTGCATAATGATGACCCAGAATGGATCTCAGTCTCTTTCTCACACACATTCTCCTGCAAATTCTATCTGGATAATCCATCAAGGATTACTCCGGAAACTAATTGGACAGGGAAGACCACACACTAATTGCAAAAACTTACATCAAATATGCATGAAAAGTGATTAAAAAAAAGCGGCGGCACGGGCATGGCCGCGACAAACCATTTGCAAAGTTGAGTTGAATCGTGAAGTGGAAAAGAAAAGAGGGGAAGAAAACGATAGTGTTTGAAAAATACAAGGAACTAAGAGAGAACATGTACAGATGTGATGAGAAGAGGAGGAAGTACAAGAAACAAGATCAGGAAGACAAATACTGTCACGTGAGATACTGAACAGGTAAGTAAAGAAGGATGGTAAACAAACTGATAACATAAAGCCTCACTGTATATATGCAATCAGAATGTATATGGTGAATACAGATGTTCAGGTTAGCTGCTCTGAAGTCGAACTCACACACACATATTTGTAGAAAAATAATTCAATATATTTGTCTTTTTAATCACCCGAACTGCTGAAGCTTCTTACTGTCGATTAATCTGACAGACTGATCAACAATGAAAGTATTGATTTACAACAATAAAAATAAGAAGAGAAAAGAATCAAAATGTTCGATTCATTGTGATAAATCAATAAAATGGCCAATTTCTCAATATTTGAATCCACCGTCGATCACAACAACACGTGTTTTCTCTATATGTTCCGTGGTAATGTGAACATCTCAAAGCAGATGCTGATGATCGAAACAACGACGATCAGTGTTTGTATTTGTGTGGAGGGTTGTTGACGTGACACTGTGACCGTGGAGCCTCGTTGTTTCACTAAGTTAAATATATGAGTGTTTAAACACAACATTAACAGCTGTACTTTAGCGTCGCTGAGTTCGAGCTAGCGCCACGTTAAGTGAACTATGAACAAACGTGGTTGTGAAAGCGAAATGAGACACGGACCATAAATCACAGTGGCGCGGGAAACAACCACATCATTAAAGCCACTTAAGGTCACTGACTGCGGGTCAGTTCCTAACTCTAGCTTGAGTTGCGCAACCAGAACGAGGTCAGTGAGAAAAGTTCCGGAGGGTCAGTTCTTCGTCAGTTAGCCCGAAGCGTCCAGCTGCAGGTGCAGCGCTCACTTTACAACACGTCGCTTCTGCTCTGACAGTCCACAGACGTTTACACCGCGTGTTGTTGTGCAGTAAAGCATTTTAAATTACTCACAGACGGTGAGTTGGTCGGTCCCGTTCCCGCGGAGGAGCGACACTCTCATCCTCCGGTCAGAACTTCGCCAGAACTCCGCTTGATGCGAGACGAACAGGAAGCAGCAATACCACAGTGTCCGGTCAGGGATTTCACAATAAAGGTGAGAATCGAGGGTATCATTGGGGTTTTAATAATTGTATTAAATCTTCAATAATATACAATCACATACATTGTATATATCTAAATATTATTATTATAATGTAAAATTGCAACAATAAATTCAAGGATAATTATAAATTTCTTCTTTCAAAAACATGATAAATATATATAGTATGAAAGTATAAAGTTTTTAGGAACAAGACATTTGCATGCATTTGTACATATTTAGTAAATGACTGACTTCCCTTGATAACTGTTTCTGAGAGTTGAGCTGAATTTCCACGGCAACATTATACAAACATCTTAGGTCCTCATATATATATAATGTGATGTGCATTTCTTGGGAAGATCCCGGGAAGATTGCGGACTACAGGTGATTTCACCTGAGGTTGGGGCACTTGCAGAAGAGGAGACTGTGATTTCTGACAAAAGCCATCACTGGTGAAGGGGATGCTATTTTCAAAATATACATGTTGCAGCGTGTGTTCGAGCTGTGATGAGCAGGAAGTGTTTGAAGCGGAAGGTTATAATTATGTCTGTAATAATCTTTTCAGCACCTGAAACATTCATTCGTAAAAGCATAGATTGTTTACTAAACAAAGGGAAGGGAAGTCACCCATTTGTCAATCATCACTCATCTCAACAAGATTAGTTTTTATTGGATCAGAATTGTGTAAACTGAAAAGGTTTCTAAGCAATAATACAGCATTTAACCACTAAGAAAACAGCTGGTGTACCAAAAGATCAAATATTGTGTCATCAGATTCCTATATGTGCAAATATCAAAGATTACAATACTTAAAAGCAAATATTTCACCTTCATCTTTCATCTCTCTGAAGCAAAGATTCCTTTATTTACTAATCGTATTTGTGGTGCGACGTGTGGCTTTGCAAACATGCGTAAGACTAAAATAAATGTTGTATTCGTCCCACAAATTACAATCACTGCCCTGAAACCAGCTTTTCTGAAGAGGAAACAGCTGAAAGGGAATGACAAAGCAGAAAACTACAACAGCTGTTTGTGGCTTTCTTCTGTAGGAATAGGTTATCAAACAAACACTGTTAAGCCCTGGAACATATTCATTTAAAATTCATGTGTGCAGTGTTAGTCGGCCAGAAAACAGGCTGCTATCTTAGACCCGTTGCATTTCTTCTTTTTTATCTTTAACTACAGGTAATCCCCACTGCCTCTCGCTGCTCGTATGAACACATGACCCTGAAACAGGATGAGATGTGAATGCAGCATTAGTTCTTTTATATTCGTTCAGCATTACAAAACAACAAGTGAGAGGATTTCCTTGGTAGTTAATGTTGATATGAGCTATCCTTCCAGAAGTTGTTGTTTTTTTATCATTGATTGTTTTCTTTATTAAAGTAACAAACAAAGGTATATTCAGTTTTGTTTTGGATGATTTAAGTTAAGTATGAGAAAAATGAATATGACAGAAATATCCTCAGATGGGTTTGCAGCATGTGGAAGGAAAACCAACCTTGATGGTACAATTCAGGTATAACAGGAAAAGTGTAGCTTATTAATACAACGATAAATACTTCATTCACTGACTTTATCACTGACCTGATTTGAGTAGACGTATGTAAACATTACAAAAATACTATTTACATATATGTACAATGGGACCTGCCCACAGTGAGTTGTCCCCTTTGGGAAGCTGATAACAGTCTTGTCAGAATACCCACCAACAATCAATAAGTTATTTTATAAGACAAGGTGAGGAAAAATGTAACTTTCTGAAGTAAACTTACTTCAGAAAGTCGTTAATAGGAAGAAGTACCTCTGCAAAGGATGATATTTGGCATGATTCTGCAAAAACTGGTCAACTTACTTCCAAAAGCATCTTTTGGAGCAGTGGAACATGACCCAAATAAAAACCTATTAAATTATCGGTATTCAGGTCAGGGAATGTATCCAGGAATCTTTTCATCACTTTCTTTAACACTGTGGACATGGCAAGTTTTAACATTTTCTCCCATTATCAGAGAATATTTCACAGAACTTGGTGGGAAAAAAAGAAGACATATTTAGGGGGCTGAAATGTGTGTGTGCAATTTGGTGCAGCCACTGTATGGTAATTTACATTTTGGCTCGAATCTGGACAAACAGAGGGATCCAGGAATTGTTTTATTACTTTCTGTGACATTGGAGGAAAGTGCTAAACTGGGTGCCGTTCCAGCTGTGAATACAGTACATTCGTGCCTTTTGAATACCATCAAAGACTGTGTTTCTGCCTTTGGCTGTGAAGGTGTCAACAGAAAATGAATTATGCAGGTTAAATATGTTGAAGGGAAAGGAATTTTCCTTCTGGCAAGAACATGTACAGTACAAACTGCTTCTGCCGGGCCTGTCTCAACTCATTCTGTAGGTGTTTCCAGGTATATTTCCTGATGGAAAATGTTACCTCCAGTCAATAATATCTTCATCTAATAGTATAAAATCTAACTAACACACCTATTCCTTTACTCTGATAAAGTTATACATTGATGTTAGTTTATATATGTTTTTATATAGGTTGGTTTGTCACTGATATTCACAACCATCTCTTTAGTTGTGGCTACGTCTCTGAAAGCTTTGAAGTCTTAGAGGAATGTAAGTACAACCCACCTGACACCATCATGAGTTGAATGGATTCATATCAAACACATGTGGTATTTGTTGTCCTTGTAGTCACAGCATGGGCTGACACAGTTTCCTCTGCTTCAGTGTGTTAGAAATGTCAGTTTGTTTGTTTGTTTACCCGTGTGTGTGTGTGTGTGTGTGTGAATATTTGGGACAGAGATATGTATTAATTTGTTGTTTTTTACTCTGTTATCTGTCATATTTACTTAAATTATAATATTATAATAATCTAAAGCCTGTTTTTTATAATCATCCAAAGCAAATTTATGATGCAGTGACACTGCAGTACTCCAATGTTTTTAGAAATTTGGTTAAATAGAGCATCTTCATGGACTCTGACTTCTCTAGATACAGTCGTATTTTTGTTAGATAAAAGATACAACGTATGCTGTTAAGACAAGATCGTTTCTTCTCTTGACAATAAGGATAACTCCAACTGGTATGAAGAAAATCTATCATTCCAGATAAGGCATCAGTGCAGTGGAATTCTTTCACCACATATCAACTAAATGAGGGAGGTAATAACTGGTATTGACTGGGGGAGTGAAAGTCAGTTTTTACATGCCACTTTAGGTCTCCAGTTCTGAATACATATGAGAATAACCCTTTTTCCAAGAAATTACAGGAGAGTAAGTGGACCCTCCTCCCACCATGGCACCATAAAAGGCCTCATTTTTCATTCCATCCACCTCCATCTGTGTCTTCAGACAGATAATAGCTCAAGTGAGATTGAAGTGGGCCTGGAAACACCTGACAGGGAGCAAAAGGAGAGAAACAATCCCACAAGTGAAGCAGCTGTGTGAGGAAAAAAAACATTCGAAGGCGTATGATGGAAAGAGTTGCTAGAAGATAACAAAGACGGTAACGGGGTTATATAAGACCTGTCTCCTGGTTGAGTGGGTGTCTGCGCTTGCATGTACACACACATCATACATTCCTGTGTCTGACACGCGTACACCTCTTAATCCAGCGCTGTTGGCAGGAGTATTAGTGCTCTCAAGGTCTAATGACGGGCCTGTGCTTTATTTCTTTGATTCATCTGACATCCTGCATGTGTGGATAGATCTGAAGCCTCGATGACAGAAATATGGCAAGTGTTTTATAGTGTGTGTTTATTAGAGTGCGTGTGCACGTGCTCACATCGGGTATTCTCAGATAAGATCGGGCAAGTTTGGAGACATCAGCGATATGGTTGTAGGGCTTTTCCTTGAAATGGAATTCCGTTAAAAAAAACAAAAAAACATTGTGACACCTCCAAAACAAACAGCATCATGTGCCCCTGAAGAACTACAAGGGTGTGAAATGTGCCTCTCTCTCTCTGTGTGCCTCATCTCCTCAAATACTGTTTGTCACGAATGTGTATCAGGACAGAATCAGTCATAGATTGTCCTTCACAGTACAATGGCCGTGTAATTCCCCCATAACTCCTGGAAAACAACAGGATATGACACAATTAGAATATATCAATTCGAATAAATGATATGATCCAGTCCATTACTCCTGTTATAATACATCATACAATATTTTGTCCTGCACCAGCAGAGGGAAAAGTCAATGTTTGCATGTTTTATGTTTGTATAATGTGAATCACGCACTTGATGCCGTAGATGTGTTCACACAGGGAGGAAAAGAATGAATCATGGGTTTTCAAGGGGGTGGATGTGAGGGGTTGTTTGCTCAAGGAGGTGAGAGTGATTGATAGTTTTTCATTTAATGTTTAGAGATAGTGCCTCCAAGTGGCAAACATGCGTTATTGCACCAAGATTATCTGGACAGTCTGGACAATCATGACTTAACTCAACCTTTACATTTTTCAAAACCTCGTAGCTCTGGGGTAATTAAAGAAAAATAATGTAAAGTATATTAAGTTTTTTTTCCAATGTTTTATTTATTTTTATACAAGGTAACACTTGAGTGTTAATAGTGAGACATTTCAACCTGAGAAATAGAAATGTGAGGTTATTAATTACACCCAACATTAATTCTAAAAGAGGGATTATTTCATTATAGCATATCCTCCAATTAAATTCGTTTTACTTATTTGAAAGGATATTGGTTCCAACAGTAGAGTTGCTGCTTTTAATATCTACTTCATCTTAAAAAAAAAAAAGAGAGAAGAACATCTCATGGAAAAATACTGGAACTCCAGACATACACCTTAAAACCTGGTGCGAGTGAGGTTCAGAACAAAGTCCTCTCCAATGGCCTCCCCTGCTATTCCATGTTTTTAATGATAAGGAACAATAACACACTATTCATACTTGTCCCTGGCAACGCGTCAGCCCATTCTGCTGTCAGTCTGGGTGTGAGCTCCCTCTGCAGGGCTGGAGTGTGTGGTGTGGGTGATGTTTCTGCAGCGCGGCCCTGGCTGTGTGAGGACGAGTGATTGCTGGCCTGTGTGGGAGCTTGGACATCTGAGGGACGTGGCGGGGCTGTGCACTGGAAGAGTCCACGTCCACACTGAAAGACAGGGAAACTTTCATTAGAGCAACAACCCTATGTGAACACATCTATTCACATCACAGTGAAGTAACACATGTAGTTCTAGAAGTGTTGAACAGAACAAATCCAGTAACTTCAGGGTGACACGAGTCCAAAGACAACTAGATTCGATCATTGATGAATCCTTGGTGCCCGTAGGTGTGAACGTTAGTGTGATGAGTTATGTGTTGGCCCTGTGACAGACTGATCCTGCCTCTCGCCCAGTGTATGCTGGGATTGGTAGAACTAATGGATGGGTGGGACTTCTATTTGATTAAGATCCATTATTCTAACAGCAAATATAATTAAGGAGTTCTAAACAGCAGAAACAGAAGACCAATATTTCATGTTTATTCTGTATAAATTCATAGACTGATACATATAAACGATGCCATACCATGGATCCATATGCCCTTCAGCCAGGGCACTTGTTGGTGGCAGGCGAGGTAACCTCGTCCTGGTCCCCTGCTGGACCTGCTGGAGTTCCCGCTCCATGTTTCCTGCTGCTGTGCCTATCTGGTGGGAGCACCTTGCTTTGCCAGAAACAGGTAAATGTTCTGAGCTGGCCGGGCTGAGCCGAAGCCGACGTGCACGAAACCCTTGTGGTTTGCGGTTACCAGGAGCTGCTGTGGCACTGACGGGGGGAGAAGGGGACAACGAGGTGTCTGAGGACAGGGACAGCCGAGCCACGTCTCTGTGATGCAAGTCTGTAAAAAAAAAAAAATCATTACAAAAGGTTCAGGAGCAGCCATTAATCTCCTGCTATTGTGTCTTTCTTTATTAACTTTAATGTTACTGTGGAAAGAAAATCATTAGTTCTCTCATGTTTCCAGTCCTTTTAGTAGCAACATAAAGCACATTCGTTCGGTGGGTATTCACCTGGGGCGAGAGACTGAAACGAGGAATCTCGGCTTTCACCACGCCGCTCCCCTCCATGTTCTTCATCGCTCCTGTCATTCCCCATCCTACCAAAACCTTCTTCATCATCATCATCATCATCATCATCATCTCCCTCCTCTTCTTCATCACTGTGTTGAATAGCCAGGACCTGTGGTACTCTTTCCTGTCTCTATGGCCTGGAGACGCCTGAAAAATGGAGTAGATAGCGGATATTTGTTGTTTCAAATAGTCTGTCATGGCAAGATGGAGGTTAAGAATTAGCTTTTGCATAATTTAGTGTATAATTTAGTGTTAAAGAGAGGGAGCTGTGCAAGTAGTTAGTACCTGCTGTGCTGCTGCCCGCCAAGCTCTGAGTTCAGCGAATATATCACCACGTTCCCGAACATCAGGCTCCTCAAGGTCGTACGTGTGCTCTGGTACGTGGATGAGCAGGTCGCGGGGGGTAAAAGTAGACTTGGTGGGCGCCGTCTATGAGAAAGAAGCGAGGGGTGAATGAGTGTGTTGGTGGCAGAGGAGGCGAGAGAACATAACAGAAAAATAGAGGCCCAAGAGTTGAGTGCATCAATTATGGATATACACTTGGGTAAAGGGCAGACAGAGAGGAGGGAAAACAAACACAACAGGGGCTTACTGAACAAGAGGGACAGGAGAGAGGAAGACTGGGGGACTGCAGCGGTGTGTGTGTACATGCCAGTGTGACGGATCACATGGTGTTGGCAGCGAGGGCTCCATCTGTCACATCCCTCTGACACCGCTGCAGCCTTCACACATCTCCATCCCCCTGTGTCCTGCCACCGCTGTGCCTGTCCTCTCTCTCAGGTCTCTGTCCTCCTGCTAATACTTCGCTCTTTCTCTTTTATATACCGACTACGACATTAAAGCGATGAAGCTGCTGAAGCCAGACAGCCATAATGGGCCTGTCAAGGGTTCTCTTTTCAGTAGACACTAAATGCTCGGCTCTCCGGGACCCAGTGTGCATGATATGATGGATTGGTGCAGATTTGCTTTTTTAAAGGAACAAGGTGATTTTTTTCACTGAAGGAATTCTGTTGTTCCAACACACACCACCTACCTTCAACTTCTCGCGCCTCGCTCGAATAGCTTGGACTGGGTTTCCACAGTACACGATCTTACCAGCTCCTTCAAGAGTCAACAGATTAGAGGATGAGAGAAAATCAAAGTCTTTTATCATAAATATTTCCTCTCGGTCGCACTGGTGAGTAAAGACTGGAGCTGATCGTGTGCGTGCAGGGTGATGCTAATTAGAAGAAAAAGAAAATGACACTAAAACACAGAAAACTGCCACAACAGTTATAGCAGCAACAAATAATTTATAATACTGATTAGAGAGACTGTGGTTGGACACAGTCACTGGTTTACCATGTGTCAGGATGCTGGTTTCTGCTTCCACTGCTGCTATATCAGAGTCTGCAGAACCAGGTCTGGATCCAGGAGGGGAGAGTACTCTGGACCTGGTCGCTGACATGGGTCTGGAGCCAGTCTGGGGTCTGGAGCCCGCTGATGAGAGTGGCCAGACACAGGAGCGGCTGGAAGCAGGGCGCCTGGCTGAGCACGGTCTGCTGTCCGGCCACGCACCCTCTGCTGTCTCCTCTACAAATACAAAAGTGAGTGGCCCATTAAATACACCACTGTAATAAACTGGCCTGCCTCGACCAACTCAAAACAACATATAAATGCACACACCGTCCTCAGTGGCGCTCTGGGAGGAGCTACAGTCTCTGATGGAGTTTCGGAGAACGGCCCAGTCTTCTCCCATGGTGCTGCTGCAGCTCAGACCGTCATCCTCAACCCTTACATTGTCAAGGTAATGAAGCTGAGGGACCAACTCCCTCACTGAAGCCCGATATCTATAGTCTGACGTCTGGGAAGAGGAAGCATAGCAAAGGGAGAATGTTGAGGACAGAAACAGGACAAAAGGAAAGAACAGGCAGACTGTGACTTAACTGTTCACAGTTTCAGTTTAATTGTATGTAGTCTTTTGTGCACTAAAAGCCATGAGTGCATTACGTAGCAGTGTTTCTAAGGATGGCATACTGTAAATAAAACATCAGAACTATATATATATATATTCCTGTAGTGATTTCAGTTTATGTACTATAGTTAAAGACCAATGTAATAACAGACAACTCAAATCTGCCCTTGACGTCGACTCATCCACTTATTGATGTGCTTGGTATTCCATTTGGCTCCAAAAATGGAATAATTGCACTTCTAACCTATATCTTATTCAATTTAACTGCAGTACGTAATAGTTTAGATATACTAAATAATACATAGCTGTATATTATGGACTACATGATGCCCCTAGATATGATAAAGACCCAGGATATGTCAGCTGACTCTAAAGTATTGGTTTATACAGTCAAACAAGCCCGTGGGGACGGAACACAGGGCAGGTGCTAAATGTAACAATAGCATAACAAGATAATAATGCATAACATATTAGTTATGAATGATCATTTTGCACTGGCTTTTGACCACTGTGACACTTTAACTCATCTGTAAGATCTTACTTTAACACTAGGGGAAGCTACATAGGCCTACAAGAGGGGGGGGGAGAGAGAGAGAGAGAGAGAGAGAGAGAGAGAGAGAGAGAGAGAGAGAGAGAGAGAGAGAGAGAGAAGAGAGAAAGAGAAAAGGTACAGTCCTGTAAATCACTGAGGTCCTGAGCGATCGAATTAGAGCTTGGCCCTCCTGCCCTTCACCAAACCACACTGTTGCAATGAATGAAATAAAAAAAAGAGCGCAAGAGAGAGGGTGGCAACGAGGAAATGAGAGAGAAAAGAGGGGGAGAATGATGGCTGAGTAAGAGGAAGTAGGCAGACATGTGTATATCTGTGTGTGTGTGTGGTGGATACAGAGAAAGAGAGCAAGAGGAGTGGCAAAGGAGAGCAAACCCAAGTCCCCCTCAGTCACTACAAAGCACAGGCCTAATGCATATTCAGCTCAGCATCTCCCTTCATTGCCCCAGTTTCCTAATTAATGCTCGGCTGGTGGGTGTAAATAAACACATTCACTGTGGCACACCGTGTCTCAAATCCATGGAAGGTGGAAACGCAGCTTCTATCGCCACTTTATGTGCTAGACATTTACATCAAATTATGAATGTAATGACCAGTTTTCAAAGATCCAATATGCACTGTAATGTAAACTGTTGTGTCATGATGTCTCCACAGCAGAGTGTGTCTGATATGTAGCTGTTGAATATTTTTGATCCCTCCTCCTCTCCCACTGTCCTCTCTGGTGCGTTGAAGACCCAGATACAGATTGATGAGATCATTGATATTTTCATGTCTCAGCACACGCTAATGACATTTGGGCCATTAGCTATTGAAGCCACGGAGGCTAACAATGTTCCTGCACAGGCAAACGAAATGGTACCTACATCACAAACACGAGTTGCATTTGTAAGTTGGCTTTTACAAACACTTCCTTTGCAGGAACGCTGCCCAGCTCCTTGCTCAAGCTTTTTTTTTTTCAGCTCCTAATCTCTGTTTTCTATCTCTTGCCAGATTGCTGTGACTCTGAACCTTGCACAACTTGGTACTGGTTCCCTCAAGTGACATGAAACCAGCACAAGCTATTACAGAGTCTTTATCATATTGTATATCGTACTTTAGATAAGATACACATGCATATAAAACCAATAAAAACCCACAAACATCTCCATCAGATGTATTTCTTTCAATATTATCCTTTCATTATCAACCTTGCATGATGCCACAATTGATGGTCATGACCTGTTGATCTTTGACTTTTGCAGCAAACAATAGAACAATGTTAATAAGTATCAGTGTCTGCTGACTCATACAGGTCAAACAGAGCCCGACAAGGGCAGGCAGATAAGACTTATCCGTATTACCGTATTCAGGAGCCATCTCTTTACACAGTATGTTATAACAAATGTATATTTACCCTACCTGAGTGGCAGTGGGGGTTGGGCGAACACACACAGGATTTCCCTCCAGGGTGAGTTTCTGGAGTTTGCCACATAACCCCAGATACTGGACCTGGACTAAATCATCCACATCGTTCCCTTCCAGATCCAAAAGCTGCAGGTTCTCCATCATGCCAAGCTGACTCAGGTCTGACACACTGTTGTAGGCCACATACAGCTCCTGGAAAAACAAGGAAATGACAAACAAACAGTGTTGACTGGCAGAAACCAAGAAGATATGTGATAAGACAGAGAGAAAAACTAGCAGAGAGCCAGAGAGACAAATTAGGTATCTTCCAATCTCACAGAAACCTAAGATTAAAACATCACTGATCGCGAACATGATCTATTACATCATTACTTAGGAATTTTCCATAGTGGCTGTATCGATGCTGTAATGTTACTGGAATTTGTTGCAAGCGCAACACAACAAATGAAATTTATGTTAAAGTTAAGAAACAATATGAAAACTTGATTGACTTGATTTCTGTTTCTTTTAATCAATATCTGCATTTCTAACCTTTTAAAAGTAATGTTAGTCAAATCATGTCTTTTCTTCCCCTCAACAGTTCCATAAGTTGTTGAACTGTCTTTTTAAAATCTACCTTCAGACAAGAGAAAGTAGAAATGCCATCTAGGTCTTGTAGGCAGCAGCGAGACATCCACAGCACCTGCAGATGGGAGAGGGTGGTTCCCAAGTCTCTAAGAACACAAAATAGAGCAAAGTTGATTTAGAGGCAGAGACAGGGAGTTGCACAACACTGTGAAACATGAATGAGTCCCTCCAGTCCCTTGGCCACTGCAGCTACAAGCTCCTTTCTCTTCCCGAATGTGCAACCCCTCTCTTTCTGCCTCCCACTTGTCCCTGCAGCACACCCCTGCTCTGACCCTTCCACCAGAGCCTCATTCAGTATATCTGCAACCCTGTTACACCCTCTCTACTACAGCTCCCACAGCCCAGAGCAGGAAATGCTATCAGAGGTAGTGCACGTCCGGCTGGCTCTGCTCTGCTACTCTCAGGGTGGAGCATACAGGGCCCTATCTCTCTGTTGTACTCTCTTATCCCTCGGCAGTCTTTTGGGAAACAATTCTCCACCTGTCCTGTTTTAAGGACAATTTACAATATGTGTATCTCCTTCTGGAAGTTTATTTCTGTGGTTGCAATCAAACTGGCAGTCGAATCTGGAATAGTCTGTGCATGTTACTTGTGTTTTTTCCCAGGATGAATCTGAAAACTGATACACCACGAAGCCCACTGTGTCCCATTGTGAGACAGATGTGTGAACCTGTTCTCCATGTGAATCTGTCTCTTAGACTGTGCTAAAACACAACGTCTGTTGTCGTGTGGTTTACAAGCTCCAACATGTATCTGCTGCACACAAACATTTTCCTGTTTGAAAGCCTTGGCTGAAGCAGAGCAGTGCCTCTACACCTGCACCGCAATCCCACAACCCTGCTGAACCGACTTTCTGCTTCAAAGCGCCGTCTTTTTATGGCTTCCAAAACCTTGTAGTTTCTTGTAGCGCCCATGTGACCCTGTGTAAAGCCTGACAGTAATCCCCATGGGTCCATCCCAGCTCATGGTCAAATTACATTTCTGTTTGAGGAAAGACTTGGACATGCTGGCTTTGCTTCTAAACACAAGCTAAATATAAAGTGGGTCACAAAGTATATACAGTATATTAGAAGCACAAATTCAGTTTTATCAATTACCGCATTTCCCTTTCTGTTCCAGGATTTACAACTTCTTGAAAATCTGTTACCAGAGGTAATGTCGACATAATGAGTCTGTTTGTGTGTGTGATACAAGGAACAGGTTGCATTTCAAGACTACAGAGGAGGCAACATGTTATGCAACTTTACACTTACCTCACTGACATGATCGCGCTGTTGTTCATTTTCAGCTGAACAAGCTTGGGCAAGAGGGCACCTGGAAGATCGTCACATAAACCAAACTCTTTCTAATTACATCAGATTGGGGGATTTTTCAAGATTTTTCCACTTTTAAACTATCTTTCTGATTCAATTCTAAAATGACTGCATCATACGTTGAACCTAAGTTAGCTGGAGAAAGTAGCACCTATAGCTGCAGGCTAGGCATGACTCACATATACAGACAATATTGTGACATGTCTGCACTCCTTGTGTAATCTAGGACTTTAGATACAAAGATAAGTACAATGAAGATGCTCTTCCACAATGATTAGTTCATTTTTGCATTCAAGTTTGCACAATTAACAGAAAATCTAGTATGGATAAAGTGTACATTTTTAGTGATGTTATTATTACCTCTGCCAAGGAGGTTGTTTTCACCTCCTTTGTATGTTTGTGTGTGAGCAAGATTACACACAAAAACAACTACAAGAGCTTCAACGAAACTTGGTGGAATGATGTGGTATGGGTCACGGAAGAACCTGTTGAATTTTGGTAAAGATCCAAAACAGTTTTCACTGTTGAAAGTGATGTATGAAATTTGGTGCAACTTGAGGGGACTGCTGGGTCTTGGTGGAGGTATGAGGAATTCATCTCTTATTCATTTAGCTAAAATGAGGTGAGCTGTTCTAAATATGCAAACTTTGCACCAATAAAGGTTTGATATAGTAAGCTGTGATTTGCCTTTATGAAAGCCATAGTCGTGTACATCTTACCAAAGTTGCCCAGCGTAGTTTCTTGTGTGTCTACGCAGATCTCCAGCGAGGTCACGAAAGAGAGGTCCCAAGTTCCACATAGTGATTTCTGTGTGGAAAGTAAATTGCCAGCACAATAACAGACGTCTGAGTGGACATTGACCTGGATTTGGTCTTTATTTTACTCAGTTATTAGTCATTATTTGCCTTGGATGTACACCTATGGCTCTGATGGAACAGGTTATGTGAAGCCTGTGGTATGATGTGATTCTCTCTGCCCAGCTCACCTTGAAACAGCCTGTTCTTCTGTACATCGCACGCAACAATACAGCCATTGTTCATGGTTCAGTGTGAACCTACCAGCTTCTCTGCAGAGAGGTGAAGCTCCACTTCTGTCTCTGGGTCCTCGCAGGGTTTAGTGGTAGGAGTTGGGTTGATATGACCTGATCCACTCAGCTCAGTCACCAGGACCCGTGCCGAACCGAGACGGTCCTTCCGGGGCACAGGCCCATGACAACAACTCATCTCTAACGACTTCCTGAAACGCACGATAAGAACGTACACGTCTTTTTCTAGCTAGCAACAAATTAACCAACAAAGCAGCGCTAATTGCTTTGCTAACATAACGCAATGGAAAATCAATTAATACTCCACTCTGAGCTGATTACAACGAAAGGTGCTTCTAATCTAATGTCACATAGTAGTTTTACTCTAAATACATGTACCTGTTACAGAAAACTGCGGCTTCAAGAGGAAGTCCTCGCATTTCACAGGCTGAAAACACTTCGAAGCAAAGGTTTGCTTGACAACCACAGACGACTTCCTGGATACGGCACAGGGCGACCCGTGGCTCCCTGGGAAATGTAGTGCATGCAACAGGTTATGTCCATAGACTGTATATAAGGTTGTGTCTAATAAAACCGGTGCAGCCCGTGAGGTTAGGACTCAGATATCAGTTCTCATGTGCTGCTACTGTTATTAAAGATTCATTTAGTAAAACTCTGTATATACTACTATCCCGGTGGTCTGGTGCTGCCTTCAAGTGCTCCTTGTAAACTCAGGGATTGGACCTCTCAGTTTTTTTTAATTCATGTTGTAGCAATTGGGATCATCTCAATTAATGAAAGGAACGTATATGTGTTTCAACAACCATTTTATTTGTATTTGATTATTTAAATGACACACCCATTGTATTTTTGATGCGGTGTCAGGGTGAACAAGAGCAAAATAAAGGCATAACCGTGTGTTATTTAATGAAACCTGATGATGCGATGTCGTAGATTTTTGCTATTTCACTGCACCAGGACTGTGTTTAGACAAAAATAATGAGTAAATTACAAATAGTATATATTAGTAGAAGTACAAGAAATGGAAGTACATCAGTAAAGAGGTATATCTTTTAAACAAACACCAACACCCAGAACATGACCACAGGCCAAGAAAACAGCCCATGTAAATATCTGCAGTGATTTCATGAATCTACCTATCACAAAAGTCCGTCTGTCCATGTGTGGAACGCATATCTCGCACAACGTTCGCCTAATCGGCTGCACACTTTGCATGTGTACTGAAAGTCGCTCAACAAAGTGCAGTGCAGATTTTGGTGTGCGACAAGAGACTATAAAATCTTCACTGCAGATAAACCAGGTAGGATGAACGCAAAGTTTTGTCACCATAAACTGTATATTTAAAAAAAAGCACACAAACAATCAAAAAAGGTGACAGTTTATTAAGGAGCAGTTTACTCTGATTAATGACAATACATCTAAAAGTAGACTCCAGAGCATTAACCACAGGGCCAAGAAAACAGCCCCCATTCTAAACAGGCAGGTCAGGAACGACCACTCCACTGGTTTGGAACCGAACCCAGGTGGAGGTCGGGCCGAGTCGCCGTATTTCCCACAGCGTGTGAAGGCGGCGGCAACATGCTCGGTAACCGGGGCGGGTCCATGTGTGATGGAGCTGGGCGTGGGCTCCCCCGCTCCTCATCCCCGCTCTCCTCTCTCTGTCTGTGGGAGCACATTGTTCAACGCGGGCTCGGTTCACCCACAGAGCCCATGAACGCTCCGGCGCATTGTACCCACTGAAAACGCAAAACCGCTGCCCGAGCTGGGACGAAGAAGCAGAAGAAGAACCAGAAACAGAAGAAGAAGAAGAAGAAGCAGAAGAAGAAGAAGAAGAAGCTGCGGGAGATAACTGGAGACGACGGGGGAAGCAACAAAAATACACACACAAAAAAACCCAACCAAGAAAATTGAGTTTCCTCTTGAAAGATTTCTCTTCTTCCCCGGTGGTGGGCCGAGCAAACGTCGCCAATTAGACCCCTGCTTGTTGTAAGTATGCCGGGAGCATTCCTGTCTGTCGTGGCCGCGTTGGCTTAAATACACGTCGGCTGTTTTTAAACAAGGACCCGCTGTGTGTGTGTGTGTGTGTGTGTGTGTTTTTTGTGGGTACATTTTTGGAGATGACTGCGGTTTTAAACGTGTTAAGCTAGCTCCCTTAACGTTTGTATTCACGCCCCGGCGTTAACGCTAGCTACACCAACCCCATGCTAGCTTCTGCACCCATTTACTACACGTCTTACGGAATATGTGATTTGTAAATATTTAACACACAGCGTTGTTTTCTGTAGGGGTCCCCGTTGATAGCCAGAGCCCTTCGGGGTGTAGGAACTCAGCCTATGGAGGGACTCTCATTAGCCCGCAGTGGATTTTTCAACAAAAAAAAAAATGTAACCCCCCCCCCCCCAGTCTCATGTTGATAATCGAAAGTAAACGCACATTTAAATGAACACGTCTTCACCCGAGGCGTCATTCGGTTTGTGTCCCAGGGCAGAGACCGTGTTGAGTGCGAGGCTGCAGCCGCCGACAGTGTCCACTCAGACGGGCAGGGTGACGCCCCGTCACACCGAGTCAAACCGAATGTATCACTGCGGAAGTCAAGATTCCATTACAAGGCGTTTATGAAGCTGACAGGGATTAGTTCATACTCTGGAGGATGGTACAGCTGCTAAGAGTGAAAGCGAGGATAAAGAAAGCGAATGGCCCATCGGTCAGGTTACAGCCATGACACAACAACAACACGATGAATCCATCCCAAGCTGACAACAGGCTGTGTCGTTGTGTCCATTGTGTAGTAAAATCGACTAAAGCAAAAAAGTAGAACCAAAACTTAAGTTGGGGGGGGGGGTCCCCATAGAAAATCAGTCAGAGTGGTTTGTTCTTTTCTGTAATGCTGTCTTTCCTGGCTTCTACTTTCATTACATTTTTCTGTGCATAGCTTATTTTATCCATTGTGTTATTGTAAGTAGAAGTAAAATAATCTAAACGAAAGTCCTCATGGACAACAAAGCAGTGAGTGTTTTGTTCCTTTTTTGGCTTATGATTGCCACTGACTGATTCATTTCATATCTTATTTTACCCACCTTAACATCGCTGTCTCTTATGGCATAGAAGAAAATGGCATAGAGACAAATAATGTGATTCTGGCTCACGATCTGCACCCGATACACCACAGGACAGCAAGAAGGATATCTGACATGGATTTGTTACAACTCTTAAGTGATTGAAAAGAAAGCACTGATGTGTCATTGGCCATCAGTCAGATTATTGCCATAGTGGCTGCTGCACAAAACAATTAATTCATCCCTAGCTGACAACAGTGTTTGTCAGAATCCATCGTGTTATAAAAAAAAGTAGAACTAAAACCATCTAAACCAAGGCCCTCATATGAAACAAAGCAAAGAGTGTTTTGTTCTGTTGTACCCTGTCAAATTATTTGGCATGTAATTGTCACAGACTGATTAATTTCATATCTTATTTTATCAAGCTTAACACCACTGTTGCTTATTATAGCATCATATTTGAGTGACATGTCGTGGTTAGCTTGCGTGGAAGAAAAGGGATTGGGACAAATATTTAGATTTTTGACGCACGCCCTGAACCCCATATTCCACAAGACAACAAGAAGGATGTCTGACATGGACTAGTTTCTACTTCTGGAAAATGTTACAACTGTAAAGTGACCACTCAAAGCTTTTTACAGTACAGTTTCGCCATTCACCGATTCACACACACACATCAAACAGTGCATATATGTGCAAGTGGAATTATTTGGGTTCAGTATCTTGCCCAAAGACAGTTGGGCAAGCGGAATATGGTAGGCAGGGATCAAACCGCCGACCTTCTGGTTATTGGACGGCCCACTTGATCTCCTGGGGCATAGCCGCCCAAATTCACCCCAATATCTCTGTAGCTGACAGTTAATCATTTATTAGAATGTATTGTGGCGAATTAGTGTGGTATTAAGTGGACTGAGATCAGAAGATGGATTTTGTCACCATATTTATAACTGCCACGGAAATACTATCTGTCAAAGTGAGGTCCAATGAGGACATAGAGGGACTTGAAATAGGTGATTACGCAAGCAAACATTTCAATGCACACAAACGATACTTGTTTTCTTTTGAGCCCTCGATTGCAAGCACTAACTTTTGTTTTTCAAAGTATTCAGGGCTAAAACCAAAATATTAATAAAGCTGTTGCTAAAAATGTTTTAGGTATTGCAATTCCAGAGAAGAATGGATTCGATTTTATAGCCATCAAAGGTAGAAATGTTAACACTTTTTTGGTAAAGTCTCTCTGTACTCTACAGATGGGAGAACATCAGATTCCATCAAGGAAGACCAGTGTTCGTCGTTTGAAATTGACGTCAGCCTCTCTAGTTCTGAGTCAAGGCAGCTGGAAAACAGCTGGAGATAGTCCATGTAATGATGGAGGTGTAATGTTTAACTGTTGTCCTCTTCTCGGAGCAGCTGGAGCCCGAGTGGTGTCCAGGTGCAAGCCAAAGCAAGAGTGACTCTATTGGATACCAAGCTCTTATTAGTGGCTACTTCAATACTGCTTTTACGAATGTATTTCATGTGTACATGTGACAGTATGATTTCTGTGGCCCTCTGTGCTTTCACATGCACTCAAACAACTGGACAAGATTCACTCATTCCTCCGACTGCAGCACCACTGATGAGTTTCGGGGTGTTTGGTGTCGGATGATAAGCCTCATGGCTCCTCTAACTGGCAGGCCATTGTGTGGAGGTCAGCTGACCTTTTCATCTGTGCTGCTGCCTCCACCGTCTCACCCTGCCCAACACGCTAAAAGGATGACCCAGTGTGGAAAAGGTCACACGGACCCCAGTGTCTTTTAAGAGCAGCTTGTTTAAGTGTGCACACGTATTCTCTCCAGCATATACTCAGGTTCAACTGAGGTTCTCTATGGGCAAAACTGCAGGAGGTACTGTCTTAGATCAGTATTAAATGGATAGTCCTGTTTAAAATGTGTTATAATCTAACTGGATATATCACATACACCTAATGATTAATAATTACCTCACTTACTTTTGTTTCATTGGCCTCCGAGAGCAGAACAGTGATTCCCCCGGCTGCTTGTCAACACTTGTGCTTGGATGCCGTTTAGGAGGATGATGTCATTGGAGAGCTGCAGGAGGGTGCGGTGGGCTATCGGGGCTCTATGATGGGTCTTGGAGTCTCAGTATTCGACCGTGATACCTCCCTAGAGAGGGTCTCCTTACCATCACCGCTCCATTAAAAATCTATTATCTCTGCAGTGGGCATGTGGCTCTGCCAGTATGGATACTTTAACCAATTAAGCACTTAAATGGGGAGCAGAATGCATGTCGGGGGGAAGACAGCC
Organism: Verasper variegatus; assembly: GCA_026259375.1. NCBI lineage: Eukaryota > Metazoa > Chordata > Actinopteri > Pleuronectiformes > Pleuronectidae > Verasper > Verasper variegatus. The sequence goes on from CM048042.1 coordinate 18,853,341, forward strand.
GCTCGTGTGCCCTCCTTCTTGCATCATGACATGTAAAGTGATGGAGCTGTTTTCCAGGTTGCACGGAATCATGGGGAAAAAGTCAAGAGATTTTTTTATTGACTTTTTCATTATTGATTTCCTCACTTATTTTTCAGTTTCCAGGGTGGCTCCCTCCCTTCTGTGGTTTGCTGTGCCCTTGGCATGTAGTAAGAGTAGCCTTCTTGCTCCTTTGCTCCACCCGCCCCAGCCACTCTCCTTCCATCACCTCTCTCGCTGCTCTGTGCTCGCACCCTCCGTTAAGCTGTCATGTAAGATTATCCTCTTGGTCCAAGCGGGGCTCTAGGGTTTCAAAATGAACTGTTAATTTTCCCAGGCTGGAGGTGGCATGCTATAAATAACTCTAAACACAGACATACTGTGTAGTTCTCTGTGATCAAGAGGGGAGCAGCCATGCAAAGATTTAGGGGACCAACCTGTAGACAGGTCTGCAGCTATTGCCTGTTTCAGAGTCTAGTATATAAACAGCGGTAGAAGGTGCAGAATTTGTGAAAGGAAAATAGAGCCTAGTGAGACATCATTGTGGTTGTGTGCATCTTGTTACTAGTTATTGTTATTCTTGCTTGTTCATGTGTGCACATGTTATTCGTGCACTCATCAATTACAATGTAATATAAAAGGAGTATATGGGGGTTATGGCAATGGGACAGGATAACATCTGAGTGCACAGAACAAAAGAACTTTGACTAAAAGTTGCTTAGTCCTTGTATGTGGATAAAATATAAAAAAAAATTGATGTGCTCTGACTGTGATTTTCCTTTTCTCCATCTAAATAAAAGACAACAAGTGGGAGAGCATGTCTGTCTATGATTATTTTTCATATTCATCTCCATATGCGTGTGTGTGTATTATTAATCAGCTGCAGACATGGCCTAGTTTGAGAGGAGATGGAGGGCTGTCTTGTTTTGCCTCCTCCAGTCTTGTGGTTGTGGGCATGAGTTGAATCTGCATTTTAGGCTGTTTATTCCATTCGCTTGGCAGGTGTACACTCGAAATCTGATTATGGAGATGAGACGCTATAACCAACCACGTCAGAGAGCGGTGGGTGTTTGTGAAAGGGCAGGTGTCAGTCTCATTTTGTTTTTATTTGTTTATGCATCCCACTCTTTCCATCGTCATACGAACAAGCTTCTATTTAGGGAAGATCTGATTAACCAGTGACTATTACTAACAAAACTGACTTGTTACTATCAGATGAGTTAATTTGTGTCATGTTTCTGATTTGAACATGTGGTTCCTGACGAGTCCTGATTTAAATTCCTGCCCTGCCTTGAGCTTGTCGCCCTCAGTGGCCGAAGGTGTTCCAGCATCTGCCTGCCCTGCACCAGTCTCACACAGCTGCTGTTTATTTGTTTAGAGCAGGTTCTGAGCGGCGACGCTGGCCCTGCGGCTCCACACGGTCTCTGTAGTCCGGCCAGGGAAAGCTGCACTGTGTACCAGGTTGATTTATTTACAGTGAGGGAAAAGCAAGCCAAATGTTTGGTCACAGGATTGAGGGGTCGGGATATTTCCCTCCCTGTTGTGCTTGAAAATTATAGACACAGGTTTATTTTACAGGCAAACCCGCTGTTTAAATTGTTGAAGGGCCTTCAAAGCTATACCTGTTCCATTGAGGCGAGCGAAGCAAGGGCTTGTGGGATCGAGGATGTTGCTGGAACACGTATGTGTGTCTGTGATTGAATGTGTGCAGCTAAATGGCCGTGTCTTCACTTAACCAGTCTGCTTTTTCTGTCAATCATTACCACGAGTGAGCCAGTCTAAGTCTTGGCTAATCTTAGACTGCTGCAGCACAGTTGCACACAAATAACCCAAACAGAGGTTTTTACAGAGGTGCGTACAGTTTCTGTTAACACCCAGAAACAAATTCACTAGCAAGTTCACTAGCTTTTCTCCCAGGACTGAAATAACTTTATATGTTTACTTTGCATGTTGTACTTAGACAAAACTTCCCAGAGGCACCTGTTCCTCCTCTGTTTCTACAAGTCAAGTTTAATATTCACTCCAGGTGTGTGTGTGTGTGTGTGTGTGTGTGTGTGTGTGTGTGTGTGTGTGTGTGTGTGTGTGTGTGTGTGTGTGTGTGTGTGTGTGTGTGTGTGTGTGTGTGTGTGTGTGTGTGTGTGTGTGTGTGTGTGTACTCCTTGGGGAAATAAAGCACCAGAGAGAGGGTGTGAGCGTGTTCTGCTCAGTCCAGCGAAGACTGAAGTTCACAGCTCGTCTTGAATGAGCTACATGTGGTGCATCTTATCTTTGGGATGACAGTTGGTGCCCTGAAGAATGCAATGAAAAAAGCATATGTGACCTGAGGTGCTCATGAAATCCTGACAGATTGATAACACACTGTAGCAGGTGGTGCAGGTTAGTGTTTTTCCTCTGAAGCTCACTTCAGGAACATTCAGCAAAGTGAGACACTGTCAATGAGTTGTGATGTTAAACCCAACGTGACCTTTTCTTGACTCTGAACCACAAGACACAAGAGTTTGCTTTTGAGGAATTTAGGGTGTGTTGGGTGTAAGGGTGGTTTCTTGTTAAATTTGTGGTCGCGTGAATTCAAAATATAATGGTGTAAAAACATCTGGAGCAGAGTCTTTGCTCGCGACTGTCAAAACAGAAAGTGAAATTGAACTGCCACTTGAGGTATTTTTAGAGATACAGGAATTCCCAGTGGTTTCCTGTATGCCATTGGAGGTAATATCTAATATTAGTTGAACAGTTATTTGTTCAATAATATTTTGGCCAAATACAATATGAAAATCAAAGGAGCAGCAGTGCGGGTTTATACAGAGATTCCTCAGCCTAAAAATCGTCTTCTTTCGACAAAGAGAAATCCTCTTGTGATGCAGATAATTGATTGTAATTTATCAGTGGAAATTAAATGTAAAAATTACCATTCTCACTAAAATATCTATCAAAATAATCTGATCCAGCCCTCGATGACATAACTACGAGGACTTCACCTGACAGCACGTTGTAGTCCGTATATATAACTGCAGCTGTAACCATGGCAGGCTCCTGCGGTTGCTATGGGCCTCCAGCTTACTTTACTTGTGGCTGGCTGTAGGTTCGGTCACACTAGTTCTGGCTTGCATTGGATTCAGTCTTGTGAAAGTCTTGTTGTCGCTTAAGCACTGACTCATCGTGCCTTCCACTGGGCTGGTGTCCGGTCATGTTAAGGTCATTGTTATTTTTTTTTTTTGCAATAAGTTGAGTCACCCTTAGCCACTGTATGTAGTGGAAACACCCATATGACTACACTCTACCAGTTGACGCAACATGCCTGGAATTTCACTGGCCAGCAGCGTTGCAGGGTGCTCGGTGTATTCCAGCTTACTCGATAGTTCAAACTGATAACACAATTAACACAAGCTTTTCTGCAAAATTCCCACGTTAACTGAGGACACCTCGTCGGCATCATATAGTTTAAGAATACATATCTGAAGCCGAAATGCCCCAAATTTACCATTACTATGCTGAAGTTTGCATTCCCTTGCAAAGGTTAAAGCAGGGCAAATACGGTTAGAATGGCAGCTGACTCGAAAGCATTTGAAATATGTTGGTGTCACTAAATTTGGGAGGTTGTGTGTCTCCAGTTCACACACAAAGATTTTACTATCTAAGTGATCAACCAATGTCTGAAGCTGTTATTTAATGCTTTTACATAACTGTTTCCTAACTGTGAATTCTCAAATACATATGCAAAGGTTTTTCCATTATTTAAAAAAAAAAAATAGTTTAGCAGAAATTTGTATTCCATTCCCGTAAAAATGTAACTCGATGTACGAGCTGCTTTACTTTATCATTCTCGTTTTCAAATACCCAAGGTCCACACATTCTTGTTAAAGGTGTTGTTTCCCCGTGTAAGTTTTAGCCTTCAGAAAATGGACATCACTTATGTTTTCTCAAGAGACTGACATGTTTCTTTAATAAAATGCTTGGGGTTTTGACTAGACCTATTAAGTGCGTCCAGTGGGTCCACAGAGGGCAACCGAAGGTACACCTGGAGTCATAAAATCCTCTTTTAGGCCTCTTGTTCTGTTGCTTCGGATTAATCCCAGTGAAATAACCAGGGCAAAATCGTCCACTAACGCAAAAATCCAACATTGTTAGCAACAGGGAACTGATTTATTATTGAAATAGGGATGTGCAGGTTCTCGTGGTAGTGTAGTGCTTTTAAAAAATTCTATTCAGTGATATTTTGTAATAGCTGTGTGTTTTTGTTTTCTTGTTATCTGACAGCACTGGCTCTGGTGTCTATCACCTTGGGTTCAAAAGAGACATGAGTAATGTGAAGCCTGAGTGATGAGGATCAGTCTGCCTGTGTCATGCCCCTCCTCTCTCTCTCTCTCTCTCTCTCTCTCTCTCTCTCTCTCTCTCTCTCTCTCCCCCCCCCCCCCCCCCCCCATCATTCTCTCTCATATACACACACACACTCTGCTGCTAACACTGAGCTGGATTGGAACATTGAGTACCTTCAGCACATTTTTCACATTCCCCTTTGAGGGTCTCAACCTCAGCCCCCACTATAGACACACACACACACACACACACACACACACACACACACACACACACACACACACACACACACAAACCACTAATGTTTCTCACCATTAGGCAATAATGGCTACATGTATGTTTTGTCAGTACAGGTGGCTTTGAACCGCATCATGGCAGAGAATATCTATTCAAACCTGTGTGTGTGTGTCAGTGGTTCTGATAATGTGTATGTGTATGTATTATTTTTGTCAGTGTGCTAACCTGCACCTTCTCCCTTTCTTCTCTCCAGCAGTGGTGCGTGTGGTGAGCAGCAGCGGAAAAGATGACGGAGTATAAGCTGGTGGTGGTGGGAGCTGGAGGCGTGGGCAAGAGTGCACTCACCATCCAGCTCATCCAGAACCACTTTGTGGATGAATATGACCCCACCATAGAGGTGCGGCCCTCTTCTGCATGTTCTACACACTGTTCTTGTTGAAGGCTGCAGAAGGGTTGAGCATATTCTTACAAAAGTTTCCTTCCTGCCAAACTCATGTCACTGCTGAACAATATCGTCTAAACCCTGAGACAGCTCAGTCTAAACTAACTTAATATAATTAGATAAATATAATTCTTCCAAATGGTCAGGCTGGGATGAAATTTCAAATTTTGTTTAAAGAAGAAATATTTACACTGCCCTTCTTTGTTATTTTTGTGTTTTCATGAAAATAGGACGTTGCAGAGAGTAGAGGCAATCGAGTGAGACTGTTTTCCCCTCTCTTTTCTCTCCTGGTCTCCCTCTGTCTCCACTCTCTCCCTCTCTTTCTCACCACGCCTGCCTCTGGCCAGACAATGTCCTTTTTGTGTATTTGCATTCCTGGCCCCTATGCTCTAACAAACAAAGGGACAGCACTCCATGTTTTTGTGGCTGTGTGTTGGAAGGCTAAACATTGGCTCGGATACCCTGCTCCTCTGATCTCTTTATGGTCATTTGACCCGGAAGAGGACAGGGAGTTGGAAACAGATATAAACTTAATACATGTGACATCATCAGTGGTGGTCCCACGGTGGCCTCAAATCCCACCTTATCTGTTTTAGGTCCGATTTTGTTAAGATTGCTCATTCACACAGTTCACTGGTGTCCTCAGCACCTCTAAAGCTGCTGTCAGAAATGCACTGAATTCTGGATAATTTCGGACGAATATCCAGAGTTCAGTGCATTTCTGAAAGGGGCTGTATGTGAGAATGCAAATGTCTGTTAGTGGACATTCTCCAGAGTTTTTCCAGCCAGTCCTTATGTAGAAAAGACAACCACAGCTTTTGGTGCTATAGGCCGATGAGAGTGTAGATGTGCAGTAAAATAAAAGCAGAATTTATATGTTATGCTCTTCCCAGACGTCACCCCTCACCTGAACACACCAGTAGGATTCCCTGTTCTGATCACATCTGACCTGCAGAATCTCAAACGTGAAAGGCAAAGTTGTTCCTTCTTTTTTCCCGCAGGACTCGTACCGGAAACAAGTTGTGATTGACGGGGAGACCTGCCTGTTGGACATCCTGGACACTGCAGGTCAGGAGGAGTACAGCGCCATGAGGGACCAGTACATGAGGACAGGGGAGGGTTTCCTGTGTGTCTTTGCCATCAACAACACCAAGTCTTTTGAGGACATTCACCAGTACAGGTGTGTACGTGTGGAAGAAAGACGCAGAGCAGAAGCCATCACAAGTTAGGAGACAAGACATTGTTATTGAGCATGATGTGATCTACTGGCGAGGTAACAGACCAGTCATGATGGGGTTCAGACACAGAATCCTTTCTGTTCTCCTCTAAGGTACAGTGCAGAGAGTGTGTGTGTTAGAGGGACTCCCGTTGGGCTCTGGAGGGAGAGGGGTGTGTATTCGTGTGTGTGCCAGCTCTCTGCAGCAGTGGGTTGATGTCATGCTGTAGCGTTTAACACAGCTTAGCCCCCAACTGAAGGATTACAGCATGAAGCCAATGAAATCGATCCTGACTCAATTAGAGGAGCGGGGGAGAGGTAGCACTCCCAAGGACAGGGAAGGAGAAGTATGGTGTGTGTGTGTGTGTAGATGGAGATGACAGTGTGTTCTCTATCTTTGCCTTATTCTGTCTCTCTCATCGCATCCGACACCCACTTGCCAGTCATGCACAAGGCGAGTGAGAGGCTGCGTATTTACTTTGCCATCTCCTCTACAGTTTTTGCAGTGTTTATTACACACACATTTGTTTGACTTTCTGCCATTGCAGCTTAGCCTGCTCTGGCCACAGCTTTAACACAACTTATGGTGTCTCTGTGCAGTGTGTGAAAGCATTCATGGATCTTAGGCTGCATGCTAGAATAGGTGCTGGCCCGGTTGAAGTTATTTAAATATCTGTCATCAATTTTGTGCACCTGGAAGAGGTTATCATGTCTGCTGTGACATGGAGACAGTGCGGTGGTTAGCAGCATCAGCAGTGTTGACTGCAGATGGGCTGGGTTCACTGTGGTGGATGCATCCTGCTGCACTGTGGCTGAGGGAGAAAGGGCTGAGCTGATTGATCTGACCCACTCCTCTCGCTCAGTTCCCCCTGGCTGCCTGGCATTTGGCGCTGGCTGCTGTAATGATGAGGTAATGCTGTTCGCAGCCTGCCTGTTGTCCATCCCTCCCCCTCCTTCCCTTCCTCTCTCCTCTCCCTCCTTCAGCAGTGCAGCACAGCCCAGCACCAGCGGGCCCTGGTTCTTCCTCAGGGTCCTAGAGCTCCCTGGGTGGTTAGCTGCTGTTGTTTATGAAACTGGGAGGTTTCCAACCAAGAGAGATGTCACTGTGATTAAATGCAGCGGCGACATGGTTTAAGGAAATTGCGTTCATTTTGCAAAATGAAACACCGCTCATCACATTTTCCTGTTTTGAAATTCACAGAGAACAGATTAAACGTGTAAAGGACTCAGACGACGTTCCCATGGTGCTTGTCGGAAACAAATGTGACCTCCCAGCGCGCACGGTGGACACAAGGCAAGCCCAGGAACTCGCCCGCTCCTACGGCATCCCTTACATCGAGACCTCTGCCAAGACACGACAGGTAGGTAGTGAACCACACACACCCACATTCTGTACAAGCACAGTCATGGAAGCATCTTCCTCTTTCTCTGTCACACACAAACAAAGCTATAAACTTACAAATTTGCAACATTTTTCCCACAATCCCATACAAATCCTAAATATCCAGATTTTATGGATACTCAACTCAATAGGTGTCCTAGTATAAGCCATTTCAAATACGTTATTTTGTCCATTTGTCTGTCTGCGTTATCCACGCACATGAAGAGCAGTGAAAGGCCCCACGGTGTGATGTGATGTGATTTGTGTTGCTGGGAACATTTTATTATGCCGCAGGCAGTGACTCATAGCCAGGTTACCTTGGTTTGAGAACAGAGCTACAGTATTTGAAAGGCCTCGTAAGGACAAGTCACTGCACAGCTCCCACTCTCACACTTGATATAGGTACATACAGTCCTTCATTTATTCAAAAGCTAGATTATGCAAAAGAACTAAACGATAACGTCGTCATTATGATTTCTTGATTGAGGGTGTGTGAAATGATCAGGGTTGCCGTGGTAATGTTGCGAAACCTCTGGATTGTTACCGCACTCAACTTATAATTTACCAGAAGTGTCCAGATCTTGCTGAAGCTGTTTGTTGTGTCTGTGTGTGTGTGCAGGGAGTGGAGGACGCCTTCTACACACTGGTCAGAGAGATCAGACAGCATAAACTGAGGAAGCTGAACCCGCCTGACGAGAGCGGTCAGGACTGTATGAGCTGTCGCTGTGTGGTATCGTGATGCAGGTGAGACATTTCTCCCAAAAATCTTCATGTGCCATGTCTCAAAGTTTTCTTAACAGTATGTCATTTTATATATTATGTAAAAAAAAAAATCCCTTGATCTCAATTCACCCTTTAAGACCTAGGGCGCCAAATTAAAAAGTCACTCTTAAAGCTAAGCATTGTCTGAAAACACCCACCTAAAACCTGGGGTTTCTCAAGAGCTGTCAGAATTGCCAACGTTTAAAAAAACTGAAGCAGATAGAAACACGAAAACAGCTTAAACATTTGTTTTTTTTATTGTAAGTCATTGCCTTTTCCCTAAAGTTAATGAAAATGTTTTTAAAGAACCAATAAAGCTGACAATCTTGCAGAAATTCCTCCTCAAACATGTCTCTTACCCACTGAGCCCCTGGTCAGCAGGCACATCATCTGGGTCTGAATTGTCTTTAATTGCTATTTTCAATGTTGTTTTCATCAATAAAACAATAATGTAATCTGTCTGTAATTGTCTGAAACGCAACTTTTAAAACATTTCAATGAATCACAACGTATTTCATCAGTCACATTCTTGAAAACGATGAAATCATGTTAATCATGCCCACGCCTCATTCGGCTCTAAAGGGAGAATCATGCAAACGTTGCTCCTGTTCTTGAAGCTTTATACACATGTTGCATATACCTCAGTAACAACAATCTAACTAGCTTCTGTCCGCCTCTTGTGTCCCCAGCTGACAGTTGGACGTTGAGAATAAATGCTACAGCGCGTAGTGGCAGCATGGACTTAAAGGCAGGAAGATAAAAACAACTCAATGATGAAATATAAACTTTTTCAAAAAGAGGACGATTGAAGCAAAAACGCTCTCGAGGAAACCACCAGAGCTGACTGAACCATAGACCTTTTATGGAAAGGAGGATTTTTGGATTGTTGCCTATTAAGTGGCTGGCTGAACAAGCCTGGTCTGGTCCCTTTTTTTTTTTTTTGTTTCTTTTTGGTCCACTCGTCGACCTGTGAGCAACACCACTAATGACTCTTTGTCAACTCCAGTGCGGCCTCGCTGGGTAGCTCCACACGTTTTCTGCTAACTTATTGTTTTCAGTCTCAACACTGGTCTTAAAGGGGGTGTCACCAACCGCCCTCCTACATTTGCCTAATCCCGCTCCCCTTTGCCTGACCACTGGAAGGACCGACTGACTGAAATGGAAAGGACTGGAATGGACAATTAGTTACCCTAACAGCTCTTACATGAATTTACATCTTCACCTGACTCCGCCTGCCTTTGGTTTCCCCCGATTGGCTTCGTCATACTGATTACCGGGGGTGGAGGTTGACATGGGAACGACTATTATTTGTCATTGTTGTTTAACAGTTAGCCTAGCTGTAAAAGTCTTTTTGATTTTGATATGGAACATTTTTGGTGATTGGAGGATTTTGAAAGTACCCTGAGCACTATGTGAGCAAGGGTGTGTGTTTCCAACGACGCCGGGTGTGACTTTTTTTCCATGACTTGCCTGACATAGAAGTTCTTTTTCAGGGTAGATATCTCAAATGGAAAATATAGAGATAGATGAATTTCAAGAATTCAGCTGCCTTCTCTCCTTGCAGATGTTTCTTTGCTAAGAGTTGTCTTTGTGAATTAATAATAATAGTAACAGCTAGTGTACGTAGGTTCTGGTGCAATAGGATTCTTAACTGTCCAATGAACACAAAGTATTGGGAATAAACCACCTCTCATGACTACTTATTTTCCTGTTTTACTTCGGTTGAGGGAGGAGAGGTACAGTGCATGAAAATGGAGTTGTCATCATTGCAGTTGCAGGAGAGGCTACCTGTAGATATGGATGAACGCAGATTAGGGTGTTTGGTGATTTTCTTTCCAGCTTTCTTTCCAGTAACTGCAGAGCGTGTATAACTTATTTACTACATGATGATTACCGTTAGTTTTTAGATTTTCCAAGGAACGCTCCTTGTGGTTAATACGGCTCAGGATAAGGTGGGGGGGTCCGGTAAGGGTCTCCTCAGTCCTGGGACAGTCCTGGAAACCAGGGCTACGGATGTCAGCAGAAAGCTTCGCAGAGCGTAATGCACAAGTCCTGCCTCACTTCAGTTTTTCCCTCACGCCACGCTATCCTCAAAACTACTCCTCTGTCTCTGCAACCTCAGCTCTTCAAAGACACAAATACAGGTCAGGTGCTAATCATGTCACAACCATATATATCCTTTATATGTGGGGCTGTTGTGCATAGTAAGCGGTGGACGTTGGATTATCTTAGCTTTGCTTTTTTTTTTTAACACTGACTATCTCGTGCTCTCCACAACTGCATTAACTTGCTGCCTAAATGAAAAAAAGATTGCTCTGTGTTCACTTGGCCTTATGTTATCTAGTTTGTACCTCATGTGTGCAGCAAGCTCTACCTGAGATGATTATAATGTTCTGTTTGCTGCATTGTTTTGTTCATGTTTTATTGTGTGCAACTGAAAAAGATATAGAGGTGTGTTGAGTTTAGACATGCACTGTACAGAAATTGAAAGACAGGACAAGCCCATAAAAACACTACACTGATTATTATTTTTATTTTTTTTAAATGGGGGGTGGGGGGGGGGTTGTTCTCTGTAAAAAGCATGTGAATGTGATCCTGTTTAACACGACTGAAAAACAAAACAAATTAAAGCGAATTCTTTCAGACAACGTCCAGTACAAGCCAAGTTGTCTTGCTCTCATGTTCATGTTGAGTTTGATTCCTGTTCCTTTGGAATATATGATGTTAATTAACACAAAATATTACAGTTAATACACATTTTACTTTCACAGTTTTGAGAATTGGTCATGTGTAATAACGTTCCAAACACTGGAGGCAGATTTTGGCAACAACCTTTTTAGATGCAAACCTTAAAAATATCCCGCGCCGCCTCCTCCTTCATGAAAGATGTCAAATGTTATTTTGCCACTGCCTCATTTCAACAGAACTTTTATTTTTATTGATTTTTGTACAGGTAAAATGATCCTTTTTCCATACATAACATTGCTTAAAAATATGACCAGTCTAGTTAATGTGTGGATGATAGTGGTCAAGTTGTTTTTTATGGGTTCATTTCTCTGCTTAGACGACAGATATGAACTGTGAATGTGTTGGAGTCTTTTAGATATTGTTTGCGAGAAGCCTTGTGTTTAAAAGAAATTTACAATACGGAAATAATGCGGGAGTTGGTCCATTTTTGGTTACTTTTCACCCGTTGTACTCAAAAAGTTTGAATGGAAGAAGAAGAAGAAGAACTCGAAGAACTCGTAACATGTAATTACAGTCCGAATAGCGTGCTTGTCATCTCCCCGTCGACCTTTAAACAAAACATTCATAATAATACCATAGAATTCCAAAAAGATCTATGCATTCAAATTCCCATCACATTAGAATATCAGCATCATGTTTCCACGGTGATACTCTAGCCAGCAAACCACAAGTATATGTGTCAGAAAACCTGGCGAGCATGACAAAGACTGTACGGACCACTGGGAGTTTTGCACAAGGAATACAGTGTGCTCAAGGGCTCGTTTCTCCCCCTTGCAAACTGTGGAATGGAGGCGTGGAAGGAATTTGTGAAAATGTCAACTGTTTAGCTATTTAAGATGTATTTACTCTTTAAAAAAAATGTGGCAAATGTATTGCAGGACAGGAATAAAGATGTTAAAGATGAAACCGTGTCTTGAACTTTCAACCGTCACACTTCACAACAAGTTCCCCTCAAATGTAAGATTTGCTGCCACCTACAGGCTACTTTGTGTATTGATTTTGAGAGTATTAACAGCATAGATGAATACTTTTTTTTTATTTCATTTCTTTTTACAAAAATGGTTTAACTGATTTCCCACACAGTATAAATAATAGATTCAGAAAGGTATTGTCCCTGCTTGCCTGGCAGGATTGTAATGTATGGGTTAAACTGGAATCAACACAATGTGGGAAGGACAGGGCGTGATGAAGGTTCAGAGGACGGCCATAAATCTTGTGTTTGCACATGAGTTTTACCATCAGCAGAGCTGTTCATAGGAAATTTGACTGTAGATTGTACACGTGAACTGGGCACACCTATCTTACTTTGAAACTTAGCAAAACATTTATATATATATATGGACAAAAAAAGAGATTCCTATCACTTACGTCCTAATTGACTGAAGTTTGTTTTGTCCCACTTAATCGGGGCCTTGGTATTGCCTCGATATTTGTCTGATATTTGATACTTCACTTTAGTGTATAAGCAACTTCTGAGTTATTAAAAGAAAACAACTAGTTCATGGAAAGGTTGGAGTTTATGTGTGTGTTTGTTTTTGTTTCCCCCTTAAGCATTAACTCTGGTGAAGACCAAAGCCAGGACCTAATGAGGCAAAACGTTGTGAGGTCCTGGTTAAGGTTAGGCATGAATTAATTATGGTGGGGATAAGGTTTTTGTTAGGCTTTCCATAATAAATGGAAATTAATGCAAAGTCCTAACAAGAATAGCTGCGCAAACTGCGTGTGTGGTCCAGGTGTTACTCATGTGGTGGCGACTTAAATCTTGTCTTCCATAGATTATTAAAGTTTTAGGTGAAGACCTGTTTTAAGGTTAGGTTTAGGTTAAGGTAAGAGTCCGGAAGTAGTAACTATGGTTAAGGTTAGAGCAAGTCTCCAGGTAATCAATGTAAGTTGGTGCAAAGTCCTCTGAAGACTGTGTTTGTGTGTGTGTGTGTTGTCTGAGTAGAGTAAGCACCTCAACACGGCACTATTACGAGTAAGTAATTTTATTTTATTGTCTAATAATGTATGAACACATGTTAAATATATAATCAAACGTGCTTCATTCAGTTAGACAGCCAGTCTCCATTGACCCATATGGTTCCACTGGACTGCATTACTTTGATAGAGGTTATTATACTACTATTATAATACTTTGATTATTGTTATTGATCTGCACATCTGCAATGATAATTATCAGTTTGGATTAAGTGTAAAGGTACCAATACATTAGCAGGGGGATCCTAGTATTTATCCTGACCCAAGAAAACAGTCTCCCAGTCTTTTTTGTTTGAGCCATGTAGCCTAGTTAATGGTTTTTAGGGCAGATGACGTGTCTGATGGTGAAGCTGCTCTGTTACTGGCTTTCAAGAGTCATAAAAGACGAGTGGTTGTCCATAAATCCCAGACAGACGGAGGGAGTGTTGTTGAGTGTTGATGACCGAAGGGATACAAAGTCATATTTCCCCCTGTGGATGAATCGTGATCATGCCGTACAGCAAGTGCTCGATTAGGAAAATGCTGCCGAGGGTAAGAATGATAATAATCGATTGATTGAAGCCGCAATTAATTCTCATTAAACATAATTAAGCAACTGTACATTTAAGATTGTTTGTTTTTTCATTTTGTTTTAAAGAATTATCTTCGCAAGCATGTGGCTCATGAGATATATGTTGCAAAGGCCAACTACAAAACGCTGGTGCCCAGGATGGATAAATTTGGTGAGATGCAAAATAAAACAGTTTCTTATCTTATTAAACGTGAGATCATTTCAATTAATAATCTCGACGATACACGTTGTCATTTTCTTTGTACAGTTTATAACGATGGAACCAGCAAGGACTTGATGAGTCTGACTGGAACCCTCCCTGTCAAATTTAATGGTAACAATCACTTTAATTTAGTGACTCAATAGAAACAAGTTCATTTTTTGGCATATTAATAACAACACTGTAAATATACCAGTTAACAAAGAGCCCTTGTTTTTGCCCGGTGTAAAGTTGTCAGGCTGAAGTCAAATAACAAGTTACATATTTAAAACAGTTATTATAATATAGACAATATCAATGATGTAAAATAAGGTATATAGATATACAGTATATGCTGAGGACAAATGTGAGCAGCAAAACGAACAGCACACAAACACTAGCAAGGGCAGATATGAAAACGGGATAAATTACAAACCGTTTCCTTTCCAATTAAAATGAATTGTGAAATTACTCAAGATATGCAAAGTAAAACACAACTTTCTCTTGTTGTCGCACAAGACGTGACCTACAACATCCCCGTGTGCCTGTGGCTTGAGTACAGCTACCCTCAGACTCCCCCTCTCTGCTACGTCAGGCCCACACAAGAGATGATGATCATCAGAGGAAATTACACCTCCAGCAACGGAGAAGTGAAGCTGCCATACCTGGAGGAGTGGAAGAGTGTGAGGAGCCGAAACATTATCTTATATTCATTTACAGAGCTGCATTTAAAAAAAGAAAGAATCAGACAATGAGATCAGGTTTACAGGTTACAGTGACATTTTGTGGCGCTGCTACACTGGTGTGACTGTCCCTTCTCCTCCCGTCAGGGTGAGTGTGACCTCGTGAGCCTCCTGCAGGTGATGCAGGTCGTGTTCGGAGACTGCCCTCCTGTGTGCATGCAGCCTCACGCCGAGCCTGAACACGCCTCGTGTAAGTAACGCTCACACTGGAAGAGAAGTGAGGCGCCAGGTTGATTCAAGACAACACAAACATCCCTGCCCCAGATACAAGCCCCTGTTGATAAGACAGATCCCAGATCCATATCTAGGCCACAGCTGATTAGTTCAACCACTCGTAAATCTGAAAGACTGAAATCACCTTTCCCCTGTCCACATGTTTATGACTTCGTTGTGACTGATAAGAATCTTTATTTTCTTTCTAGGCCGGCTACAGTTCCAAAGACAAGCAGAGGTGCTTTCAAAGGAAGATGGGAGCTCGTACCTGTCCTTACCCAGAGACGACGGTCAACCTTCCTTTCAAGCACATGAAACCAACTGTTAGCGTTTTGTGTGGAATGTGACGATCGTGTAAAACTGGTTCCGTGTCTTATCCCGTGTTCAGTGTCAGATGGTATCCATTGATTGTTTTATAGTTCAGGATTTTTAAGACAAAAGCTGCAAAAGCTGTGTATTTTTTGGACGATTGCGACTGTAAATGTTAAAAAGCACCTGATGTTTTGAGATTGTTTCATTTTGCGTGTTGTTAAAGGCCAGATCACTTTGGCAATTGTAAAACTGTGTTGAAAGACGTGAATTACTTTACTGGCGTCTCATAAAACTGTGATTTCACTGCATCTGCTGTGACCTCGGGCCATAAATCTTGTGGACTTTTGACTGGAGACGAGAAAAGACTGTAATTCACATCAAGGTGAAGCCTTGTACAACAGTTTATTACAGAAGAGTCAGGCTTGTTTTATTTTGACAGAAAATAGAATAAAACAGAATTTCCCACAAAACTCTAAGCATTTGTCTAAGCCAGATGTTGTGTTTAAAAAAAATCTATATCAACAACAGTTTTTTGAATTCATTATACACTTTAGATGGCACTGCAAAAGAAACAGTGTTATAGGACTACTTGTAAATAAAACTCTAATTCTTCTCTATGTGAATTAAGAAATAAACCAATTGTGTGTAGAAATGTCACACGTCATTTATGCTTCAACTGTGGTTCCGTATTATATTTAGGGCTGAGCAATAGAACAATAGCAATTATGGCCGTATCAGTAATATAATCAGAGTTTAATACATGTCATTATGTTCATTGTGTGAGCGCAGAGAGGAGATGTAACGCATAATTGATCTGAGTACTTGGAGTAAACACGGTGATTAGTGCATCTGAAAAGTGTTTTTAAGTTTTCATTTTCAGGGCCTACTTTACCTTAATTTCAAGTTTGCTGTATAGGCAGTATGTATTCTTTCTGTCTTCACTTGGTGAGCAAAACTGGCAGGCAAGATTTTAGGTTTGATTTCAGCAGTGACTTTTGGATATCTATAGATGTAGACTCCAACACAGACTACTGTAAAGTATAGAAGCAAGTTAAAGGGTTAGGGTTAGTCACAAGGGCCATGAATGACTGGATACATTTTTTTAACTGTGACTTTCCTGTTGATCCTATGACTCTGCATTTATTGAACTGGTAAACAAAACTTAACCATCGCCTCATTTAACTGTGTTTTTATTATAAGGGTACAATAGATCTGTTAGTCATTAACAATAACAGAAAGTATAAAAAGCATTGTGTTCTTCAAGATAAAGGTGCAGGTGCCATGGGGGAGTTTCTCGCCTCCTCTGAGTCACCATGACATGTCACATACTTTCCCCTCAGCCTCACTCATACAGTTTTTACAACATGACAAATCCAGGTGTTGCCACATGTCCACAGCTGTACCCTCGTGCGAGTGATGGCGAGACGAAGCTTCATGCAGCAAGGTCCATTGCGGCTTTGATCATCACCACATACGCCATCAACGCCAGCCTCGATACGCGCTTCACAACAATCTTCCTGGATCACTCGACGCACGCTTCGCCGCCTCGACGCGGAAGGACGTCACATCAGTGGCCGCTCTTCCGTCTTCACACGCGGACCGGAAGCAGTCAGGTGCTCCACCGGAAGTTCCTTCTGTTGACGACCGTGTGTTTGTTTTTTTCGGCTTCTCCCTTCGCCGTTTTTCCGTCTCTTTTTTTGGGGGGGGGTTTACCGGTTCTCGGTTGATTCACGCGTCTTCAACACAAACGCCGCTCGCGTTGGACCGGAGGATCCCGTGCAGAGACCGAGTCGTTGTCTCAGCTGCAGTCGGGCCCGAGGCTGGGCTAACGTTAGCCTAGCATTCAGTCAAGTCCTGCTAGCTGGCGTTAGCTTGTGTTAGCCGTCACCGCAGAGTGAAGACAGCCGCTCACTCGCTTCGACTCATTTGTGGGAGAAGTTATAAACAGATATTTAGAAAACATGGCGGTTGTCAACGAAGCTGCGCTGAAGAAAATGCTGAAGGTGAGACCGCAGCTAAACTGATGCAGCCAACATTAGCGAGTTAGCTTAAGTTGCCGATGTCAAACACGGCGCTATTAGCTAGTTAGCTGCTTAAAACTTCCTGGAGTGAGTCTTGCTTTATGTTTCTCTACGGATTTAGTAAATTAAATACTTAACTTTACAGGGTTCGCTAATGTCATGTTAATTAATTAGCGAAGAACCATCAATAATCAGTCACATTCCCTGGCTATGTAGCATCGTTGCTAACATCACTAATGTTATTAAAATCACGATTTAAACTACGATTCCCTGTTTTTGCAAATGGCTGTTGTTTATTTAATTCTTCCCAACAATGACCCCACACTGCGTCATGCTACAACATATACATCTATTTTCTAATGTTGACGTCTTAATGAACACAATTCCACTTTGATGACTGTACGTGTCTGAAGTTTAAATATTAGTTTCGTCCATGCTAAAGTGTCTGTGCTTGTCAGCATCTGTGTCTCTACTTCAATTTTTTACTAACATACCTGGTTTCTCCTCTGTCTGTGTTTTTCATTGCCCAGCAATACAAATACAGGGATCTGACTGTTCGTGAGACAACCAACGTCATCTCCCAGTACAAGGACCTGAAGCCAGTTATGGATGCTTATGGTAAATTAGATGACCCTGGTGGCCTCAGTTGCATGTTGTATAATTGTATGATGCTCAATTTGTTGTTGACATGGGATGTTCTTGTGTTTCAGTGTTTAACGACGGCTCCACAAGAGACCTGATGAGCTTGACAGGCACCGTCCCAGTGAGCTACAGAGGTAAAGAACTCTTCTTCTCTTCAATAACATTTTCTCTTTAAAATCTCGCTTCACATCGTCCCATCGTTATCAGTTCACCAACTCCCTCCCTCTTGTATGCGTGGCAGCTCCACCTCACTTTATTTATCCTGTAAAACTTCTTGCCCGTTGGCCCAAATACTGTAAAACATTGGACAAGTAAGGTCGACCAAACCAAAACACATAAACATGTAGAAGCATATGTATGTCCAAAATAAATGTGAGTGGTACCTCATGTTCTTGATGTACCTTCAGTTCATTATGTTTTTAAATTCCACTTAGGAAATAGAATGCGTCTTTTTACAGAACATGTATTGGTCAGCTTCAAACTTGACGTACTTTACACTTTACAAATGCAATTTACAATGATCAAACACTTACGACAAAGAAATGCAATTGAGGCTTGGTATTTTGCAAACATTTTTTACAAATATGTAGAACTTGAAAATACAAATTAATTTTGTATAAAACGGTTGAAATAATGCATATTATAATGTATATATTGGATGATGAATTGGTTTGGCTCCACTTCAAATTGAAACCAGTTGTTCTTAATTTCTTGGTTGGGTTTGCTTGCATTGCTATCCTGTCTGATATTGAGACAAAGTTGCAGGAGATCTGTTCCACTGTGAAATGTATTTAATTTAGTAGCACTTAAATGGCACTTACTTATGGCACTTTGTAGTTTTGCTTTTTTGAAGAAATTGTACTTTATCGATTCTTGTTGTTCTGGGTTTGTACCCTCATGGTTGAATGCACTTATTGTAAGTCGCTTCAGATAAAAGCGTCAGCTAAATGTAATGGAATGTAATTCACATACACCATATCATATTTGCTGTGTAATACATGACTAATTCCCATGTGCTTTTGTAAACCGAATACAAAAAGATGCCTTAAAATAGCAAAAACACTTGGTTGAACATTCAGGGTGGAAAGATGAGAATGTTGAGAATTGAAAGGGTCTAATCTTCACTTTGTGTGTTTGCTTCTTTTAGGCAATGTCTACAACATCCCAGTGTGTCTGTGGTTGCTTGACACATACCCCTACAACCCTCCCATTTGTTTTGTCAAACCCACCAATGCCATGATGATCAAAACTGGCAAGCACATCGATGCCAATGGCAAGATCTACCTGCCCTATCTACATGAGTGGAAGCATGTGAGTGCGAGGTCGTTAATCATCATATCGAAATATGGTTTATTCAGGCAATGATGATAATTTTGAGGTTTGACTGTGGCAGTGACTTTTGGAAATCTATGGATGTAGGCTCCAACGTAGACTACTGTAAATTATAGAAGTAAGTTATCCCTCTGATTTTAAAATGGGGCAGTCACGAGGGCCATGAGTGTACCTGTGCTCTAGATACAAATTTAAACTGGGACTTTCCTGTTGATCCTATGACACGAGTGCTTTTTTTTGTACTGGTAAGCAAAACTTAACCATCACTGTTTCTCCTACAGCCCCAGTCAGACCTGTATGGTCTCATTCAGGTGATGATTGTGGTGTTTGGAGAGGAGCCTCCTGTGTTCTCTCGCCCCACTACACAAGCCCCGTACCAATCCTTCCAGGCAGCTGGACCCCCAAACCGTGAGTGACTTGTTTTTGTTTTTTAATTGTGAACAGAAAAGGCCAAGTTTTCAGGATAATCCACAGACCCCTTTTCTACAAAGTCATATGGTGCTCATCAGAGAATTTACATCCAGAAAACCCCGGTAAAATATGTATACTTCATCATCTATACACCAGATGGCGCTCTTAGGTCACCCTTAAAACTACTGACAGTTCATGTGTCTGTGGGGGTGAATGTCCTGTATGTTCGGTATGTCCACAGACCTGATTGTTTCAATATCACTCTCTATCTCAGCCTCCTACATGCCTGGTATGCCTGCAGTGTCACCATACGGTCCAAATGCTAACCCAGGGTAAGATGTTTGCCAAGCACTTCTCTAACTTCTCTCACCCAGCTAACACACATACTGTATTTCTCAAAAGAAAAAACCTGTCCTGGCTTGTCTGTGTGGTTTCTGCTGTAGCATTTCACCCGCATGCATATCTGTTGCTGGGAAACTGTACAGCCTGGTCAATTGGATCATACAGTTAAAGCATCAGCATTTATACACTTTTGAAAATAAATGATGTAAAGTGTCTGCTATTTAATGATCATGTATCTATTTGCAGAGGCTATCCAGGATACCAATACCCGGGGGGCAACTCATACCCAGCCACTGGCGGCCCTGCACACTACCCCACCCAGACCCCAGTGTCCACAGTTGGTATGTGTTACATTTAGTATCTGGGGAACTTTATTTCTTCCTTATACCAAAGGTGCATTTAAAGGTTGAAATCTGCACTGGATTGAAACTTTTTTTTCTAACGCAACAAGATATGGAATCTGTTCACTCAAACGATTAGATAGTATTTAATTGTTCAGCAGTGTCTGGGTTATTGTGAAATTGTATTACACTGGTTTAATATTAAACCAAAGGTTCAATTCACACCAGACAAAATTATATCTTTACCATTTTCCGTGGTCTTTAGTGAACTACAAATTAAGACACTTGAACTTCTGACTCCGATTCTCTCACCTTCTGACTATGATGGCGAGCTGAGCTGCCACTGAAAGGTCGTTACTGTAACTAGAGTGGGGCACATTAAAGGCCAAAGGGTATGATGGACCCGAAAGGAAATGGAACAGCCCCCTCCTGCTCCCCACACTCTAAACCTTAGTAGAGCACAGTGCTATATTTAGCATTGGAACAGTAACTGCACACAATGACAGACCTCTGATAAGGGGACCCATCTGCCGCTCCCCAACACCAGTTTGCACCAATGAAATGCTGGTTAGGGACCAGCGTGCAGGAGGAGTTTAAACCTCCTCCTGCATTTTGTGAAATGGGTTTGACTGAACACCGCTCTGATCTCAAGGCAGATCAACTCTGACATTCGTAGTGCCGATGGGCTTTTATATGACTTATATCTACAGTACATATGTGGAGTACAAAATATTGCACCTTCGATATCAAGCTTCACTAAAATACATTAATAAATGTTGTAAACCTTTGATATATTATATAATCAAATAAAACACAATGTTAAACTAAAGGCTTAAAGTTTATTGCAGACACATTCTGTTGGATTACACCAGTTTTCAGGGGTTTCCTTTTTTTCACAAATTTAGAATTATTCAGATGTGTCACAAGCTTTGTGCTTCTGATTTCACAACCTCTTACTTTGTAGGGGAACTCAAATGATGCTTGTTACCATCGATATTACCCACGTTATGACCTTAATGAATGAACATTGGCTCAGGAGGTAGAGTGGGTTGTCACATAACCAGTAAGTGGTTTGATTCCCGTCTCTTTCATTCCGCTTGCCAAAGTGTCCTTGGGCAAGACATTCAACCTTAAATTGTCCCTGACGGCTGTGTGAATGATGCATCACAGAAAAGCTGTCCAAATATGCGTGATTGGGCAAATAACAAGGAACCACTGAATGTTTTCAGTGTGAAAATGATTTGTTATATCACGTGTCATTCACAATCACAAATTCTAAACCTTACTGAAAACATTTGGGTGATTTCGTAGCAGTTTTAAGAAACTTACCGTCATTTTTTTAAAACATCAGACAAGAGGTTATAATTTGGAAGTCTGACACTCATCCTTTCTTACGTCTACTCAGTGGTTTTGAGGACATGTTGGACAATAAACAACTGTTTAACCACTGCGTCTCATTGCTTTTTAACCTCTCCGTCTTAAGGTCCAAGCCGGGATGGCACCATTGGTGAGGACACCATCCGGGCATCTCTGATTTCAGCAGTAAGTGACAAACTTCGCTGGAGGATGAAGGAGGAGATGGACAGAGCTCAGGCTGAGCTGGACGCCCTGAAGCGAACGGAGGAAGACCTGAAGAAAGGACATCAGAAACTGGAGGAGATGGTCTCAAGACTGGACCAGGAAGTGGTGAGAGTTATATATGTATTTTCTATGTCCTCTATCATCATCTTTTCCATAATAACAAAATTGACAAATGGTTTTATGGCTATAATTTTTTTTTTTTTTGTAGACGGAGGTTGACAGAAACATTGAGCTGCTGAAGAGAAAGGACGAGGAGCTGAGCGAAGCCTTGGAGAAGATGGAGAACCAGTCAGAGAACAATGACATTGATGACGTCATTGTGCCAACCGCTCCTCTTTACAAACAGATCCTGAACCTGTACGCTGAGGAGAACGCAATCGAAGATACTATCTTCTATCTGGGAGAGGCTCTCCGCAGGGGGGTCATCGACCTGGAAGTTTTCCTCAAGGTGACCATCCGTGTCAGAAGTATGAGTAAGAGAAAAAAGTGTTAGCTCGTTTTTCGTCCTGAGGTTTACATTCTCTCCTATTCTCTTCTGTTACAGCACGTACGCCTCCTGTCCAGGAAGCAGTTCCAGCTTCGTGCCCTCATGCAGAAAGCCCGCAAGACTGCCGGCCTCAGCGACCTCTACTGACTCCCACACACTACCTGGAAGCGTTCGTATCTTCAATCTCTCTTCCTTTCCCTTCTTTCCCTTTTTGATTTATTCCCTCCTTTAACGTCTTCTTTTATTTTAAATCGCTGCTCCTTTTTTATAAATATTCACAATGAAATTGGACAGAAATCGGAACAGCAACGCTTAAGAACAATTGGACTGTTGTGTTTAGCACAGTGAAATTTCAAACTCTATGGCCACAGTTGTAGTGTTACACCATTTGTATTTTGATCTGACCAAATACTTCTTTGAGATCATTATGCGTCAACGGTCGTGAACCAGACACGACAAATGATTGACTGTGGTTGACACGAAAAACATTTGCCATACAGGTAAAAATGAGGTGCGAGCTTATTCTGTGTATGATGTGTGAGTGTTTGTGGTGAAGCTGGGTTTTGCGTTATTGTGTCGACATGTTTATGCTGCATTACACCGTGGTCCACAGGTTTTTGCTCTTTGCCAGACAAAGTCATTTGGCTAGTAAGCACAAATTGTCAGGGGCTAGTGGCGAGGGGCTTTGTAGAGAGCCCCATGTGTCCGCTGTCCCACACCCCTCATAATGAAAAGGTTAGGCTGTGATATAAATACCCAGGGCAACCTTTCAGGAAGGACGGGGGTTCAGCCTCAGGATTTAGTTCTGCCTGGGGTCTGGGTCATGTTCAGTAGCCATGGAGTCAACTGAATCTCCTCTCATACAGTAGACGTGATGATCAACATGGCCCTGAACTGTGTTTCTGTGTTGTTTGGGTCTATCGATGAGCTGAATTCTTGTGAGCACCCATCCACTTACCCACACTGCTTTTTATTTTTCCCTGATCTGTGTTTCGTCTCCGTGATGGTGTGAGTGAGGCTGTTTGATCGCATGTCAGCTGCTCAGGTCTACCCTCTGACTGCATTAACCAGTCAGTCTCATACAGTGGTCGTCTTACTCTGTACACTGTCTCTAACTAATGCAGGTGGCAGTCTTGACATACTTAAATCTAAAAGGAAATCTTTTTTTTTTTTTAACTTTTCTATTTCCCTTGTGCTGTCCACTTTTTCTCAGTCCTGCTGAGAACTTTAGATTTTCAGAAAAAAAAAGTTGTGAATAATGCCAGAATGTTGGAGGGTAAAAAAAGGACTATGTACTAATCAAAAAAAAGTTAACTTATGTAAAGTTTGCAAACAGGTCTCATTTGAATTAGCCTTTTACTAAATGCACTTTGAATTGTATGATAGAATATCTGCTGTTATTTTTTTTTTTTCTTTGTTTCCTAATCAACCACCTGTTCTTTTATATCTGTAGATTTATGTAAATCAGTACAAATAAAGTAAATCTGATTTAAAGGTTCATCTCTCTGAGATCATTATTCCAGTATAACTTTTTTTTACTTTAAGCCAAGGAGGTTATGATTTTACCCCTGTTGGTCGTTGGGTTTGTTTTCCAGCAGGATCGTGGAAAAACTACCAAACAGGTTTTAATGAAACTTGGATGGATGGGACACAGGCCAAAAAAAAAAAAACTTTCGTTTTGGCCTGGTTCTGAACAAAGGGGCAGATCCAGAAATAGTTTTTTCTTTTCTTTTACACTGCCAGATTGCAACCGTTTTTTTTTTCACATTTCACCATCTTCTCAGGGTTTAATTCAAGGATCTTGATGAAAAAAGCATATTTAGAGGACTAATATCTGCGAGTGTGAGAATTTGGTACAGCTGTTGGGCCTTGGTGGGGGTATGCACTCTACTTAGTCCCATTCTAGTTCATAACTGTTTGATGGCTTATTGATCACAGTTGTATCTCTTAGTTATATCTCTGTCATACACACTTGAGTTAACCACAGAGTTAATGAATAGTATTTCAGACCGCAGTGGCTAGTTCACGCTGGTATTTTTTTAGTTGCTGCAGCAGTGACCACATTTCTCCAGCACAGAAGCTTCTAATCCGCCACATGTATTGACCCATAGATTCGCACAGAGAGCAGCTGATTCAGCGACCCTGTAAACACGAGCTGCCTTTCGCTAGACTGCACGACAAACACAGTAAAGGACAAAGAGCACGTCAGTATCGTCATCCTGGCAGATTTATTTGATGTTACAGGCAAATAAAAAACATCCAGCTGCCCTGACAGGAAGAGTCTGAGTGATTGATCAACCCTATCCAATGTTTAAACATCAATACATAAATAGATCTCATCTGTATTTTTATGTCATAAATAATAGTAAAGTTCTGTTAATGTTCTTTATTTCCCAAAAGTCAGGATTAAAATAAATACAGACACCCTTTGAGGGTATTTAGGGTACGCGTAGGATTCTAACCTTCCGTTATGAATCATAACCATGATTCCCGCTGACTCTTTCCCATTGGGTCTCTGTTACATTATGGCAAGTTACCTTATAAGCAACCTCACTAAGTATCTCCGGTGTGACCTTTGTTTGTAACAGCTTGCCTTTTAAATATATATATATATATATATTTCTCTCAGTGCACTTGTGTTTTTTTTTTGTTTTAGTTTTTAAGGCTTCAGTGCCAACCAGTAGACTGCACAGCATCGCTATGCATCGCTTGTCTCAAGTGATAAGGTACTTTGGTATCACAGGAGTCCAGTGATTGATATCAACTCTCTAGGCAGCCGTCCTCATAGAGAATGGAATGTCTCCATTGTTTTCCAAATCATAAAAAAAATGAACAGAGATTCCCAAGTGGAAAAAACAACACCCGGTAACGACCACAGAATACGCAGAATCCCTACCAAATATGAACGAGGAGTGCACGGAAGTAACAGCAACAGTACACGTAAACATACAGTACATAGTATTACACACTCAATATGCAAAGGCCTTACAATTGATGTATAGTCAGGACAACATGTAAATGCCCCCCCTCACTTCAACACTGACTGAGATCGAAGGCTAAAGGTATGAGATGTGTTTCTGAATATTTAGTGATGAAGGAAGGCAGCAACAGAAAATGATACCCATGTCAACTAAAATCTAGTTTCCATTGGTTTTGCTACAAACACTTGGACATTTTTATAGATACTCAAAAGTCTCATTCATCCATTGCCGTGAGGGACACAGGAGGTACAGTAGGTGGAGATTAACCACGCAGAGCTTGGTGTGGCTTCCAGGTGGAGCTCAGAGCCGCCCTCTTCACAGGGTGAGCTCCTTCTGTACACCCCACAGGGTCTCAGCGCTCTTCACCAGCTGCTTCTCCTCGTCGGGCTTCAGTGTCATGTGGATGACGTCTGTCAGGCCGCTGTTGCCCAGGACACAGGGGACGCTGAGGAAGACCTCATCCTTCACTCCGTGCATGCCCTAACAGACGAAGAGAGGAAGAAGAGGACCGACCCGTTACTCATCTGCACACTGTTTTGTAAATGAATCAACAGCGGGAATATCATGATCTAGGATTTGTCCGACTTGCTGCCCGGCACCTCACCTGGACCAATGTGGACACGGGGTGAACTTTGTGCATGTTCTTCAAGATGCTTTCCACCAGGTCAGCCACAGACATGCCGATGGCCCAGGAAGTGTAGCCCTTCAGCTTGATAACCTCATAGGCTCTGCAGTGCACATAGAAAATGATAATACAAAAAATATGAAGTGAGAAGAACTGCCATGTCTCTTGGACGAATAAGAAAATCAAGCTTTCAGTCGGCTTTGGTATTTAGGACGAAGTTACTCTTCATTCATTTATCTTCGTTCCAGGTGTTTTAATGCAGAGAATTCAGCTGTTTATCTCTGACGGTAACAAAAAGTATCTAATGCTGTTTTGTAGGGGAAGTTTGTAGTTGCCACAAAGGCAGTGCCCCAAAAACTCAAATCCGATATATAAAGTACAGCTTCGTAAGCCTTCGAATTAACTCCCTATTGACCTAAAGCAAGTGAAGTCAGGCTGAGTGGCTGACAATGGAATCAAAGGAATGACACAACTTAATTATCCAAAACACATAAGTGGTGATTACGTATTGTTGACAGGTCCTATCAAAATCTGAAGAAGAAAACCGTTCTTTAGTCAGGAATTAATATCCTCATTTATTTCATTAAAGTGAGGTCATGAAGTTTTGTGTAACAGAGAGTAGCCGATCTATCGTGTGTGTGTTGTGGCAGCCAGGCTTTAATAATGATAAATAAATGCCTGCCTCTGCTCGTCTCTGGGCTCAGTTCCATGTTAAAATTCCTCACCTGAGCAAGTCAGCACGTTTGGATTCAACTGAGCCTGCTGGGACTTTTAGCCTTTATGTTTATGAATAGTGGTGATTGTTTCCCATTGAGCCCTACAGACCTGTTTTAATTTTATGGCTCTGACTTTATACAATTGCAGCCATAAATCTGCTGGACAGATGTCGCCCGTGCAGGTGGCAGAGTGTGAGCAGGAAATGCTTCCGCTCAATGCTGGTTTACTTAAAAAAAAAAAAGAAAAGAAAGAGTCCTCACCCTTCAACCACCTGCTTGTGAACATCCTTCCAGTTCTCGGCGTCACCCTCAGCCCCCATCTTCGGGTTGAGGCACTGCAGAGAAACTCCGGCAACGTTCACGCCGCTCCACACGGGCACTATGAGAAACAAACATGAGATCATGAAACGTGCAAATGATGAATCTATAATAAATTATTTGCTTTAGACCAACAAACATTCACAGCGGATGTTATTTTTTGTTGAATGTTCGTACCACTGGAGTCTCCGTGTTCTCCGATGATCCAGCCGTGACAGCTTGAAGGGTGGATGTTGAGCTTGTCTCCCATGAGGTGGCGGAAACGGGCGGAGTCCAGGTTGGTGCCAGAGCCAATGACGCGGTGACGGGGGAAGCCACTCAGCTTCCAGGCCACGTAGGTCAGGATGTCCACTGGGAGGGA
This sequence comes from Verasper variegatus, assembly GCA_026259375.1. Lineage (NCBI taxonomy): Eukaryota > Metazoa > Chordata > Actinopteri > Pleuronectiformes > Pleuronectidae > Verasper > Verasper variegatus. The sequence continues at coordinate 18,880,611 of CM048042.1, forward strand.
GAAGAATGAAGAGGAGTGAAGAATCAGCCAATGACAACATTTCACACTGTACCGCACTTTCTCCTCTCACACGTTCCGCGCCCCCCCCCCCCTCATTCACGCTCACTTCCTCCTCACCTGGGTTGGAGACCACCATCAGGATGCAGTTGGGGCTGTACTTGACGATGTTGGGGATGATGAACTTGAAAATGTTGACGTTACGCTGCACCAGGTTGAGACGGCTCTCGCCCTCCTGCTGGCGGGCGCCGGCAGTCACCACCACCACCTTGGAGTTGGCTGTCACGCTGTAGTCTGAAAAATGGATGGAGAGTGTTCTGATGCAGCCACTGGAAATGTTTTCAATGAGCAAAAAATAAAAAGGTTCTCGGCAAAAGTTGTGGTTAGTATTTGTTAATTTTCACCTTTGTCGGCCACAATCTTGTGCGTCTTGAGGAAGAGGGAGCCGTGCTGCAGGTCCATGGCCTCACCCTTCAGCTTGTCCTCCATCACATCAACCAGAGCCAGCTCATCACACAAGTCCTGAGGATACACAGTACATAGAGTAAGTCATTCTGACAACTCACCACACAATTTGTACTGTGTGTTGCAGCAAATCTATTGAGTGAATGGAGCTGCACGGAGACCTGTGCCAAATGTGGATGATCTCTGTTATTCCCACAGGTATTCTTCACTTTTATATCTATTTTCAGAATATAAATATGAAGCCATGTCTTGGCTGATAAGATGCATTATAATTTGAATGACCCCTGGCTTCTCTTGGCCTCTGTTGTTCCTCAGCTCACTAAGATCAGGTTATATTAGTGTGAAGGGAACCGGACATTAGAAGGGAAGTGCCAAGATTCCTCTCCTTTGTCCTCCTTCTACCGAACAATGCAGAGGTTTGACTGTTCTCAGGTCAGGGATTAGTTTGCATAACCGTATTATTCCATCCAGAATGCTGTGGGTTTGCTAACTCATTCAGGTTCATCATTTTACGTCACATTAAAATCGACTCTTTCTCTCCCGTCTTACCTTCAGCAGGACGCTCATGGCGCAGGCCATGCCCACCATGCCGACGCCCACCACCGTCACCTTGTTCTTGCTGCCAACAGGCTCCTCCTTCATCACATGGCTGATCAGCTTCTCCTTGGTGGACATCTGAGATCAAATAAAGAGGCACAGTGAAGGTGGGAAGAAGAAATAGTAAAAGGGAAGGACAAGGTAAGTAAGAGGTGGTAGAAATAGCAGAGTGTAATAGGGGGAGAGGGAGGGTTAGATGCATAATGCACGTGGTTATTTGAAGGGCCTCACAAGTGGGGCACATGAGCACGTTCTCATCCTTTGAGGATTGGGATTCCTTTTATTTTGTCACCACAGAAAAGGGAGTTTCTGTAAAGGGCTGTAAAAGTTTCCCTTTTTCATGACCCACAAACACAAGTTCTATCAACCACAACTTCCTGTTTTATACTTCCAACTCTGTTACTCTTCACTATGTTTACGCCCATATATAGTTTCCTGATAGTATTTGCTCCTTAGCCCCTCTCCAGGTCTCCATAGCAACCACTGCCTGGGAAAATTCCACTGGCTGTGTCCGTGCAGCACAGACCATCCCCAGCTGACGTCACTCTCACACACTACTATGCTTCCTGTCTGAGCTGACTAGGCGGCCTGGGCTGCCCGCTTTGCAGGCTCTTACATCACCAGCGTGATTGCGTCGTGTCTCTGTGATGTAGAGACGCTGGTCATGTGACACACAGGACATGTGGAGTACCTGACGGGGCAGCGCGGTGCTTTGTAATACCTTCCCTGAGAGGATATTTAAAACCTCTCCAGGGTGAGTTTGCACACAATAGTAAGACATGGTAGGTGGGACGGTCATACCTTATGTCCCTTTATCCAATTACCTCTCACTCAGAGCGAGCTGAAGGCTTATTACACAGCAGGACGTGACCCTGAGGTTAGCCGAGTTACAAGATAAACCCTTTATTAAACATACAGTAAAGGATTACAGCATATGTTCACTACTGACCAGCATTCCTTTCTTTACACTGGGCTGTACAAACAGCCATATTACTTCTTAGCTTGACTGAATGAGGATTACAAGAAGGATTATTAGGAGCTGAAAGAACTTAATGTGATATGGTTGGTAGGAGTGAGAGCGAGATGGATGTTTAACGCCAATCCTTGGATTATATGAGTTTCTGGGACTGTACGACTATCACAGCGTTCTGCATGTGATCATATTTCCCAGCACATAATGACATTTACTTAATCAGACCACCGGCAGGGTAAGTTATTAAGGGTTTGCTGAGCTCTGATAGGGTGTCAGGTATCACAGCGGTGCTTTAGTCTTTCACATTTTGCAGACGGCTGTGAATCCATCTAAACTATGTGATCTTACAAAAATATGACTTTATCCAAACTTGTATTTGCTTTCAAAGATTCCACATGTTGGGGGGGGAAACTGTCTCTTCTGTTAATGTAATGGGTCGACTGTAGCTGCCAACACTTCCAGTTTGATTAATCTGAAAGTTTATCATCAATATTTTTAAATAATTGATGTGATCATAAAAATGGCAAAGCACTAAAACACCAGTGATGATAATACATCAGCAGCAAGACCTATTACATCAACACGATCCTCTGATGTACTGATCGTCACTTACGGGCTCTTCTATTGACTTGTTATAATCACGTTAGCACCTAATATTGATATTTTGCATTTTTTACGCGTGGATTCTATGATTCTATGGTTCTTCTCGGCCCATGTCCATTATTTAGATTCCGTCCATCTCGTGTTCTATGCGGCACTGCTCTTGGATCTTGAGGTGTAGGAAACTTACAGGCCTACGTCATGCCGCCTCGACTATTCGGTAGTAATCGCTCTCATCTACAAAACAAAGTGCCCATCGTTGCACCGATGTGGAAAAGGCGTGAGCGGAAAAACAAAAATAGTAATCCCGTAACCAATCAATCGATAATCATTGACGCCACACCTCCCCTGGCATCCTGGTCTGTCCGGGTGATCCCACAAAATGCGCATCAGGTTGATAAAGTGTCTTTATCAGCTTGTATCACTGAACAAGGAAATGGATGGAGCTCAGTCCCGGATGAGCCTGGACGAGGAGCCGGACGCGGCTCACGACCCAGTGTTAAGTGTGTTCTTACCTTGAGGTTCGAGTAACAGAACGGGTGCGAACTTGAGCCGGAGTGGGTCTTCCTCTTCCCCGTGGGCAGCTTTTCCTCCGCAGAAAGAAGTGGCTGCTGCGGAAGGGGGCGAGTCGCTTTAAAGGCTCCTCCGTTGGAAATTACGTGCGCGCATACGCAATGAGCCGAGGGGCGGGGCCTAGGCCGCGGCGCATGTTGCCGGTCACGTCCCGTCTCGTCTCAGGCCGGATGCGGCGGCGGGGAGGGAGGAGCCTGTGCGCATCATGCTTCGTTATTTTTTCCAGCGAAATTGCTCTTCATCGTCTCCAGTTTGACTTTGTGGACAGAGAGTCAGCCGCTTCCTCAGACAGCTCTACAATCCGCATGTAACAGGAAACACACACTAATGGTTAACGCCTAGTTTCACAACACAGCACTTTGTATAATCCAGCTTTTATACAGTTTATTCTCATTATAGCAGCTCAACAGTGTAGAAGGGATTTCTAAAATATGACTCATGTGATAACAACAACAACAGCAATAATAATAATAATAACAATACTATTAATAATAATGATAATATCAATAATAATAATAATAATATACAGTAATTCATATATGTTTCCTGTGTCATTATAGCTGCTGATGTAACATTGACACACGGGGGGGGGGGGGGGGGGGTATGTGTTAGTTATACAAGGAAATCCCGGCTCCTGGCTTTAGATGAACTGCAATTTATTTGCGCCACCTGCTATTTCCTGTAAGTAATTACAACACAGTTAAGGTTATGACTTAACCATGTTACCTATCTTGATTTATTCTGTCAGACTGATTGACAGACACTTAGCATAATAGTTGCAACATAGCATTTCAATTGTATTCGTCATTCTGGGTCAACTGACCAAACCTTCGTGCTCTCACACTTTCAAGCAGCATCACTGAATCAATGTTAGGTCGAGATTCGCAGTTAAGTGTCCTGACAAAACACCACAAAAAAAATGGTAAACTAACGCCAAAGCAAAGCCACAACGATCACTTTAAGATCTATGATAGTTTTAAACATTAAACCTTTGTCACAGCCCGGCTCCATGTCTGTGACAAGGAGGGAGAGGACACGAGTTGACTGTTCACAGACATTTATTTAACAAAACAAGATATACACAACAACACAACATGTGTCCATAAGCAAAACAAAAGAGATGCTGCCGTCGGGAGTCAGGGAAAGCCAACCTCGTCCCTCAGAGAGAACGAGACATGACTGAGGCGAGGCTTTTACAGCTCAGGGGACTGAAGCACGGGCACACCTAGTGTCCAGGTGAGGGTGGAGGGGGTCGTCACACCTTTGTCAGTGACTACCAGCCGATGAGCTCATCAACCGTGTGTGATGAGTTCAGAGCAACACTCAGGTGTGGCGTATAAAACATCCTTCAGTATCAAATAGTGTTCTCGAATCAGCAACACAATGTTTGACACATCAATGTTAAAAAAGATTAAAAACCCACTTACATCTCTGTTTACACAGACATACAGGAGGTCACAGGTCACAGGTTAAAACACAGAGGGCCACAGTTCATGTTCAGGAGACTCCTTGGAACACGATGGAAGAACAATCAGGTCCCAGATCATTCAGACTCTGTAGAAGTGATCTGTTTCTAGATTTTTAGAATACAAGCGAGACATTCCAAAAGAAGCAGCTGTAGTACAATGTCTCGGCAACCCCCTAACAGAGAGGCCCCTTATCCCTAAGTCACATTTTCTAGCAGCAAAAGTAAGAACATTATATAAGTTTTGGCCAGTTGTACAATTTATATTTACAGACAATTTTTTTGATAAATACATGTTGTCATATTGAATTTTCTTTGTTTTGTAAATTTTCACTTGCAGGTCAGATTGCAGCCACAGAAAACAATCCTTATAGTGTTATCATGTTTGCTCAAGGACCCTTCAGCAGGCCAGATGGTTACTGACACAGAGGTTTGAATCCAGGTCGTCCAATACATTCGTCAATGAATATTGTCGCAGAGCAGAAGTGTGAATTGTGATGTCAGTCTGATGAGTGTGATTATTGTTTGAGACTTCACGGCAGAATAAAGACTAAATCCAAATGATGAGATTCACGCACATCCACAATGGTCAAAGAAATATGGGTCCACACTATCATTCTTAACTGATCAAACTATATGTATATGTATATCGATGTTCTCCTCCTCTAACATCCGGTTGGTTTTGTTTATATAAATTTCTGTAATAAATTAAACTCACCAGCAGGCGGTGCTATTATAAAGCCCGTAGAACAAGCATCAGGCAAACTCTCTTCTTCACTTGCAACATTGTCACATGGACCAAAATCCTAATTTAAGGACTGTTGAGTAACATTAAATATACTACTGCTACTACTACTAATAATAATAGTATATAATATTTTTGAATAATAAAACTGCTTTCCAAGGTCAACACAAAACATGCCACAAAGATTACAAGAGGTGTAAATAATACAATATGTCCATTAAAACATATACACATACACAAACAAACATATACAGGTATGCATACATACATTCACATCAACACACATACAGTAAAACAGACAAAAAACACAATTTATAAAACCACTGTCATTTCAGTCGAGTAAAGCTGAAGAAGAATCGGTTTCTCTACAACATGTGTCACAGTTTTGAGGTAGCGAGCTGCAAACTCCATCCTTTCTTCACATCACGACACTGCAGTGAATCAAAGGTACAGCAAAATGATCCACTCAGGCCACTTCTCCTCACATGTCAGTCCCAACGCTCCAGTTTAAACAACATCTAACACACGGGCTGTGGCTTGGAAAGTAATGAAAACATCAGTAAAATGTGTTACGGTGCCTCTGTGTGTGTGTGTGTGTGTGAGACTATATGACAGTATAAAACACTGCTGGAGATAGATGAAGCTGCATTAGATGTGTGTGACATCAAACTCCATCTCCTGTCGCTAAATGTCCTCAGTTTGCCTTCAGCGAAAACTTCTCCTCTCTTTGCAACTTCTGCTTGTCCTTGCTGCCGAATTAGTCGTCGTCCTCATCCTCTCTGTACCACTGCTTTCAACGGTCTCTGGAGTGTCTGCCAATTCAATCAGTGCAAGCCCCCCCCCCCCCCCCCCCCCCTCCAGTGGAATAAAAAGAACAAACACAAGCCTTTTTGCTGTGATAGCTTCCCCCCTCTCACACCACAGGGTCAGTTGCCAACATGCTGTTATTGCACAGGGCATTGGGACCGAGCTGCGGCTGCTGCAGGTGATATCCCACCTGTTTCTGTCTGCAGCGTAATGGAGTGGAATCTAATCACCTCTCCTCCTCCTCCTCCTCCTCTTCCTCCTCCAGCCTCTTGTTTAGAAACACAACCGAGGAACAGGGCTACACATCAATCATAAATCGGATCCTCCAGGGAACGAAATCACTCCCACAACTGTTGTCAGAACAGCATCCAGCTCACTTTAACTCGGACACAGCCTGAACCCCCAAACCCACGGATCGTATCTCATTTCTGCTGTTTCCTCCCTAATTCGTCCTTCCTCTGTCCCTCAACATGAATCAGAAATCTTATTCCTCTTCCCCTTTCATCCCGCAGTCACTTCCTTCACATCTTTCTCCCCCTTCCTCACTACCTGCTTCTCCTCTTTCCTTCCCCACCAGTTTCACTCCGTGCACACACCTTCTGCCTACAATTGATAACATCCCTGATGGCGCTCCTGTATTAGCCACCCACAGGCAGATTAACCAGAGCAATGATACACCAATCAGCAGCAATTATGCACTGATAAGCCCAGGGAGAGCTCTGCTGGATGTGGGGAAAGGGTGGTGGTGGCGGTTGTGGAGTGATTGGGTGTGTTTTGGTGCATGATTAAAGGTTGTGTGTCTGCGCATGCATTTGCTTGTGCTATACAAGTGATTATACTTTGTTCTTTTGCCGCCTGCAGTCTTAATTCCTTCATAGGTCACATTATTATAATCAGATGAGAAATCAGTCCTTGTCTCCGGGTTCTTATCGGGCGCTAATTGAAGCTATGATCAGACAAGCTGTAGCCTCATCAGTTATTATTGAAAATACAAGGCCGAGTGCAGAAAACAACATCTGAATCAACAGAGGTTTGGAATCCATATGGCGCGTCCTCACTGTCCCTGTGTATCTGCCATGATTGAAGATTATTATCTCATCATTACAGTATATTAAAGCGCCTCGGTTACAATGTTGGCACTTGTTGGCTTTGGGACGTCGCTGCTCAAACAGCAGCCTGGCGTTGTTATGGAGCAGCTAAGCGATGATGAAAATGAGTAAAAAGGCCAGAGTTTCCAGCCTGCGGGCGCTCACACACCGGCCAAGTCTGATTTCAAGAGCAGCTGTGTGGGTTTAAACCACACACACACACACACACATGCTGCTTTTGCACACGCTAACATGTTTGTATGAACACAGAGACACACAAGCAGGAGCTTCTTTTTAACGGCAGAGCAAAGACCCTGAAAGCTGTTTACTGCTGTGCGGCCTGGAAACCCACCAAACCTTCCATTCCAGATCTGCTTTGTACCAGCAAACTTGCCAACCAGTGTGTGTGTGGCTTCATCAGATTAGCCCCCCCACCCCTCAGCTGGCTTTAGAAACAGTGATCCTACCCTATCAAATCAAAGTAGACCAATATACTTTGCGTATTTCATTTGGCTCTCTCAAGTTTCCTGTGCAGCGCAGCAGAATTTGATTAATTCTTGCAATTTCAGCATCAAAATCTGTGGTGTAATTTTGAAAACTGGCTCAGAGAAACTGTGTGGTTGTGTGTGTGTGTGTGTGTTTGTGTGTGTGTGTGTGTGTGTGTGTGTTTGTGTGTGTGTGTGTGTGTGTGTGTGTGTGTGTGTGTGTGTGTGTGTATGTGTGTGCCTCTTTCCTCTTTTCGAGTCCTCTTTTCACCTTAGTTTCACTCAACATATATACGTCCTCTCCAACCTTGACGTATCTCAGGCAAAGTTAATCCTGGGGCACAAAATGAAACAGCCATTTGCCATTTCTTGGAGCATGAAATTAAATACCTTTCCTTTGGCTGTCTCAGCTCTAATTATTTCACCGGATTTATGACAGTGTCACTATTATTTGCTTAGGGATAGTGTGTACACATGCATTGGGGCTGGTGGCCTCGCATTCTTTCACATGTCACCAGAGAAGCTCTGCAGAGCCTCCGTCTCTCAGTCCAGTGACCTTAACAGCGGTGACTGATATGGGAGGGGGAGATGTGCATGTGCAGACATGGTCTTCTCAGAGCATGTGTGTGTGTGTGTGTGGGTGTGTGTGTGTGTGTGTGTGTGTGTGTGTGTGTGTGCATGGCAGCATGTGTTGGTGTGAATGAAGGGGTAAGGTTAATTGAAGTTGTTAGAGTGAAAATGATTCCCTCAGGGGGGACAGAGCAGGTGGAGGCGATGGGTGGGTTCAGCAGTGGGTGACAGAGAAGAGAGGGGGATGAGACGGAGGAGTAAAAGGGAAGAAGGGTGGGGGTCAAAGGGATTGCTCCTCAGCCCAATGCTCAGAGGCAGTGAAACATGAGGGCAGAGGAATCGAGTGATTCATCTGAAGGTCAGGAGTGTCCTTCTCGTGGTGCGACCCCTCACCCGCCGCTGCCTCTCGTCTCTGATCCTTTTTGTCTTCCTCTGCTTTTTTCCCCTCGTCTAATATGAACAAATTGACTCTTTAATTTACACAATAACCTTTTCTAAACCAATCTGCGTGACCCTCTCCTCTCCCTTCCTCGCACATCGCTCTCTATCTCTCTATCTCTGGTTCTGTCTGGCTGTCCGTCCCCTCCTGTGGCCCCACTCCTCCCATACGATAGCCTTCATTTCACAGATGACAGGTTGGCTGACTGTGATCCAACAGATGCTGGGGCGGGAAGACCTCACCAACTGTTTTAACTCCAATCAGCTTTTATCGCTCTCCGGAGGAACCCCTGTGCCAGCCTGACATTTCAGAAAGGAGGAGAGTGGAGGAAAAAAAGTACGAGGGAATATAGGAGATGTATATATATATTCATATATATATATATATATATATATAAAAGTGTGTGTGTGCGTGTGTGACTGTGCGTGTTGGTTGAGGCAGGGGGCTGATGGGGAAAAAGGGTGACAGTCATTTCCCCCCCCGTGCCTGGCGTGAGGCCGAACCACTGGCTTCAATTAACTTAGACACGTGTGTGTGTGTGTGTGTGTGTGTGAGAGAGAGAGTGTCCGGCATCAGCAGGGATGGCGATGTCGCTGGTAATGCATCTGCCACTGTCGCTTGCTCCTGCCACCCCTGCATCGCCCACGTCTGTCGCCTCCCTCCTATTCTCCATCTCTCTCTCTCTCTCTTTCTCTCTCAGCACCCCACCTCCATCCTCCATCCTCTGTCTCCCTCCTTCTGTCCCTCTGAGACAAAGACAAAAGCCACTGCAAGTTACAGTGTGACTTTGAAGCTATTCTGTTCTAACAAGGTGATGCTATGGAATTGAATTACTGTTTGTGTCATCTGAGAAGTGTCCACTCTAACCTGCTGTACATCTATACTCTCCCTAAACGTAACTGTACAAATACTTTCTTATAGAATATTAAAGAGTTTAACCTTGTTTCCTTGACATTATGCAGACAATCTATAATCATATTAGTATGTTTAATTGAATGGATCATTTGAGTGCACAAAATAAATGCATAACATAACTGTATCTTAATTGTTCAGCAATCAGCAAGTCTCTATTTTGTTCTTCAAATCATTTTTAGAAAGTGATTATTATATTATTATATGACTCTTGACCTTGTTTACTACACAATGTACTGCTGAGTATGGATTGTTCTCGCTTGCACTGACTGATAAATCAAGAATTTTATATTACGTCTAATGAAAAAGGTTCAGTGTGTACGATTGCTACCAAAGTTTCTCTATCATGTTTGGAAATGGGAGGTTGAGACGAGGGGGCGTTCAGCTGCAACCTGCAACTTCACCACTAGATGTCACTGAATTCTACACACTGACCCTTTAAAACAGGTTACGTGATAGGAGCAGCTCTCCAAACAACATTTGAACTTTCTGACCAATAACTGGAATTCACATTGTGTGACTTGTATTTTTCTTATATGTTTTGCTGTGGGATCCGGTGGCTGCGTGTTGCACTGCCAGGCTGAGTCATATACTGTAATCTCAAGGCTGTCCTTGCCTGTCAACAACATCCAGTTGCAGGGAAACACTTCTTATGGCAGAAATGTGTACTTGACATATTTGTGACTTGTTGCAACCTTTCTATATACAGTCTATGGTTGCAACACAAGACGAGAGGTTTACAGCTCTGGTTTGTGCTGCTGGTTCTTTTCTCCACCCTGACACAGGACAATTTAGGTTTGACGAGTTCATCTCGTTGTTGGATTCATTGCATCTTTCGGTGTTATTAGATTTCCGCTGCAGTCTCTACACTGACGCAGAAAGTATGAAGCTGCGTTTAATTCACAACAGCATCTTTTAGCAAATTTCTTTGAGGACCGATGTGGCGGATACAATCGAGTAATGAGCAGCACTGGAAGACCTCACTGCAGGATGGAGCAGTGCTCAACTTTCATCTTCTTGATTTCTCTGTGGAGAATACTTTGCCTCTCAGCAATTATAAGACTGTTTCAATACCACCAAGAACATTTCCTTGTACGATACATATCTTCTGATGTAACTCTTCTGATTTATTTTTTGAGAGTAAAAATAGAGTGACGAGATATTCCCCATAAGCTGAACGCAGATATGAACATAGTGAACATAAGGAATATGATTAAGATGAGGGTAAAATGTTAGTCAGTGTGGCTTGGGAAATGGATAATGCACTACAATGTGTGTGATACATGATGTGCCATATGTTTTTTTCTTTCAGCTTAACCCTTAAGATCGTGTAGCTACAGTACACATAGCGATTGTTCTAAAGGCTCGAGCGGGTGACATTGCCAGAAGCAGATTTTGAAATTGGCTAGAGAGGAAAGCTTGCTTTGCGTGTGTGTGTGTGTGTGTGTGTGTGTGTGTGTGTGTGTGTGTGTGTGTGTGTGTGTGTGTGTGTGTGTGTGTGTGTGTGTGTGTGTGTGTGTGTGTGTGTGTGTGTGTGTGAGAGTCATTTTCAAGGGCACTCAGGCAGTGTACTAACAGGGAAAGGTCACCTGTGTAGTCAGCCCCACAAGCAACTGCTCTCAATAGTGAGTAAATGGGTATTGGCAAATTCTTCAAGCTTTTTAAATTGCTGTTCTCTTGTCTGGTCGTGAATCTAAAGGATGCATGTGAGGTCTATAGGAACAAGGCTGCAGGTTAAATGGTGAGAGTGTGAATTAATGATTATATTTAGTTGCTTAAGTTGCATGGGTAGGATAAGAACTTCTGCAGAATAAGCCTGGGGGGAAAAAAGCCATGTTGACGATACATAGTACATATTGCAAAAGATGCTGAGCAGTTGCAAGAGCGGTTATATTCTCAAAGATATGTTTTATTTCTCTAAACTCAAAGTGATGGTGAACAAACGGCCGATGAATTTATCACAGCCAAATGTGGTAGTTTCGGTCCATCACCCCGCTGCCATTTAACGTCCCTGTGATTAGTGAGGCGCGCGCAGTCAAACCAATTATCCGACGCTGTTGTCAACCCTCCACTTGATTACCAACAGTTTGCTTCTTATACTGCAATTATGTTCTTTGCGATGCCAAAAAAGCCATGATTAAAGAGGAAATGCTTTGCTTCGTGTGCACTTGTTTGTAAGTGTTTAGGCATCTGCGTAATTTAATGTTTGGATGAAAATGAACAATTATGTTCGTGGTTGTATTCTTATCCTCACCACATTAGTCGCAGCTCCACTGTCCACCTCTCTCTCTGTGCAGAACAGTGACATTATTTATCATCCCGAGACTGACAACAGGAGGAATCCACCTTAACTCTACAGCATATTTATCTGCCAATAGAGACGTTCAGGACTCGAAGGCTGCAGCTCCACAGAGAAGAAATACAAGCAAACTGGGTCAGATGACTGTGGTTGGGATTTCATGATGTCAGTAGAAAGACGTGTCTCTTGCTCTGCTGAGATATTTTCTAATGGAATTTTGATAAAATATTGTATTGTTGTGAATCCAGTGTATCCACATCGTTTTATTGGGGCATTAGGAAGGTCCCCTGTGATGAGGTAAAGGTTGTGGGAGTGATAGAATGTGGTGTTTTTTTAACCAGCAGGGGGCAGTGGAGCTGCAGCTGTCTATCTATCTATCTCTGTGTTTTTGTGTGTGTGTGTGTGTGTGTGTGTGTTTGTATGTATGTATGTATGTATGTATGTGTGCGTGTGTGTGTGTGTGTGTGTGTGTGTGTGTGTGTGTGTGTGTATTCCCTCTGGTGAGAATTCCCTCCACAGCCTCACTCACGGGCATGTTAGTGTACCACCAGCACACTGTAGTGACATTTTTGAAATGAACACCAGCTGACTGCTGATCACAGTGCGTGAACATGCTGTATGGTGGAACATATGTGTGTGTGTTTGAGTGGGTCTGTGATCCCACTAATTTGCATACAAAAGTGGCGAGGGCTCGAGTGCTCCACGCTCCAAAGTCCTCGTGCAGACTCGGAGACGTGCACAAGTGTCTTCCAGTGTTCGGATAATTATGAGGCTTCATCTCCATGTACATGTGACTTTAAGTCACATTCCTGCTCTGTGCATATAAAAACCTGTCTCGTGTTACACTCACAGCTACGTCTCTGTTAAAACTAATTTAATCTGGATTTAATTACCTTCAGATTAGGATGTAGCTTTTATTTCTTTGGGAAATCCTCAGCACACAAATACTTGCATTCACTCACTGTTGCAGGCACAAAAACCTGTATGTGCAGGATGGAAATGGGAGCCGCAATATGTGTTACATGTTGACAGTAGCCTGTCACCTGAATCCTATTGTTTCCCTTGGGTGTGCCTCTCTTGACACCCTACATCTCTTGTGTGCGTTATGGGAGTGTGAGCTATCTATGTTGAGAAACAGCATCTCCTGAACATTATATGAGCAGATTCTTTAACTTTCTCTTTTTCTTCACTGATGCCTTTCTCATCTCTTTTAGGTTTTGCTGCTCATTGGTTTGCACGTTGCACTCAAGTCAAAAACGCCAAAAATCACTCTCATATTTGTCAGGCCAGAGGTGTGATCGCTGCCGACATCCACCTTCACTGCCCTTGCGTTCACTCCCCTGCTCTCTAGTTCTCTAAATGTTTGCAGATGAACACTAATAGTCTCCTCTGTATGTGGATGACACACTAATTAATCAAGCACACCATGCTGGCCAAACCAGAAACAGGCCAACAGCCTCCAGTCCGCAGCTAGCTGGCAGTAATCAGTTTGTACAATCCTGAAGGGCTGAGAGTTCACATGTATGCGTTTGTGTGTGTGTTGCTGTTGTTCCTGGGTGGAAACACTGTCGTACTACAAGAGTGTGAATTTGTGTGAGTGCCAGTGTGCGGTTGTGTGTGTGTGTGTGTGTGTGCACATATTTAGTGTAAGGTAGTGTGTTAACAGCCCCCCAGTTGAATGGGTCGGACTGTGCTACAAAGCTATTCATTATATGGTGCTATGGTGGAGGTATTATGCAGTCCGGGCCCCCTTTAATGTCCAGAGGTTATTGGACTCCAGCCACACATTAAATACATTCCACTTCCTGATGCACTACTCCCTCTATCTCTCCCGACCTCTGTTTTTCTCCCCTCTGCCTCACCTCATCTTTCATCACATCTCTCTCAAAGCAAACAGATCTGATGAAAGATAAACTTTCCATTAAAGACATGATTGAATTTCAAACATTACAGGATTGTTTGGTTTGATCAGTTGTTTGGGGAAGAGAGTATTAATATGCAAAGCCTGCGATTGCGGCGGATTGCTGTTTAGCCTGTGGTAAATTTGTGTTATCTACAGTAACACAACACTTTGATGAAAGTGAGACGCCGTTTTGCATTTTCCTCGTCCTGCTGCAGGCTCCGTGGCTCCGTGGGGTTGAATTCGCACATTCACATGTTCACACAGGCTCAAGCACAAACTCAGACCACTCCTCATTAATTTCTTTAGCAGGCAGCAGGGAGAGAGGGATGCAGACGGTGAGGAAGCAGGGGAAGGATTGATGGGACGCAGAGTGGCACGGGCAAGGTGATTAAAAACTGGAGCTACAGATGTTTCTGGAACACTTCAAAGTGACGCGCCTGCCACTGCCAGAGCTGGGCATGATGCATTATTGAGATGGTGCCCACCTGGCACCGCGCTGACATCACATGCCCGGTCCACCTGGCACCACGCGGTCACGTGGGCGACACTTGGGGTCACGCCTCCCTCCTGCTCACACCCAGCTCCCAGCGTGATGAAGGGCATCAGGGGAAACAACACACATGCTCAACACGGACCTCAAAGACACCAAACTGGGGCATGTGCCGGTTTGTAAACTTCATGAATGGAAAGTGAGCAGGGAGGAAATGTTCTCATGAAGGATCGCAATGCATTTCCTTTATTACTTTGCTATACTGAGCTGCTAGGTGTAAATATTTCTCTCCTACGTAAAGGATTTATGCCTTAAATAGAATTTCACTTCCACACTTGGCTTGTAAGTGCCTGTTTAAATTTACAACACGGCACATTTGTGTAATGTTTAAGCAATATTGTGTTTTGTCTTGCGCGCCGAGGGAAGATGAATGTAAACTAGATGATGCACTAAAGCAAATTAATTTTTTATGAAATAAATTATTGAAATGCAATGACGATAATTGTGTGGTGTGCGTATTATTGGACATATTACCACAAAAGCTGAAATGTTTTTGGCTTTGGTGCAGCTTAGGGTGTGATGCAATTCTTTCTGCTTAATATTTCAGCACCCCCCCCCCCCCCCTTTAAATTTGCAAGGAATATTTAGAGGTCACAAAGTGTGTGTGTTTCTCCTGCATGTGTCCCCTGACACATGTACTTTCTCAGGGTGCGAGGAACAGACAGAGGCCAGAGCCACAGTCACAGGTCTCAGACCAGTGGGGTGTGAAATGAATCAGAAGGCCAACACACTCTCCCCCTGCTACACACATACCATGTGTGTGTGTGTGTGTTGGAGAAGGGTAAGACAGGAGAGTACCGAGAAAGGACAAAGCGAAAAAGAAATAAGAGCGGGCAGAGACAATAATCGCCTACACTGTGGTTCCTGACCGCAGTAACAGCACCTCAGTAAATAAAGTCTGTATAAATATTTATGAACTGGTGTAACACTTTCTGGTGAGAGATGGTGTTTGGAGTAATGGTGGTTTGGCTTCAATGGTTCAGATTATGTATGGAGTTTTACACTGGAAGGCTGTTTTCACAGGGAGAAAGTTTCTCTGTGCTCACTTTAAATCTGAGTTTAAGGCACAAGACGAGCTGCTGATATCACAAGTTTGGAAGCCGATCAACTGGTCCAGTATGCAGCTGGATTGGGCAATGGAGTGGTGGGCCAGCTGGCCAAGCAGAGCAGACCAGGGGTGCATTCAGAAAGTCCAAATAATCTCCTTTCCTAACCACTATTCCCTGACCCCGATGGAATATGTCACAAGGTCAAGGAAAGATGTGAAGGAGAAGCTGGAAGGAGTTAGGAAAGTAAAACCACAGTGCAGAATTCTTTTTCGTGTGCATTCCATAATCGGGGGAATGAGACAACTCAGAAGAAATCAGGAGCTCAGATAAATGTGAATGTTTACATCAGGGTCAACCCTGTGTATCGTGTCACGAGAATAAAACAGCTGTTCATTTTATTTTATATTTAGTTGGCTGTGTCCAGGTGCAACTACGAGGTTGGGTCACTTTAAACGTCCATGAGACAGGAGCTAAAACTGAGGTTTTCAGACAGAGGCTGAAAAGAGGAGCTGCAGCAGTGGACACTATGGGGAAACGTTAGCACATGTCACATCAAATCAAATTGTATTTGTACATATCACAATTTATCTCATATAGTACTTAACAAGGTGCGACATCCTCTGTCCTTAAGCCTTAAGGAGGGAAAAATGAAGAAACCTCAGAGAGCCACGTGTGAGGAATCCCTCTCCCAGGACGGACAGGAGTGCGATAGATGCCTCATATAACCGAACACATCAGCAAAACAACAGTATTTACAACATTTATTAGAAAACAGTTTGTAACATGATGGAAAAGTGTGTCAAAGTATTTTTGTACATAAGAAAATGTCTGATGGAGATGAAGGGAGCAGCGGTGACAAATGAATTGGTCAGTTATTGTCAGTAATGTCATGTAAACCTCATAGAGTAATGACCCAAATAAAAATGACAAAGCCGAATATGAGCATAATGTAATATTTACTCTCTGTAATCTGCACATTTGCGTTGACTCCTACTGCCACGAGCTAAACTCTCTCTTGGGAATAATAAAGATGTAAACTGCTAAACCCCCCACCTGCAACAAGGCTGCACGAGGGGCTGTCCGGCCGTCTGATTGGCTGTTCTCCTCTGTCCATCACCCCCCCCCCCCCTCCTCCTCCTCCTCCTCCCCTGACGGCTCGGCAGCACCTCCCACAGACGCACAGCGGCGGCGCAGCTTCCACCGACGATGATATTCCAGGCACTTGCGGCTCGTCTGCAGCGGTAGGAGCGAAAGGAGGCGAGAGACGAGAGAGCAGCTCACCTCCTCAAGCTGCGAGTGAGGCAGGGACGAAAAGAAAAAGAGAGAGAGACAGAGAGAGGAGAAAGAGAAGAAGGCTGTGGAGTAACAACCAAAGAAAGACAAGAAAGAGAGAGGGAGAGAGACAGAGAGGGAGAGAGAGAGATAGAAGACGGCAGCGGCTCGGAGGAGGAGTGTTTAATTGTCTGCGCAAAGTGTTTTTTACGCACAGATTCGACATGTCATCGTCCGGCAAAGACAACAGCGGTGCCCAACACGCCAATTACGTGGGACCTTACCGTTTGGAGAAGACGCTGGGGAAGGGACAGACAGGTGAGTTGGGACAGACCCCCCCCCCCTCCGCATGCACCTTTTTATTTTTAAATTTGTAATTGCCGTGATTTATCTTTTGCCAGTTGTGGCTTGTTGGGGTGTCTGCAGGTGAAAGAGAACTCACTGCCATGTCCACGGATAGGGTTTTGTGGGGGGTGTATTGAGGAGTGGAGGGATTTAGGTGATGTTGGCTGTGCGTCGGCGTTGGATTGTGTGTCTTTGGTGTGTGTGTGTGTGTTTGCAGGAGCAGAGCAGCGTGGAGAACGTCCGGCAACACAAACGATGACAGTGTGATGTCCTGTAAAATTGAACTTTTTTTTTTTGGTGCCCCGGGTGCCTGCTTTTGTGCGTGTGCTTGTGCGTAAATCTGTGCGTCCTGTGATTGGAGCACAACGCCGTTAATCCCGATTTGCCTGATACATTGATCTATTCTTAGTCCGCAGGCAGGCAGGCAGGGAAAGGGAGCAGGGAGGCAGGCGTTTTCTCCAACAGGCTCTGACTGCAATACGTGGGTTTCCTCCAATATAGAGAAGAGGGTCCCACCTTGACAGATTACACCAGGAGCAGGGGAGTGGGAGCCTCACTGCTCTATATTCATGCACCCGAGGGGATGCAATTGCCGGGCTTCGTTGAACAAGGAGCACATGCTTCATCTCAGCACAAGCAGCGGTGACACTGCAGTTTGTTAAAGTTGCACATGAGCCGTTCATGACACATAAGGTGGTGTTTCGTTCCATTGGCTCGTTTGTGCAGGAGCAGCCCCATGCACTGTTGTCAGCGTTGCACAGTGAGAATCCTCTGTGGTCAAGTCCATGCAGCCAGTGGAGCCATGTGAGAGAGGCAGGCACAGCCCAGTGTGTAGGCAGAGATGGCAGGAGAGATGCTTTGGAAGCTCACCGCCCTTACAGAGAGAGAGAGAGAGAGAAAGAGACTTTTCCTCTCCTCTTCCTGCACGTCTGTTGAGATTTTTCCTCCCATCTGCTGTCGAGAAAAAAAAAAAACGGCTACAAAAGGTGTAACTTCCCCATATACCTGCTCCAGCTGGTCATGCCGAGCAGCCGTGTGTTCGTGTAAATGTTTGTGTACATGCTTGCTGGAAATAGCCTCCCTGGTCACTCCATTCACCCGGCCAGTCCCCACTGGTCATTAACGAGAGTCTTGCTCTCGTGTGTTTCCCACCAAAAATTGAATTCCAGTGCATGTTCCATCCATGGGCATTGAGTTCAGTGTCCCATGTCTGCAGTGTGATGACTGTGGGATGATCTAACATTAAGAATTCATGCTGAAAGCTTTGTTCCCTTTTGGTTTTTGGAGCAGATTAACAAAAAAATGTAGTATATATTTAGCCAGACTCCCTTTCTCCTACAGCTCACATTTAATCGTTTGTGTTTACAGGAGGATCTTTCGCTCACAGGCAGACTTTCAGATGGCTCTCAGGAGTGTCTAATGGTTGTTTATGGTGGTGTAGAGCTGCCAGTATGGTCTGCTGGGTACAGACGTTTAATGACGTGGTGTCGCTGAGATCATCCGTGGCTCAGGATGTATTTATCTAAGTGTTGAGGCATTTTTCTTGCTACCCTGAGATGTCAGACACACGGACAGAAGCTACGGGTCCACATGGCTCATAATTTGTGTCATTGGCCCTCACATGCCAGGTAATTTAATCAGGAGAACTTTAACTGAGTTACAGGTGGATGGTAGATCATAATTAAATACCACATTCATTTCGGCCTGGTTTTCATGTTTTAAATGTGCAGCTAAAAGCGGCTCACTGCCTTACGAGTGTATGCGTGTTGAGTAGAAAAGAAATCCTCTGGTTACTGGCGTCTGTGTAGCTGACTCATGCCAAACCTATTCAGATTAATGACAGAGCATAATATCCCATTTGCCCATTAACCATTCGTTAATCTGTCAGATCCCAGTCCCAAGAAGGGGTTGGTTTGGCAACTTCCGTCCCAGTCGTGAGTGGCAGCCGGGCTCGTCCAGTGGGCTAAGTCCCTCGTGTACTTTCCCAGGCTGTGGTTGGCTGGTATTATTAGATGGGAGAAAGCGGAAGGCCTCTGGTTGATCTGGCTGTCCTGTTCAGTAGAGTGGTGCTGTTCCATGTTCATTAAGTGATTAGGCTGTGTCCTGACACACGCACACACGCACACCACACACACACACACGGCCACCACAGTGGTTCTGGTTTGGCTTCCTGATTTAATCCCCTACACAGCCAAAGTCCCCTCGGCTCTCACTCACGCACTCACGTGGCCCAAAGGTAGAATGGGCTGGCCCACACCAGCTTAGCAACTTAGCACCTCCAAGCTACGGTTCAAGTAGAGTTGCACGGGCTGCATGGCACAGGCCACAGTTTTCCTACAACCACCGCACGTGCATAGTTTAAACAGAAGGATGTAGCACATTATCACCTCCCCTAATAAGGAGGTTATGCTGTTATGTACCTTAGTTTGTCTGTTAGATAGCAGCTAGCAAAAATGACTCAACTGATTTCCATGAAATTCCATGGGGATATGGGGGACCACCCATGGGAGATCCCATTAAATGTTGGTGCAGATCTGGATCAAGGGGCAGATCAAGGACATATTCCCCCCTTTCTTTAACATGAGGTGATGAGGGTGTTTGTCAAAAATGATTTCTCAGACAAGAATTCATGGTTTATGGGCCTGAAATGTTCAATACTGAGCTAGTCTTTTTTAAATGTGGTTTGATAAGGGGACTGTTGGGGCTTGGCTGAGATATGCACTCTGAGTGCTATCCTAGTTAAATGTATCACTCTTACTCAGAATACAAGTGTATGGTTTATTCTATGTACAGTATATTCTGGACTTGCCTGTCAGTCTTCGACACCCCCATATTTCTCTCCACTTGCTTTCCTTCAGCTTTATTGCTTTCTCGCCGGTTTCCTCGGACTGTGTGAGCAATCCCGTCTTTGTCAGCTGTGCATTGGGGCTTGATGGGGTCTATAGATACGGAGTGTCGGCATGGCTGGCTACTGATTGCGGCTGAAGCCACAGAAGCATGGCGGCCATTTACCAAGGCAAAGACAGTTATTGTGCTTAGGTGCATGGCAGAACCTGGCCAAGGCATTGTGCTCATGAGATGGTTCATGGAGGTCCCTTGTGTCTATACCTGAGTTTTAGCATTTTCGTCATACCTTCGTCATTTAGACAATTGTCAATCAACACCTTTTCCGATCAGACACTGAGTTGCGCTGCCTGTTGGGTTGTATAATGTTCTGTATTTGCCTCTAATCAATGTCACGATGCTACAGTAAGTGAGGTAACGTTTGTCTTTATTACCAGCAGGGCTCCGAGTATCAGACTCTTTGAGTTTCAGAATCTCGAAGCTTTGTTCGACAAAGCTGAAGATTGTGGATTTGTGTTTTCACCAGTGCACCGACTTAAGACTGAATCACTACTCTGTTCCACTAATGCCTCGGAAAACACTGCCATGCTTCGCCTTTACTTTGTTCCTGTAGGCTGTTTATTAGCGGAATAGAGGCCTATTGTCTGGAAGAGATTGGCTGTTAATCCAGTGTAAGTCCCTATTTTCTGTGAGACTTGGATATTGACAGGCGAACAGTTGGAGGTTGATATGTTGGCTCCTTGATTCTTTGATTGATGTTTAGAGTGAAATCATCTGTGCTTCGGGGCCTTTATATTGACTGTTCATCCGACAAAAAGCTGCCTGTGATTTCACGTCTTTGCTCGCTCTTTCTCTATTTAGTTGTCCCTGTTTCTGTCTATCTGCTGGAGAGTTCTTGTTCTCGTGCTCCCCAGGCTTACAAGGCATTTCAGCCAGAAGCCTGCTATTCTCTGTGTTTCCATGTCAGCGAAGGGCCGGCCAGATTGTACCTCTCAGTGTGTGTTCCTCTGATGCAACATGAGGTTGTGTTTGTTTCTGTGTTTAAGGGCTTTAAAGAAAATCTCTCATTTTGTCTTTCTTTTCATTTACACATGCGCAAATTAACTTCACCGTTCCGCGAGCCTGGTAAATTGCACGTTAACGTAAAACCGTTAATTTGATGTTGATTGATAGCCGTTGAGCTGGGGACGGTTGATTCGGATCAATGGTCACTCCCAAAGATTTCCTGTCTGGTGGAGGAGATCCATACTGTTTCACAGCACATGATATTCCTGATGATGACAAGTGAAGAGGGAATGCTCAGTCGATGCTGTCAATGAAAAACCACTTGGCAAATCCACAGAAACTAAATGATTGTGTGCGTGTGGCTTATGAATGGCCCAGGTGCTCAAACTCCGGGTGACCCGTAGTCTGTGTGCTATTAAAATAATCCTCAAACTAGTGTCGAGCTCAAACGCAGGTGTCCATCTACCATGTTGCCAGCTTCGACCTAAAAATTGGTGTTACAGGTTACGGTGATTGACCCCCCCGGGTTAAATGGTCCCATTCTGACATTCAGGTCAGAGGAGCCCAGACCCAATGGCTGTGCAGTGTTGCTCCCAGCTGTGTAGCAACCCGTGTGAGCAAGCTGGATGAGAGCTGGAGAGCAGGAAGCCAAGGCCTGCATGGTCTCAGCTGTTGGACTGTGGCAAACGCCCAAGCCCCTCTCCCTCAGCCCTGACATGTATCCTGAATGGTGGGAGGCTGGTGTGCAAGTGTGTCTGTGTGTCAGCTGATAAGTAATGTTGTCTATTTGTGTGCTTGTGTGGATATATACCATCTCAAATGGTGTGTCTAGGCTCAGGCTACATCCATACCACTACTTTGAGAATGAAAACAATCATTGTCCACATGAACATTTTGGCTGTGTATCATTTTATTCTCTGTTCTTATGAACGCACTTGAAAATGCATATCAAGTGAATGCTCACGCACACTTGGACGTGCTGGTGTACACAGGAAACATGTAGCTGTGAGTTACACAATTGTCGTAGATTGCTCGATTATTAGCTTGTCTAGTAGTTCTAGCTATTAAATGCAGATTTTAACTACACAACAGCTTTTAGCAAAGACAACAGACTCAGCAATGCTTGTAATTGATTATCCATTTTGCGTTCTACATTGATATGCAAGGCTAATGCCGGTTGTTTTCTTTTCGGGAAGGGGGTCATGTGATAGGAGCTTGACGAATCAGCGAAGGCTATGTTATGACTGAAAAGACCCAATCGGCAAACATTTGTGAGTGTCTACGTCCTCGTGTCTTGTCGTCGCCGTTTCTGCCCGTCCAGACTCAAATGCTGCACCGGAGTTTTCAAACTAAAACAGGGTCAGCAGTGTTTCAAAACTTTTCAAATTGTAGCGGCTCTCCGGAGTAGTGTGTAGCAGAGTTGATGCATTTTCAAATGCAGACCTTTATAGTGTGGATGTAGCCTCTGTTGCATCAGTGGTAATTTCTTGGCCTGAATCCATCTCTTGAACAAACTGAACCGAGACTTGGCCTGCAGTCTTGCCACCTGTCTGTGACTTTGGCTGAGGTTATATAATGATGATGGTCTCTGTCATTTACTAAACTTCTCCTCTCATCCACCCCGCTCCATCTCCCACCTTCCTCCGTCCCCCTTCCGTCCCCCTTCCCCTGGCGAAGTCAAGATTCATACAGGGACTCAGCCATGTGGTAAATCAGACAAGACCTCTGTGGAATTGCATCGATTGGGAGGAATGTATGTAGCCAATGATTTTCAGAGATTAACGATGAGGAGAGAGGTGGAGAACTGGAGAGGGGGAGGAGAGAGACGGATGAAGTCAAGGAGAACAAGGAGGAGCAGAGGAAGAAGGGGGAAAAAAAACAACCCTTGAACCAAGACGGCATGAAGTGGTCGTGAATGTTCGGACTGCGGGCGGAGGTTATTAATTAAGGAAAAGTATTGATCTCTCTCTCTTCATTATACACCTCCTCCTCCTCACTGGTTTTTATCTCTCTATTGCTGACCTCGAGAGGAGGAGAGGGTTCAATCTTTAGATGGAAGGTCAGTGAATATGCAAACGGCTGCTGGAATAGTCTCTGTGGGCAATCACGAGTGAGTGTGTCTATTTATGTGCGTGTTGTTTGGGACAGGCCCCATTACATCCTATTTGGGTTTTATCCGAACTCGGCGCATCCACCGTCACCGCTTCTCTGCCATGTTATACAGTGTGGAGAATCAGGTTAGAGCAACATGGTTTTATGGTCCATTTTCCCCCAGTTATACCAAGACACAGTACACACACATCCATGCACATACAAACACAGTCTCACCCCCCCCTCACTCTGTCCGTGTCTTCCTGTGTTTCTCTGAGGTCGCCGGCCCCGCTTGGCTGCCGGGTTTCACGTAATGTGTTATCGCCTCGTGCCATTTAGAATTTCACGGCGCTGGTTTCCCCACGGAGAGAGAAACTCCGAAACACACCATTTCGCTTTTCACCGGTGCATCAAATTGTTACATTTTATATACGACTTCACACTGTTTTTCTTTTTTTTTTGCCTCTAGACATCTCTGTCCCTGTGCACTTCTGATGCTGCTGCTCAGTCGTTTAGTCAGTCGCAAAAGTCTCTTTCTCAACATGGCGAATTCAGGACATACAGTGTATCTAACATATTTGCACATGTCTCTGATAGAGGGAGCATATTTCTCTCTCTCCTCTCTCACCCAGCTCAGATTAACTCTTGCTGAGACGCCTGTCTGGCTCTGACTGTGAGAACGCCCGTTTGGTTGCCAAGGTTGGTTGTCTGGTTGTCATGGTTTCCTTGCTTCTTGCTGGTTCCCAGTCTGCTCTTATGAAGAAAGAAAGGGGGATACTCTCTCTCATGGTCATCTTACTTACTCTCTCTTGCTCGTTCACTCACTCTCTCTGCCCCCCTCGCTCTCTCCCAAGCCTTTAAGTGGCTGCAATCTGAAGTTAGCATCACAACAGGCAGCAGAATCCTCTGTTGCCTCTCCATGTGTGCCTCCAAGTTTGTCCCTATCCGACTTATTTCTCTCCGTCTGCATTGTCTCTAGATGTGACCGTGGAAATGAGTATGTGAATGACATTTCACATGTATGCCGCATGTGTGCATGCTTGTGCGCGTGCTCAGACATACGGCCGTGGATCAGACAGGCTCGCCCTGCTCTGTGCTCTTGTGCTGTGTTCCCATTTAAATCTGGGAGATTAGCACATGTGGGGAGCCTCGGCTTTAGTTGCTGTCAGCTCAGCTTGCCTTGGCAGGCTGTCCTCAGATCAGGGGGTGAAGCTCTGCACTCATCCCGCCATTGCTGTGTGTCCTGCTGAACCTTATCCATTAACAAATAGGTGGGTGGGCCAGTGACCTTGAGTTCGGTACAGTTCTCTAACTGCTGCAGCAAACTTCTACAATTCACACGTCTGTCGTAACTCTGCTTTATATAATGTTGTTTTTCTCATTACAAAATCATCTACAGGCCCCAAAAAAGTATTAAATCTTATTAATATAGTACATACCCTGTTGTGTTGGCTAAACTTTCCCATAAAATATGCCTGCTTGACTTTAGGAATGTTCTTGTTTCAGCTTGTAATAGATATATGTATGGATTTGCTGACCTTAACTGAAATTGATTATTAATAAATAGTTCCTCTGAATATATTCAGAAAAAGTTCACTGAATCAGTTTTAACTAAGTAAGTCAAGTTTAAATATATTTAATTTATATAAAATATGAAAGCTAAAACTTCTGTGGTTTTGTATCAAAGTAAAGAACTTGCCTATATTTACATATTAATCCAAACTTGTGATGTGTTGCTATTGAGGAAATATCAGTTTGCTTGAAAAGTTAAACCCATTGAAGTCGTGTTTCCAGTGTGAACACAGGGACTGAATGAATATTAAATGACACGATCCCAGACCTGCTGGCATCTCCCCTCTGACTGTTTTTCAAGGAAAAGTACATGAATGAAAACGTGCGCTCATTTACTGCGTGCAGCCCGTCCCAGGGGGCAGCGACGGGGTAATTGGGATGCATTCAGAGTTTTTGCTGCCGCTCTGTTGTCAGCTCTTTAGGCTATGAAGCACGATGTCGCCCATGCCTGAAACACCTGAGATGTGGCCTGGCATGTGAAGCGAAGCAGACAATCCTCACTGAGATTAGGTTAGATGAGCATGACTGGTCACAAACCAACAACCTGCGCTCGGCCGCTCGTCTCCGTGGCTCTGACTTCTGACACTCGGCCGGACTAAAGAGAACTAGCATCAAGGAGTGTGTTATTCACGGAGAAGGTGCTGAGGGCAGGTTCGGTTTGCTGTTCTGATAACGTTGTTGCCAGTTTATGATACCCCCCCCACCTCCACCTGGATCACTGGTGTTACTGCATCAGTGGTCCAGCCAAGACGAACTGTTTCTTCTTTTCTTTCTTTTTTCTGTGTTGCCACTGCATCAGAGAATGGTTTGGTGCTTTGAGTCGGCTGCCAGGTCAAATCCACTGTCGTGACTATGTTTCGGGGGTGAAATCAGATCACATGCAGGCAGATGTCAAACTCGATGCGACGAGTCCAGCTTGAGTCTTTGTGTTTTTGCCTTTCCTCCGAATCTCGAGCCTCGTAGCGCTGTTTTTGTTTTATCAAAGTTTTATCAGCATAAAACTTTTCATACGGCTATCAGCCTCTCTTATTAGGATTTTGCCATTATAGACGGACGGTGAACCAATCAGCATTCAGCTCTGTATCATGGCGTAACCTCTCGTAAAAAAGTGTCAGGCGATACGCTCTGAATAACTTTAAACATCAGACGATCGGGTGCTATATTCATAATGTATTCTGCATCACCAATAAATTTCCATTTTACTGCTTTTTGCTGTCCGTACGTTCTCGTGAACCAATTAGGAAATTGGTGAGAAGTTTATTAAAACTTACAATGTAAGACTCATTGTTTTGTTTTGGAGTGATACATACATACTTTGCTATACTTAGGTCTAAAAATCCTTCAGCTCTAAGGTCAGAAGCTTTAGTGAAGTTCTAACGAAAGCGGTATCAGTCAAATTACTTTTATGTGCAGAGATTGTCAAATAGTACATTTGACCACTTCCTTTCTAACAGGTGTTTTGTTATTGGGTCCTCTGTGAGTCCGTCGCACTTTCACGAACACGATTTGTGAGAAATGCTGTGAGGTCTTCACCACCTGTAGTAGAGTCTGGAAGGACATGGATTAAAACTGCAGGTGACCAGTGCAGGTAGATGACCATTAATTCTAGTTTCTATCTTTGTCTCTCTCGTTATGGCTTCCTCTTTTTTTTTTTTACACTCTCTTCTGTCTAATGGAACAGTTGATGGAGTGATTAAGGGAAAGAGCAATGAAGTAGAGGCGGGTTTCATCTCTTTATCCCGGAATGTCGTTTTTTTGTATTTTTATTCATAACTAAAAGCTGCTTATTCCTGAGGCGGATGTTGCTGATGTTGCGGCTGTGTGTGTTTGTCTGAGTGCAAGTGTCTTAGTGTGCGCTGCATGCTCCAGTGTCTGAGAGCTGTAACTCTTTGGACCACAGATGAACATGAGAGAGACGGAGAGGAGGGAGGCCGGGCTCACAAAGGGAGACAGTTTCTGAGTGAGAAACGGAGTCACAGCAGTAAAGCATCTCTCAGGGTCAGTGCCTCCATTGTCATTCAAATCAGGCAAACACACACAACCACACACAAACAGGAATGTGCTGTGTGCGGCACAGGAGTGGACGACTTCTGGTTTCTACAGGAATCCCAGCTCTCGCTCCGACTGCAGCAGAGCTCTGACGTCACCGCAGGAGGAGATGCAGCCACAGCAGGACAGATTGCTCTCAGTGCGAAGCCTGAGGACTCACAAACACAAACACACACACATACCCACACACTTCCGAGTGCCTTTAGGACATTTTGGAAGCTTGTTCCCCTGCTCTTTGATCTTGTCCTCTGTTTAACCTCGCAAGGGTTTACCTGCCAGTGCCGACACCTTTTTGCAAACTATTTCAAACCCTCTGCATAGAGAGAACTGTATTCATGTGGTTGATGACTTGCAGTGGCCTCGGTGCTTTGATGTGAGGAGTCAGTAGCCATAGCAACACAGGGACACAGCTTTAAGTGCCAGATCACATGTTGAGGGTACCAGAGTGTGGCTGTGCTTCAGTACCTTGTTATTTTGGTTGATCAGCTGTGTTTGCTGTCCTCGTCCTTGTTTTTGATTTATTATGGTTTGTGTAATGAGAGCATGAATGGGAGCCAGCAGTGTCCACGTCCATTTATCTGCGTCTCTGCACACATGGGCCTCTGTGGCTTTCAGGGCTGTGTGTGGCACCGCATGACTCAAGTGAGTGTGTTATTAGGATCATTATGGGGCTAGCGTTTCTCTTTGTGTAATGTTCCCTCTACCTGTTTGCTTTGGCGGATGTCGCAGCTTCCTCTGGGTTAACATCAAGTTAGGACTATCACTGTTAGCTTTAAGCTCGCTAAGAAAATGATACCATGATGCCTCTCTCTGGAACATTTAAACGACATCGCTCGAGCAAACAGTTTGGCTGATAATTGAGGTTGTGCCGCACTTCACTTTGACCCAGTTCAGACCTGGTACTTACATCCATCGTGGGTGGACAAAATTGGATGGCTCTAAGTACAGGTGTGAACGCACCCAAGATGCATCACTCTGACCACATTTGGAGGTTTCTAGGATGCATGGTCCCACATTCTTTTTACTGTGGGATCAGATCCGATCACAAAGGGTCACAGGTCACATTTTAACGCCAGGTGTGAACTGAGGTATGTAGAGCTGTTCACATGTGATCCAATCTCTCGAGGGAGGACAGATGTTAATACAAGATGTGAGCAGGGCCTCATTTATGTAACAAAGAACCTCACACAGCAGCTTGACTACATTGCTTAACTCACACCTAATCTCAGAAAGAGTTTATTATGGTTGACTTATTGGACCCTCTTTTCTATTTCTGTATCCATTGTCCCTCTTTTCCTGCGTGTCTTGCCTCCGCCTTCTTTCTTGACCCTTCCTCCTCCTGCTCCCTCGTTTCCCCGCCTGGCGCCTAATGGAGGTATCCCCCCCCCCCGCAGCCTCCAGACCCCGCACCGCCATTCTGCTCAGGTGGGGCACATTTCATGCAGGATGATTAGATCCCACTGGCAGCAATTCAGGGTTGGATAAGCCCAGAGTGTTGCGGGCCGACACAATAGCAGCCGGAATTCAATTAAATCTTTACATATAATCACCCTTGCAGTGTATACCTGCCAGTCGGACATGCCACACACAGTAGGGATGCACACACTCGCATTTTCATATACACACATATACATTTGTATAGATACATAATTAGGTATTTATTTACTTACAATGCAGCAGATATAATGAGCACGTATAGCTCATGAATTTTAATATTATGAGTTTCCCCCTTCCCCCTTTACTCTTCTTATTCACCACGTTTCTCATCTCTCTGACTGTTACTGGGAAAAAAATGACCAAATACTTGCAGCATAAAAAATTAAATTGCACATTACACACACAGCCATTTGTGTGTGTGTGTAATGTGTATAAATGGGCTAATTCAATGTGAAAGCAGCCCATCATAGTATGTCTAATGGAAGAGGCATATCCTGTGTTGATTTTAATGGGCCAGAGCTGGTAATTGCTTGTGAAGACTGATCTGAGCAGAATGTATCATCGTACCTCGAGTTACAAACTGCAGGGGAAGATGGCAATAGTAATTGGACATTGAAATAAGACGAGTGTGTGTGTGTAATTCTCGATTTGCTCCTCACATTTGAAATTAGTGTTTGAAGTATCACAACACTGTGCGTGCCAAGATTTGAGGATGTCGGGCATTTGTCATCAAGCAGTGACAAGGAATTCCGTAATGAGAAGTTTTGTATAAAATGCGTCGAATGAAATCATTTGTTTACAAAAGCTGCACATGACATAAGAAACTCTAGTACAGGCGGAGACTTGTTGTTCTTTGTGTTTATATGATGTTTTAGTTAGTTTACATGGATTTTCCAATGTCATTTTAGTCCTCAGAGTGAAATAATGTTAGGAAGAGCCTGCTACTCTATTAGGTTTGGAATCCGGCAACTTAAACATCACTGCACGTGCCTAGTTAACATTGCACTGAACTCTGGTGGCAACACACTCTCTACATGGCTCCGACAGCACGTAACGTAAAGTAGCTACCTGAAACTCCAGTCACCAAAATGTCGAACGCTAAACGGTCAAAAGGATCCGACACTGGGTCACACAGCAAATATTTGCTTCTGTTTAAAGGGATCGACACGACAAACTTAATGAAGCACGCGCGATTCATTTAAAAGTAAAGGAATGTTATGTGTTCGATTCCTCGCGTGACCCCACATTGAGCACATCAGCCGGCAGCGAGGGCGTCGCTGGCCACGGTGCCGGAGAGACAATTGGAGTTAGAGTACTTTACTGAAACTGTTATTTAGAGTCAAATTATTGGAGTCGGGTTAGATTTTCGAATGCATTTTTTGTGCATTTGTTTTAAGTAAAAAGGTTCAGTTCTGGCACCGTTTAAGCATCTGTAGCTTTTTAGGAGAAAGCGATTTAGCAACGGTATTCGGGAAAAAATACGACACCCAACCCTCTACTCCATTGCTC
This sequence comes from Verasper variegatus, assembly GCA_026259375.1. Classification (NCBI taxonomy): domain Eukaryota; kingdom Metazoa; phylum Chordata; class Actinopteri; order Pleuronectiformes; family Pleuronectidae; genus Verasper; species Verasper variegatus. The sequence continues at coordinate 18,910,252 of CM048042.1, forward strand.
GTTTCTTACGAGTAAAAATTAAATAAAGACCTTTAAAAGTTTCGTTAAATCAAAGCGATGCACCGTCCTCCGAGCTGGAAATAGGGAAAATGTGGTGTTTTTCTCTCGTGTTTCTGACGCCCCTAAGCTTGTGATTGTGTCTGAACGACTCAGGCTGATTAGGCTTGCATGGGATCTGAATTTATTACTCTTGTCTTCGCCGGTGTCATTATACCTCAACCTCTTATATTCACTTCTTAATGAGCCTTTATTAAATATTCAAACCATTACCTGGAGGACTCCTCTTCGTGTGTGCGCACGGTTTTATATCCTCGCGTTCCTCGGGGTGTGTATCAGCACTTTTTGAGGTCTCGTAGCGCTGACAGCCAGACAAAAGACAGACAGCCACAGGAATACATTTACACGCACCTGGAGACAGACATAATTTGAGTCGGCGTAATGATTTGTTATTCCAGAATTTACCGTCCCGGCTGATGAAGAGTCCGGGCTAGATCAGGCTCATTAGGCCCCAGAGAGATGTGCTTGTTTGCTGCATGTGTTAGCCTCACTCTGGGCCTCGTCTCCTTATTTCATCCCCTGCGCTCACTCTTTCTTTCGCAGTCTCTCTCCCTGAGTGCAGCACTAAATCACCTGGACCCTTTAATTAAAAGACACATTCTCTCTCCTCTAAACACACTATAAACAGGCAGAGCCCCGTATTGGACACAACTGCAAACACTTGCAGTGAACTCTATATCAAACGAGTGCAACAAAAGGAGGGTTGAACTTTTGGGCACGTCACCTGATTCCTCATGCCCTTAATTCTCCCACTTGTTCAGAAGAGGCTGTTAATATCCCCCCTGTCTTGTTTGACTTTAGCAAAAGACCCTCCCTCCCGCCCTCGTCCCCTTCTGAAGTTCCCTTTTTAATGAAGTGCTCCAGTTCCCTGTGAATTACACCGAAGCGGTTTCTGTGTCATGTATGAGGGCACGGAGGTGAGAGATGAGGCCCTCTCCTGGGGCCCCGGGATGTGTGTTCAGACTACGGAGGGATTTATTAAGCAAGTCCCAGGACTCGCATCAGGCCTGTTCCGGTTCACAGGCCTGATGCTCTCAGCCTGACGCCGCCCCCTTGCCTTTACATGCGCCTCGCACATGTACCGATCTCTAACTACCTCACGGAGAGGCTTGGTGATTGGTGGAGCGGGGGAGAAGGGTCCTCTGTCTTTCCGGTCGTATACAAGCCGTCCTGCATAAAACGATTACTGGGCTCCCTTTGGGCACTTTCCCGGTTTAATGGCTGAAGTAAAGGAATGGTAGTCATTTCAGAAACTGCTCGTAGGCAGCGTGTGTTTTTAATGTAATTTCAATGTGTCTAAAAAGTATTTTAACATTTGAAAAGAAGGGATGGTTATAATTTTGTCAGTGTGTGTGTGCAGACACGCGGCCTTACGGTCGCCATTCGCTCAAACACAGACGTTGAATTGCACCTTCGGCTACTTTGCAGCCCTCTGAAAAATTCCCATTTAATTTACAACGCAAGCTCTCGTGCACATGTGTACATGCATGCAGATTCTTACTGTGTGTGTTCATTAGTGGCAGATTATTCAGAGTTGGGGATGTGATAAACCTGATGGAGCTGCTTTGGCTCTGATGCTGTTAAATTGGCTCTGATGAGCCAAACACAGGCTGCTCACTTATGACTCCAACGTTGCAGAGGGAGAACATTACACATGAATATGTACATACCACTTATTTCCCACATCTCTGTGAGTGCGCACGTGTGCACGGGGGGTATCGGTGTTGGGCTGTGTGTGAGTGATTAATCTCTGAGGCCAGAGGTCGAGGGGGTCAGAGTGGAGATGCCTGTGGAGCTAATGACACTGATAGGGGTTGGTTGGGCTCAACCTTCATCATATTCTCCTCCTCAACACGTTGTCCCCCTCAGGAAATCAGTAACCTTATCACTGATGGGGGGCAGATGGACAGAAACCAGAGGACCTGCTCCATGTGATATGGATCCTGTAGTAAGCAGCGCTTCTTCATCTTATCTCTGTCTCAGGATGTTAATGGCCTCCTCTGAGGAACGTAACACTGTGACTGCATGAGTTTCTTCATTATTTGTTTTCTTATGCTATTAAATCATGATGTTGTCTCTTAAAACCAGTTCCTTTGTAGCTTTTCAGTGGATCTGTTCAGTGTGTTATATTATGCAGCTAGCACTGTGTCCCTTTTTAATTATGAACTTGCACTGTTAGTTATTAAAACAGTCAAACGTGTTGCTATAATAAAACACATCAAGTAATGGATTCCCTAATTTAGCTGTGCAGTATGTTTAAATGTGCCTTGAAGCCTCTAATGCCTATTCACCATAATATCTGCATTAACCATGCTTTCATATCGAATTCATTATATCATATTTTTGTCCTTTTGCATTGCTTTTATTAAGCCCCCTGAATTAAAAAATAGTCTCTAGTTGCATGTGACAACACCCGACAATAGGAAAGGGTGAAGTGTTGCGTTTGCATTATGTGACAAACGCAGTTTTTTAAAGTTCTTCCAATGTGCGAGTGATTATTCCAATTATAATAACACAAATAGTGGCCTGTGTTTATCTCAGTTCAGCCTGTGAAAACAAGTTAATTAAGTCAAACCACATCAGCGTACGAGATGTTATTTTATTCTGACATGTAATAGCTTTTAAATTGTTTGACTCCTCACATTATTCCAATCAAAAAATTTCAAATCTTATTAAAATCACTGGGTGCCTTGCTCTATAGAGGTTCCCCCCGAATTCCCTGGTCCTGCAGTAAAATCAACTCAGCCCAGAGAGAGAGAGAGAGAGAGAGAGAGAGAGAGAGAGAGAGAGAGAGAGAGAGAGAGAGAGAGAGAGAGAGAGAGAGAGAGAGAGAGAGAGAGAGAGAGAGAGAGAGAGAGAGAGAGAGAGAGAGAGAGAGAGAGAGAGAGAGAGAGAGAGAGACTGCTCACTGCTCTCCTTCCTTTTTCCTTCTGCCTGTACATCTCTTCTTTCCTATCCTCTCTCTCTCTCTCTGCTCTCCCCGTGCCTTTCAGCCTCCCCCTCCTATTTTGCTCTTCCTCCATCACTCTGTATTACCCCCTTTTCACTCTAATGGGATCCCCGGTGAGCATGTCTCTCTCTGGCTCTCGCTCTCGACTGTATCCTCACTTATCGTGGTGAAGTTAATGAAATGGAGTACAAGAATGACCCCTTCCTTTCATTGCTCCCTCCTCACCTAAGTATCTTCATCCTGCCGAGCCCAACCCTGTCTCCTTTTAAATAGCCTATATCTTCACTCCTTGTGTCCTTGTTGTTCGTTGCGTCTTTGAATTTCTAACTTTCTCTTGTGGTTTATGCCTCAAAATGCTGCTTCGACAGATTGTTGTAACTCCCCTCTCTTGTGTCTCTGCATGCAATCAATACGGCTATAAAAGCATTTCTTCCCCATCATTGTTATTGTTATCTCCCACAATCCGTTTGAAATTCCTGTTCTGCAGCCTTACCTCACACCGAAATGAAAAGGCCTGGACACAAATAATGTTATGTGCTCAGTAAGCAGAATCACCACCTGCCTGCATACACTCCCCCGTCTCTCTCTAATGATTTATTTTCTCTCTCAGGCATTATTAGACTTTTATCAGTGACCCCCGAGTCTTTTTTGTGTAGGTTTTAATGTGCGGTGGGAGAAGTCTGTGTATATATATATATATATATATATATATATGTTGGTGTGTTTGTGTTGGTGTGTGTGTGTATGGTGTGTATGCACCAGTGCTCGTATCGCAACCCTCTACATGTCAGAAATGTCACAAATGGTGTTTCCCACGCAAATTGCTTTGTTGGTATGATGCTGTCACCGTGTATATGTGTGTGTTTGTTAGTTTGCAGTATGTGGCTGGTCTGTCACCATAATGCACTAAGCTGCAGGCAGCTTGGCTCATGGGTTAGTCAATAAGGAAAATACATTTGTGCTGGTGAGAAATGATCCATCACAAAGCCACTTTACTGATGCTGGATATTGTCACACACACACACACACACACACACACACACACACACACACACACACACACACACACACACACACACACACACACACACACACACACACACTGATGCGAGCACACCCCATGTGCTGAGCGTGTGAGTTCAGACAGCAAGTCAGCATCTCACAGCGAGTGGTTCCAATCAAGACAGTGATGCTGAAGTCAGACCCCCCTCTGCGTTTACCCAGCCACCCTCCTATGACCTCACCCCACCACGCATGGAAACGCACACCGTACACACATGAGCAACACTTTCAACATTCTGCACCCGAACACACAGCAAAGCTGTTTTTGAGTTGCTTTCTGCAGGAGCACATGCTGGTGGGAGAGTGGGAGTGCCAGTTATTTTTAAACCCTTTGTGTCCGTGTTACTGCACCTGTTTGCTTCAACACCTGTTTGCCCTCATTGAGGGACACCATCACAGTCGCACATATAGTCACCATGGTAACTAACATGCCAAACATCTGTATGGGTAATTATGAAGCTTGCTAACAATGTATTTTTTTCCGCTACAACACTTTCAATGTCCTTCTTTTGTCTCTTTATACTTTTCCTTGATTTTCCCATCATGCACTTCTCATCTCATTCCAGTAATGGCATCCCCCCCCCCACACACACAACAGCTGTGATCAGGGAGAGAGAGAGAGAGAGAGAGAGGCAAAGATAAGTAGAGCTCTAGAAGAGAGATAGGTGAGGCTGCCTCTCCTGACTTTGATGGTGCACCTCATCCACTGCAGCATTTCCCCGGGCCTTTCCAAACTCCGGGTCACATTAGACACGAGGGGATTGGGTCTACTTACTGGAAATATTATGTCATCAAAGAGCCGTGAGGGAATGGTGCTGATTTCATCGAAATTCAGAGAAGATCAAAGTCTGTGGCTGCAACTAATGACTATTTTTATTATCAGTTATTTAGTCAGTTGTTTCAAATTAGTGATAAATCATTTGTATGACAGGAAACTGTGAAAAATGGCCACCCACAGTTTCCCAGAGCCCAAGAGGGACGTCTTCAAATAGCTTGTTTTTACAGGGCCAACAATCCATAATCCAGAAGACGTTATTGAGAAAAGCAGCAAATTTTCACATGAGTTTGTGGAAATGGCATAAAATTATCTTGGTAAATGAGTTGAAGTATTAAATCAATCAATCATCAAATAGCATTTAATCATTCTTCTGTTAATGGAGCAGTTGTTTCAGCACCATTAGACTCCATAGTGTCGTCACAGGGTCAGGTGGGATGAAAGTGCAGATTATTCTGTGAAAACATGGGGATGAAAATATGGGTTATTTCTTTAGATTTTACGATTTGAGGAAAAAACTAAAGAGAAAGGTCAGTAAAGTGTCGATTGAGGAAATGCCAGCATGGATAGATAGATAGATAGATGGATAGATAGATGGATAGATAAACCATGAGAGTAAAAGAGATGGAGGCTAGCTACAAGGATTAAATCCCACTGTGGCCCTGCCCTGTGAGATTACCAACTTGCCCACTCAAGTGCTATGAAAATGCAGGCAGATTAAGAACACACACACACACACATGTACGCGCACACACACACACACACGCACATAAACACAAACAATGTAGTGGATTAGGCCTCGCTGCTATAACCAAGGGCCAGAGCGAAGCAGATGGCTGCCCTTGTTACGCAACGCTACTGAGAATCATTCCAGTTTCAACGCACACTTAAAGGTCCACTGTGTGAGAATCTGCACAATTGTTAATTGTTAATATTCATAATTATGTTCTTAGCAGTGTCGAAATCAGACGAAACTAAGAATCGTTGGTCATCTAGAGAGGGTTATGTCACCAGAAGACCAGCATCCTATATGTGCAACTGTGCAACTAGATGCCACTAAATCCTAAACACTGAACCTTTAACACACACATTGAAGTTCACAGTATCTGTTACTGTATGTAGGCATTCTGCTGTTTAGTTCTGAGTCATGTGCAGGGGAAAAGAGGATGAGCAGAGAAAGAGAGATGAAATTGAGAAATGGAAATGGAGAAATAAGTCCGTCAGACGGAGTGTCAGGTAGTGGGTGGGCAGTGGCTCAGTGCCGGGAGGTTTGGAGAAGTGCCAGATAAGCATGCTCAAATGCACTCGCAAAAAAAAAAAGCCCACTCCCAGCAGGGGGCCGGGGAGAGTCAAGGTGACCCGACAAGGTGACGGGAGGTCACCGTGCCAACAGGGCTGACTGATGTCGCCATGGCAATCTATGTCAGATGGCGAGAGGGGAGAGTGTGTGTGATGGGAGGGTGGCAGGACCTGAGTGTGCCGAGGAGTCAGATGGAGTCAGGCCCTCAGAGTCCACACTGACAAGCTGACATTGAGAAAGTCTGTGTGGTACAATATGGAGCGGTTGTAGGGCAAGAAACCCATTAACTGTGGTTGGTCGTTGTGCTGCTCTGAGACAGACGTACACGCATACACCAGATTTTCTATTGTAAGAGTACACGTGGGAGATTGTTCTATTGGTCAAATTAACAATTTACTTATACATAAAATCTATTCTATAATAATAATAATAATAATATGATGCCAGGTTTATTGTAGTACATTTGCATATTATCTAAATAATTGTGTGCATATGAAATAAATGGCTTATAAACTGTAACTAATGCCTTTTAGCAAGCTTTTTATCAAGGGGTCAAAATGCAATATTTAAAAAAAATATTAACTAGTTTAAAAGAAAACAAATGCAACAAATCAAATGTCAAGCTGGAGGAAGAGGATATTTCTTTTCTTTTTAAATGGTTTAAAAATCTATAATTTTCCGTCCTTGACATTTTGGAAACATAACAATATCAAAGCTCTCCTCCACTTTAAAACACATATTCTCTCTTTAATAACTCACTAATGACTCTGAGCTCAGCGCCGACTCGTCATTGCAGATGGCCGCGGTGGGAGACATCAGAGGAAGCCATTTGTCAACCTCGGCCTCCGTGGTCATTTGCCATGAATCATCTGTATCTTTTTCTCTGCCCACTTTAGCCTGTCTATATTTGAAACAATGATTCATTCAGTCAGGCCTCTGTCCGTCTCCCTGAGATTCTTTATCTTGCTCTCCCGTGTTTGTTTCTTTATTAGCGGCCATAGTGTTGTGGCAAGGGGGCTCATAAACTCGTCCCCGCCTCAGTCCCCACGTCCCTGGGTCCCTCAAGGATGAGACTGCAGACGACACAGGAAACTAATTACCCAAAATGATTCACTGGTTTCCATTACACATTACAAACGTGGGCAGATTGACAGCCGGGTGATCTAACCAACTCCTCTGGGCCTGCATGACACCACACTCATTTGTATATTCACACAAACACAAAGGAGATCAAGTGTCTATGAGCTCAGATTTCGGTGCTATTGCCTAAATCTGTCATTTTCACACACAAAGTAGTCACTTGCTTGTCATTCTGCCCCATCACGGGGATATAGACGATGTCTGTGCTGCATTTGAACGGAAATACAAACTTATTATGCCCCTTTTAAAAATCTACTTTACGTTTGTTGCACTTCGGCTAGGATTTCACTCTGGGGGGGTTTACTTGTAAGTGCGGCGTTTTAATCTGCAGAGTAGCGTCAAGAGGTGTGAGTGGAAATTCAACCATGCTGACACACAGTGAAGGATTCCCGAGAAAAAAAAATAAGATGGGGGGGGGATAAAGAAGGCTTAGAAAGAAACCAGGAAGTTGTGTTTGAATGTGACCCAGAAAGTTAGAGGCATATTGATTTTCTTTAACTCTGTGCTAGCGAACTATTAAAAGCTCATTCGAGAGTGGCAGCGTTTATGGTGAGTGTTGGCATGAACAAATTCTTTATACATATGATATTATTATTATGATTACAGTCTGTTCCCCGATATTTTGTATCTACATCTATCTACAAATTCCAGAAATCTCAATCTGTATGTGGAACACGTATCGAAAATCCATCCATCTTATCGGCTTCACACTGGACATTTTGAGGGCCAAAGGAAATGCAGTGTCAAATTTGGTGCGATTTTGGAGTCCCACAACCGGGCTCTATTTCCCGAGGCTCAATTACTGCAGGTCACTTTCATAGTTTGAGAAAGAAAAGCTGCAACCAGCATTAAAACAGGCCAAGCAAACAGCACATTCACAGACAGACGGGTTTAGAATGGGCGCTGCACTCGTGATAGCTAATACGGTTTAGGTGATAAGAATCCTGGAAACAAACAGGCCGTATGGAGAAATTTGCCATCAGTAGTGTTTCATGGAACAAAGAAGTGACTGATGTTCCACTATGTGACCATTAAAGCAACAAAGGTTACTCCTCGGTCGGCTCACATTCTCTGGCTCGTCTCAGCGTGACTGTTTCTCCCGGGAAACAAGCATTCAGCAACCACTGTTTCTTGCACTCTGTCTGACTCTCGTTCTGCTATTATATTTAGCTTTTTATTTCATCTCTTATTTATACGTACATATCTGCAAACGCATACATATTCAAGCTGTAACTGGGGATGGTCCAGACTCTCTGCACTCACTGTGGAGAGAGAAGAGGGGGGGTGGCGGCGTGGAACCTCAGGCAGTGAGGTGAGAGTGGACAACCTGCAATATGGATGACACACCTCTATGGACACATGCAACGCGCACACACACACACTGTACAGTGCACACTTGCACAGTGTAAGATCCATTCATTTTGCTGTCATCACTCTCCAGCTCATGTACTGCCAGAGCACGTTCACGCACATAAAGACACGCGCTCTCTGGATGTTACCTACCCTTTCAACCTCTTGCTGCTTCCGTGTTTCTATTTCCTCTTCCACCTCCCATGATACTGGTGAATCCCTGACATGACAGAGCCCCCCCTCGCATTCGGCCCCCCCATGGCTGCCTGTCAGCAGGGAGACAATGGGGGCCGGGGCACATTTGCCTTTCTAAAGAGGCACTGCCGCCTCACCCTTCCTCCCTCGTCTTCCTCTTCGCTCCATCTCCCCCCCCCCCCTTGCTTTCTGTCAGCTGTGATAACTCATTAATGTCACAGACCTGTGTGTGTGTGTGTGTGTGTGTGTGTGTGTGTGTGTGTGTGTGTGTGTGTGTGTGTGTGTGTGTGTGTGTGTGTGTGTGTGTGTGTGTGTGTGTGTGTGTGTGTGTCTTTCTGGGCATGTTACAGTGTAAGAGAACCATTGCACTTTGTGAATGGGTTAAACAAAGGGTCTGAAGTGAGGTAAAGGCCAACGCTGCTCCCTCATGTGATCCAAACTCATCAATGTGCACGTGTGCCAGATAGCATAGAAAAAGGTCAGACATGGCGACAAGCAAGTACCCGCAGATCTTTTTTTCATATTAACAGCATGTGTGACACTCTGAGGAAGGTAGAACAAAAAAAAAGTGTGTAAGTGGACTTTTACTATTGATTTAAACAAAGAAATATGAAAGAAATGTGGAAATCAGCTCATTCGCTGTATGGCCAATAATTAGATTAGATAATTGATACCACTGTAATGCATGTAAGCTAAGTATGCAGCTAAGGAGGCCAGTAGCCAGGCTCGCTGTTTCCACCTGTCCACCTGTTCCCACCTGTTTTCTCCTGTTCCCACCTGTTCCCATCTTGTTTTCTCCTGTTTCCACCTGTTTCAAGTATCTGTGCTAAACTAATCTAACCAGCTTCTAGCAGCACCGTCATATTTACCCAGTGATATTGATCTCCTCATCTGACTCTTAGCAAAGACATTAAGAAAGTGGAGTTCCCTGAATGACAGACTATTCCTTTAACATGAGAACTTTAAGTGACGCAAATTTAGCCATTAGAGTGTGTGCGTAAGTCTCTGTGTGGACGTCTTTGTACCATCTCATTTGTTCTATGCTATGGGGGAACCAACTGTGAATGCACACAGTGGAAAGTATTATAATGAGAACAATTACGTGTCCATGGTGTCTGCAGATGTCCTCATGCATGTCCACAAGGGACTATCAGACCTTAGGCTGGATTTAGTGTGTGTGCCCCAGGCACTTCTTCCTGTGTGCTCCCCGGGTGCAACTCAAACTCAACTAACATGTCACACACACACACACATACACACACACACACACACACACACACACACACACACACACACACACACACACACACACACACACACACACACACACACACACACACACACACACACAGTTCTACAAGTACACCAAGGAATTGACATACACATGCATACGGAATACATGCGTATGAACACACATCCATAATGCAAAGACAATACACACACACACACACACACACACACACACACACACACACACACACACACACATGCAGGCACATACACAGACAGACAGGCAGGCACAGTATGGCCTCAGGCTCTGAGGATCAGTGAGGTGCTTAGGAAGGCTGAGGTAAGGGTGAAGCGAGGGTGAATACAACACAGTGCTGCAGTGTATCATCTCAGGTCATGGCTCCAAAAACTGTAAACTCACCACAGTAGATTAGTGATATAAGCTTAGCATCAGCTGAGCTGAAAATGATTTAGTATATCGAGTCTAAACTGATCCAACATATCAAATATGTCTTTGTAATTCTGTGTCACGGCTACTAATTGCTGCAGCATCCTTTTAATGCACATGAACTGATGATGTTTTTCCATCATTAGATTTCAGTTTCATGGAGGTGAATCCTCCTGTTGCAGATTTGTTTTCAAATTCAGAAGTAAGTGTGTGTGTGTGTGTGTGTGTGTGTGTGTGTGTGTGTGTGTGTGTGTGTGTGTGTGTGTGTGTGTGTGTGTGTGTGTGTGTGTGTGTGTGTGTGTGTGTGTGTGTGTGTGTGTGTGTGTGTTGCCAAACTGAGTCCCAGTGAAGTTGAGTCCTGTCAAGCCCGTAGCACCACATTCAGACAGGGCTTGACCGAGCGTTTAAACGCTGCTCTAGGATTTCCCGCTAGTAAGGGCTGAGTGGAAGTGTCAGTCAGTCAGATGTGTGTGTGTGCAGAATTGGCAGAATCGAGGGGTGTTGGCAGTTCAGAAAGGCTGGAAGGAAAAGCTGTTGGCATCGAAGAGCAAGAGAGAGTTTGGGATTGATTGAAATCTCGAGGTCAAATGTAGGACAGTTGATTGCAGGGAAAAGGCAGCAACAAATACTGAAGGAGAAAACTTTTTAAGGATTATTTAGGCCGAAAAAGAGAGACGTCAGTTTCAACGTCCTTCACGATGGCAAAGTTTTTAAGCAATGCATCCACCAGAGGGCATGGAAATGAGGACATGTTGAAATGTCTTTCTTCTGCCCCATGGTCATCTCTCTCGAATTATTGGCTACACTGCCCCCCTATGATTTCCGATGGCACTGCTCCGTTTTCGCCAAAGTTGTGGATAAATTAGCCTTTATTTGTTTATTAGAGATCTTTTTATCTGTCAGAGCCACCACAACTTTCATAAGCTCCGTTTATTCATACCAACAATGAGCATTTGTGCGACTGCCAGACTGACAACAAGCCCGTCGGCGGTGTAGATGATAATGACAATGAGCAGCACATCAGGTTTGTTCTGATTTGAACTGAGCATGGACTTGCCCCCTCTCAATCTCTAAACCTCAGGAGTAATTTAAACCTGGCATTTCAGTGGCAGCATTTGTCAGCGACAGCCTGGTCTTTTTCTCACCAAAAAGTCAATTGGATTTGTGTAAAAAAAAAAAAAATGTTTTTCCTGTATTAAAAACCAGAAACAAACTCCAGGGAAAGCCCAGCATCACTTGCAGACGGGATTCCTGTTGATAATTCACCAAATCATTGTTCTCGTTAAGCATCTGTCGGCTGGTAAAAACAGATTTATCGCAGATTTGTGTTATTACTTAGATTGACGTTATTTCTGGTACATTAAATTCCTCATTTTATGAGGAAAGCCCTCGAACCCACTCCGGGACCCCTGGGAGGTTTTGGCCCCATTTTGCGAAACCACTGCTTGAAATGTGAAACCACACACACACACACACACACACACACACACACACACACACACACACACCTTTTGCAGCCGGAATCAGGTGAGGCTTGGTGTCCACTGCAAAGCAATAGACCTGAGAGAATGGTATTAAAAATCTCAAGAGAGGATGCCAGTGAGGTGACAGAGGGATGATGGGATGAGAGGACACGGAGTGATTGGAAGGGGGGGGGGGGTGATGTTGCTATGCATGCGGTGGTGTGCAGGGCAGGTGGTTGGAGACTGGCAACATGACCAGGGTGGCGTTTTTTGAGTGTGTGTGTGAGAGAGAGAGAGCGAGAGATGTGAGGTCAGCTCGATCATTGTTCTCGTTAAGCATCTGTCGGCTATCTCTGGACAATCAGCTTGTGTGTGTGTGTGTGTGTGTGTGTGTGTCTTTGTGATTTCGAGGAAACGCTTGCTATGTTTGTGCGAGTGCCGTGTGCCTCCCTGTTCTTGAAGTCCCATTAAAGCAGGGGACGGGTGGGGGAGGTGGGTGGACTTGTCACTTCAGAGGGGTGGCTGTGGAGATTGAGGGGGTGGGGGGGGGTGAGTTGACTGTGTGAGTCGGCCCTGAGCGAGCTGGGGCCTTGGGAACATCAGCTGTCCACCGCCACAAAGGAACCGTGCTTGGTGCATTTGTGTGAGCGGTGACAATTTTAATGAGTTCAAGCATAGAAATATTTATTTGTTGTCGTGTGTGTGTGTGTGTGTGTGTGTGTGTGTGTGTGTGTGTGTGTGTGTGTGTGTGTGTGTGTGTGTGTGTGTGTGTGTGTGTGTGTGTGTGTGTGTGTGTGTGTGTGTGTGTGTGTGTGTGTAAGTGACTTTTTCTTTTTAAATTAGATTAGGCTGCCACTGCAAGATTTAAGTGATAATGGATCCATTGACCCTGAGAAATGCTGCAGTATGTGGATTTGCAAGTGTGTGGTTTTGTGACCGTGTTTGGAGGGAAACAGCCAGAGAACTCACTGTGTGTGTGTGTGTGCTTTGTCCTCCTCCCCCTGTTGAACTGGACTGAGTGAGGTGATGGGAGTTTAGCTTTGTATAGATGTGTTTATTTTGGTGAAATTTGTTTTCCTGTTTTGATTGTGTGCAGATTTAAGAAGACACACACACACACATACATACACACACACACACACACTTGGCTTTTATTGGAGCAGACAAAGCGCACAGTCAACCAGCTGGCTGCACGACAGCCGTATTATTAATGAAACACTTATCTATCCAAACATATAAACAGGCGTTTGGAAACAGCATATTTGACTTTATCCCTGTGTGTGTTTCTGCTGCTGTTGCTGTGTGTTTGTGTGGACTCACACAGTCCAAGGTCAAAGTGTTTTTCTTCTCTCTTCTTCTTCACAGTCTTTCTGTCAATCTACCCATTTCTCTGGTTCACCTCCTCTCTCTCCTTCTCATCCCTCCTTTGGCCTTGTTTCCTTCCTCTGTTTCCCTGTGCATGTTCCTCTCTGTACCGTTTCCCATATGCTTCTGGCCACCTCTCTTTGGACGTTCCCTCTGTTTCCCTCTCGCTCTTTCCATCCCTCTTGCTCTTTTGTTTTTCTGCCAACCCCCCCCCCCCCATATTGTCCTTGTTAATCTGGCCTTTTCTCCGGCTGTGCCCTCACGTCCAAATGATGCATTAATCCAGGTTACCCCAACCCTATTGTATATGCTGTATACACCCCGTTCAATACACACACACATGCACACAAACTGTATGCACATGCTCACAAAGGCTCCCCCCCCCCATGTTGTCACCTCACTACAGGCTCTGACAGACAAACAATAGCCCGCTGATGCTCCCGACGTTATTGAATGTAATCTCAGATCCTTAAACACCAGACGTCACTGACAATAAATGAAGCCATCATTTCAGTTCTCAGTGGCATGTAACCACCGGGATGAATTCATAGACTGTTCCTCGCGTGATTTATTGCTCTGGACGTGAGTCTCACTGACCCGCGACCTGTGTTTTACGCAATGCATATATCTGGCTGTTATCACGCTGACACACTCATTGTCTGCAGGCTGCTTTGAGCCTGTTTATTACGTTTGCGTCCTGTGATCAGCTTCCAAAGAAACCTGTGTCCGACTCGGTGCAGCCTCCTCCACTTGGATTATAAATGTCTGCTGAGATAAACCTTGATAAAGGTCATAAACATCAGAGAATCCAGGCCTTCTGTGTTTAGTTTTTTTTTTTTGATCAATCATAAATTCCACTTTTTCTAATATTTCCTTTTAGTCCCCTGGGTATTAAGAAATGTATTTAACTTATACAATTTGCAGCAGTGATTAATTTCCCGAGGTAGATCTGAGACGGTGGGTGTTAGAGAGAGAGAGAGTGTGTGTGTGTGTGTGTGTGTGTGTGTGTGTGTGTGTGTGTGTGTGTGTGTGTGTGTGTGTGTGTGTGTGTGTGTGTGTGTGTGTGTGTGTGTGTGTGTGTGTGTGTGTGCGCATAAAAGACAGAGTGTCCTTGAACAGGCTTATTGCTGCAGCTGGAACATCATACGCTCTCCAACCGTTCTCTCTCTCTCTCTCTTCTACACACTCACACACCTCTACTCTACTCACTCACACACACACACCACCCCTTCATTACAGCCCAGCCTTTTTCAACCCATTCTCCGTCTTTTCTCCCATTTTTTTCCCCCCAGCTTAGCCAAAGATGGGGAGGGCGTGAGACGGAGAGCGGCGGTGAAAGAGGGCCACTAAAGAGGCTGGCATTTTTACAAGAAGACATAAATAAGAGTCGCATGCCACAAGTTTATCCTCATCCCCTTCTCTCTCTCTCTCTCTCTCTCTCTCTCTCTCTCTCTCTCTCATCTCTCATCATCTCACACACACACTCACATCACACACTCACATCACCACACACATCACACACACACATCACACACACACACACACACACACACACACACAGCAGCAATGGAGGAATAAAGAACCAGACGGGGCACGAGCTCAAGTTGTGATGACGATAAGACGCTAAGCGTTGTTTCATCTGGGGAAAGACAAATATTTTGATTCGTATATTTCCCACCAGAAAAAATGAGTGGGAAATAATTTTCTCATTAACTTGGTTATGACCCCCAAAAAATATTTTTAATTTGGCTCTATCTTGCTGTTGCTCCAAATCTCAACTATTAGATATTACTTTTCAAACAGTTTGCAACACTAATGCTGTAATTAACACCTGCATATAGGGCCCATTTTATTCTGGATGCCCTCACACAGGCTCGGTAATAAGCATAAAATAGAATGAACAGATTTGTTATTTTTACGATGTTTCTTCATTGTTACGTTCAGGTTTTATTTGCTCTTTGCCTCCAATTTCTTCCTCTTTTTCCTGACTCTCCATCCCTTTAAGAGCCCGAGGCTTCATAACCACTGTTCTCATCCTCTCTCACTGATTCTCTTTATCACATACTCACACATATAAGGACACAAGCGCTCGCACACACACACACACACTTCCTCCAGGCCGTTTTGAATTCCAGCCGCCGGTCAGTCCTTGTCAGAAACTGTGTGAAATAATTTCTCAACTTTACCCCCTTTTACGATCCGTGCATAGATTTATTATTCGGCCCAGTCTGACCTGAGAGCTTCAGCAAGTCTTCGTAAATCGAGTAACTTTTTTTATATCCTTCATTTCTGCCGTCGGCTCAGGGTTCCTCCCTCTATCCCTCCACCTTCTTTTTTTTATTTCTCGACGTCAAGATTTTATTAAGCGTTATTATTATTGTTAAGTAATTATGAAGTGACTTTCAACACAAGCTGTTCCACCTGTCTCCGCAGGACGGCCGCCGCACCTCCGGTGTGCGTGTCTAACTGCCACGATTTCGCCGTGCTCCAGTGTTGCGTGCACGCCGCGGTGAATTTCTCTATTCCTCCCGAGATATTCCTGTGATTCCATTTTGCGAGCGAATCATTTCATGGGTGTCACTACAAGTTGTGTTTTCTGCTTGAGCAAAGATATTGAAAAATCATCCACTACATCCATTTGTGGATTATTGTCCAATCTGTTTGATGTCAGTCTCCATTTCAGGTTTCTCTCTGGCGCCGCTCCTCTCTCTCTCTCTCTCTCTCTCTCTCTCTCTCTCTCTCTCCCTCTCCCTTCTCTCCCTCTCATGCGACACACTCTCCACTTTTTGCTGTTATTATCTCGACCCTGCATACCTTAACGCCTCCCTCACTTCATTAGCTGTTCACATGGAGGAGAACATCCCTTTTTATTCACGCCTCAACAGAGGGATAAACCAAAGTGATAAAAGGAACGAGGAGGGTCACGGCCCATGCATCCTACGCTGAAGGAAACTTGAAGGCTAATAACTGTATATTCTCAGAGGCTCTGCAGAGGCACAGTTTTAGATGAGGGCTGCCCCCCGCCTGGTTGGATGGCTGGTATGAGGGTGAACAGGAAGGGGAAAGCCCTCTCAGAGCTCGGGTTGGCTTTGAGGAGAGGGCGGGTTTACTTGGAGTCTCTCAGCCTGGTGGGTTTCCCCGTCTCTCCTTCCAACCTTTTGTTCTCTATCTCTTTGCGAGGGCCACATAGCAAGTGGAAATATTTTAGAGTAAGACAGCTATTTCTGCTTTGGCTATGCCTAAAAATCAATAAGAATATTCCTGAAAAAGCTGCGCCTGTGTCCCCGAGCAGCTCCTTAACCCTCTGTACCCAGAATCGGTCTTATCAGCTTCTCCCAGCTGGGCCTATGAGCATCAGAGGAGTGGAGTGTATAGTGTAAAGCTTTAAAAAAAAAAAGGAAAAAGCTTGAGACTCTGAGTGAGTGAGTGTGGGTGCACAGGTTTTTATTTTTACGCAGCATATGTGTTTTTATATGTGCAGTATATCTACGTGTTTTTTACTGTATGCGCCCCGTCATAAACACGTCAGCGGGGCTCAGTAATCGAAGGCGATGATCTTCTCCAGCTGCTGCAGCTGTCAGAGTCACACATACCTTGTTTCCTGACCATGATGCATTGGGTCCGAAGCGTGCGTTCTCTTGACTGCTCAGAGCGAAGGTTGGGGAAGGTCAATTTGTCACAGACGAACACTGGATGTTCAGTGGCGCCCCACTCGAGAGGCTTGGTTAAAGGTTTTAACCTCAATGCTTCGTTCTCGCTTCCCCCCTAAATGAAATGCTTTGTTTCTGTCTTTTATGTCGTTCCCTGCAAAATGGATTTTAAATGTCTCTCAAAGAGAAATTACAGAAATAGAGAATAATCCAGCGGGACATCTTATACCCGTGGCGGCATATACATTACAGGCACAATTATGAAAAAGAAGGAAAAAAAAAAAGAGCGAGAGTTTTGCTCAGTGTTCCACTAAACAGGCCTTCAAGTGGGAAATGACTGTGATTTCAACAGCGGTTCCAGAAACACAGCACAGCCAATCCCGACGAGGATGAAGTGCTCCTTTGATCATTACTTAAGAGGCAAAAAGACCTTCTCTCCGTTTTAATTTCTGCCCGTCTTACCTGGGACCGCAGGCTAAAGCGCAGCCAGGGAGGCAGCAGAAGAAAAGGCTGCGCACTTTGAAGTTATTGAAATGAGCGGAGGAACAGACGGAAAATACCAGAGAGAGCTAAGTAAAGAACTTGTTGAGCTGCTGGAGAGGTTCACCCAAACTGTCAGCGTCAGCTCTCTGTCTCCGAGGTACTTTTTTAGATTTGAAAGAAAGAATATTAGATGGATGTTGGCTTTGTGACGCTCAGTAAATACATCTTAAATGTATTTTTCCCCCTCCGGGTTTCAGGTGCTTATCCGTAAACAGTTGGGCCCAATGTCAGAGCTGCTTTTCTGTGGCGGCCATACATTGCCTCTAATGGGACATGTCTGCTTGTGTTAACCTGTTTGCTAACTCAATATGTATGGTTTATTCAACAGTGAAGTGAGAGGCTGTCAGAATGCATTGATTCTTTGCATGAGAAGTCCCGCAGCAGCCATCCCCCTGGAAGGCGTGTTGTGCGGCTCCTAGCCCTTTAGAGAGCGGCTGATTTCCTGACAGGGTCAGACTGGTGTCATCTGCGAGCGGTGAGGACCTGACACCAGTAATAAGTGTAGAGAAGGCCTCTGAATGGAGCCATGGGCATTGACAACGCTCAGGCTGTCAGGCTGTGGCGGAGTGGGGAAGCTTCTAGAGCGGCGTCCTCAAAGGAAAAAGAAGGGGAGTGTCTTCGCGAGAGGACGACGCCAGGGTCAGCGCGAGTCAGATGCAAGCGAGGCCTGAGAGTACATGAAGAACATGAGAGGAGGGAGACGCGGAGAAGACGGGACTGGACTGACCTCCATCTGTCCAACAGAGCAGAATATTCTTTATAGTCAAAATAACAGCGTTGGGTTTGTTCATTAAGTCGGTGGCATTTCTGTGAATATAGATTGGACTTAAGATGAGCTTATATCGTGGCGGGCAAAGATGTGAGCGCTGTGCACAGGTGGCACACAGAGAGGTGTCTTATTCTTTTATGTGCAGATGGACCTCATGCAATTTTGAGCAGGGGACATGAATGATACAATTACCATATCCCTGGGTGCAGGCCGAAACCTATTTCCCACCTTAATCCAGGAAATGGCATTTTCTTTTTTACGAGCACTGGCAGACTTTCTCTCTTTCACCAGGAATGAAAGCAAAGTGGACGACAAAGGTATTCAAAACTCAATATTGAATAAAATATGTCTTTTCTTTATGCATGTAATAAAAAATAAATAAAAAAAACGTGAAAAATAAAATCTCTCTTTAAGGCCACCGTTAGGAATAGAGAAATAGTTTGTTTACTCAAACGCAACAGCTTTCACACGTGCACAGTGTTTAGTGCACGCTGGAAGACTTCACTGGCTGATTCCCTGTGAATTAGAGAGTTGATGTTTTCGCTGCGCAGCTTATTGTGAGAACTAGATCTGTGAGAAGTGTCCTCACATTATTCTACTCCCGGCTTAGTATTTGGTTTGTGTATGAAAGGGCAGTTATTGTGTCCTATTAGGAGTTGGACTCGTGCACAAATGTATGTTTACAAAGATGTAGACATCAACACACACACACACACACACACACAGTTTTTTAATAACCGTCTTGCAGCAGAATTGCCACTTTTCTACGTGCAGCTCTTCCAACAGTTTATTGTGATTTAGCGATTCCATTACAAATGTTGACTCTGGCCGACATAATGAAATGGTGACACATTTCTGTTTAACCATATCGCCGTTTGTTTCTAAGCTGCGCTGACAGGAGCACAACACACAGCTTATAACATGGGGGCATCAGCAAAATGTTCTTGGCTCATGTGCAATTTACATGGTTAATATGCTGAAATGCAAAAATCTACACATGGCATCTGTGATGGTGTGTGCACGCATGCGGTTGTGTGTGGTTATGCAAATGCAAGCAGTATTTCTGTGGAGCATTAATTAGGCCTGATCGTTTCCCATTTCATCCACAGATAAATGTTCCCTGGTCAAAAACCGTGATCAGCGTTCACTCATTTAAAGTTATTACAAGCGCCTCATCTTTCTCTCCCTCACTCTTCTCTCTCTCTGTCTCTCTTTCTCAGCTTGGAGATGTTTTAGCCGTAATCCGTGCGCTAATTTACACAGAAGGAAGAAGTCAGCAGAGAGAGTTAAGGAGGAGAACACGGAGCGCCTGGTGCTCCCTCTCCTCGAGTCTGTCCCCCCCCTAATACCTAAACGTTTACTGCGACATGCACGCCTTGGGAACGCCGAGGAGGTTTTAGGATGAAATATAGCAAATTAAGTACGCTCATAATCTCCCTTCCCGAGTAAAATGATGGAACGTTAAATGATGGCTCGTGGAGGCTTTTTGCTAACGTCAACTTTTGTCGTGGTTAAGCGGCGCAGGTGTGCCCTGATTGGGACGTGTTCAAACAGGCAGACGCTCGCTTGTTTCAAGTGTCTCTAATCAGAGTTTGTTCCCTTCCTCATTATTGGACATGGCTGTTTGCTGTCACTCGTTCGTTCTCTTAAGAGCGTAAAAGTAAAACTAGACTGAATGAAACAAGTTTGTGCTGTTAAATAGAGAAAATCTCGACCTATGTGTATTGGTGTATACTGGTAATTGGTCTGTATTTATATAGAGCTTTTCTAGTCTTCATGACCTCCACAGTACAGTTTATTGCCATTCACCCATTCACACACACATTCATACAGTGCATCTGTGGACAGCACCTTTTTTTTTTTTTCTATTAGGGGCAATTCAGGGTCCAGTATCTTGCCCAAGGACACTTCGGCATGCAGATGGGCAAGACTGGGATCGAATCGCCGACCTTCTGGTCACCCCCAGGCGCCCATTATTGATATCCTATAATGGCTAATATACATCAGAATTATAATTTATTTCCCAGTTTTCTATTTTTAATCTTTAACAGGCACATTTATAATGGTGATAAAATTGAGCTATTTTGGGATGTTGGCCGTCAACAGCCTCTTTTGTTCCCCCTAATGATGGGACAGAAAGTAGGCCATGGTGCTCCTATACGCTGGATGTCGTTGTCACATTGAGCAACACACACACACACACACACACACACACACACACACACACACACACATATACTGCTGTCCCAGTCATTCTTAAGGTCACGGTCATCCCATCCTCCTCTGTTTGTCCCCATTTATCCCGTGTATAATGGGAAGTGCTGACTGGTTTAGGACATACATACATTTTACCCCACCCACCCAATGCCCATACAGGCTTTTGCAAACTGTGGCTACATGCAGGCTTTTGTGTTCGAAGGTGTGTTTGTATGTATTAACTATACCATTCAATTTGTTCCCCCCACATAGCTTATGTCAACACCCAGCATTGTTCACAAGGTTATTTCCTTCATTCTGTTTTTTAATTTTTCTTTTTATACCATCCATCGTCCAATGAAAGCAGGTCTGAGGGAGAAGTCAGGGTAGATGCTATTGAGTTCTGCCTCCTCCTTTCTTTATTAGCCCCCCGCCCCCCCCCCCCCCCCCCGGGAGCACAGAAAGAAATTAAAAATAGGTAGGGGCAGAGTCGGTCGGACTCATATTTATTGTTCCTTCTTGGAGTGATTGTGTCTCGCCCTCTCTTCCGTGTGTGTGTTGTGTGTGCGTGTGCGTGTGCGGGTATTTTGGGCAAATGCAGGGTTAACGACTCCCAACGCCTGGGGTCTATAGCTGCCGTAACCCTGTCAGTTAGTGAGGCCAGGTAATTACCTTAGAATGACAGGTCTGGAGGGCAGAGTGTGAGTGTGTGTGTGTGTGTTTGTATGTGTGTGTCTGTGCACGTGTGTGGATGTATGGAGAGCGGCAGCATTTCTTATCCCATTCAATTAGATGGGATATATTGACATCTGCAGAGGACCACCTGCTTGCGTATGCAAAGCACACAGCGAGGGGCTTCGCTTGACAGCTACACCCAAATGCACCCCTCCCCTAAGATCAGCACATATTGTTAGTGGGTAGACATTATTTTCCACTAAACAGCCTCCCCTCTCCTCTCGTCTCCTCCTCTCCTCTTCTTCTCTTCTCTTCTCCTCGACCTCTCCCCATTCCTCCCCTTTCCTCTCGTCTCCTCATCCTCTTCTTCTCTTCTCTTCTCCTCGACCTCTCCTCATTTCCTCCCCTCTCCTCTTTTCTCCTCGTCCTCTCCTCTCCTCTGTTATTTCTAAATGGAGTCTCAACACTCAGGCTCCACTGATTCATTGAATCATGTCTGTAGTTACATACTGTTAACTTCCCCCCTGTATTGTACATTTCTCGCACTCTCAGTTATTTATCGCTGCACTACTGTTTGTCAATTTACAATCATTTCATACGTTGGGTTACTTTTTCTTTTTGTGTGTATTTCAGTTTTTCAGCGTGTTTGCATTTATCTCAGGCTTTCATAATAGCATTTATTGTTGCAGAGAGTCAAAGGGACAGAACACAAAGAGTTTTGTTGCCATGCTTGTGCTAATGATCGCAGACGCTCCTTTACAACATCTCCACTTATTCCTCCCCATTTGTTTCTCCTCTTCACAACACTTATCCATTTTCTTCCCCTTTCCTGGCGTCTTCCATCCATTTCTGGTGGTGTGTGTGTGTGTGTGTGTGTGTGTGTGTGTGTGTGTGTGTGTGTGTGTGTGTGTGTGTGTGTGTGTGTGTTTATTGGGTGGGTGTACACCCCAGCATGTTCCTTGTATTGCGTTTGTGTCCCTGGAGATTTAAGCTACTCAGCTGCCGTCATGGTTTCAGCACTGAGGAAGGATTTATCCAAGTATGTGTTCAAAACGACGCCTCCAGCACAGCACATTACAACACCTTAATCCACAGTGGGTTATACAGAGGTTATACAGAGGAGGAGAGGGAGATGAGAGAGAGATTGAGGAGAGGAAGAAGAAAGGAGGAATAAAGGTGCTGGAGCAAAAGCAAGAAGCAGGAGGGAAAAGTAGGAGAAAAGGTTTGAAGATTAGAAAAGAAAACGAGAAGAATGAGTACAAAAGTTAAAAGTGGATTACAGGTTGTGTATAGATGTAGTTATCAGAGGCTCTATAGATGGATTTTAGTAGCATTACTGCAGTTGAGCCACTCCAGAGGAAGAGTGGAGGGTTTAGTGTGTTATTGTTGCAGAACTCGGTGGAGTTTGGCAGAAAGAATCTTGCATGAATATTTGTCTGGTTTAGTATCATTAGAGCAGATGTCCACAACGATGACTCCAATAATCCGCCACATTTCATCATCATATTCAGCACAAGTTTAAAAGGGTCGGGGCTCAATCATCTGACCCGTTTCGCAGCAGAGTGCTTGTCTCTGCACACGCATGTTCTCGTGTGTGGTTCGTTTTGACAAACTGCGGGCTGCGAACACCATGTTGTAGCCACGGATGTCGAGCCACATGACATCATGTTGGAAGCGAAAATTAATCCTTTGACCTTTATTCACAAAATACAAGCAGCAGATAACGTTGTCGAGCATCTTAAGCCTGCTGCACACGATGAGGATTTTCACATCGTTTAAAAAGGTGGCAGATGTAACCGGTTTTTAACCTTTTAATAGAGAGAACGCACACATTGGACGATCCAGCGGAGACGCAGCTCCACACACTTGGTTTTTAAAGGAATGATATTTTTAAAGCTGTGATTCCAGAGACCTGGAAACTCACAGAAACCTGGGGATCAAAGGTGACTTCAGGGTAATAGTCGTAGTCACCTGGTTGCGCTTATTACCTCCGCAGAGTACGTCATATTTCATCTGTGCTTGTTTGATCGTGAGCAGGATTACGCTAAAACTACTGAACGGATTAGCCACGAAAGTTGGTTGAAGGATGTGGTATGGGTCATTAAAAATCAAATAATAGGCTAAACACAGCTAAACAAATGTCTTTGGAATGCTTTTGTACAACAGTTGCCCCAAAAGCATCTCTTTCTGAAAACATATCGTACCACATATATTTTTTATAGTGGATATTAGGGGAGAGGCTTCCAGCAAAGTGGAGGCTGAGAAACAAAAGCAGAATATTTATAGGGGGAGAGTGGATTTAGAGGAGAGGTCAGGTCAGATCAATGTGTAGTGATAAGGAGAAGCAGAGCTTTGAAAACTTCTGTGTCTGCCCTCTACCAACCCTCAGGCCCGATCCTATTCTGTCTCTGCTCTCAGTCCTGCGTTTAGTCCTGTGTTCGTCCAAATGTTGACTTTGGGAGATCTTGCAAAACCTCAGATTATATTCAATCAAGTCAAGGATACACAATTGTCTTAAATATGAGGGTTGAGAGCGAGCTGGTATTCCACCTCAACCTTGCTTTCCCTTCCTGCTGCCCTGTCCCCCGTCCCCCAGCCCTCTCCCCTCTCCCCCTCTCCATCCTATCCTCTTTTCTGCCTGTTGACTTCCTAAGAAGATATCGCTCCTGACCTCACATCAGGCTTTAATCTCATTCAGGCGCCCTCTGAGTCCGCTGTCACTGCTCTGGAGCAGTTGCTGTAACTTTTGAAATTCCCCCACTATGGGCTTGAACTTTTTTTGAGCTTGGATTGTGTGTTGGTGCAATAACTTTGGTCCCATGTTCACAATAAGGGAAACTAATTTAAAGGGCTTCCAAGTGTAATCTTTTAAGCTACACCTCTACTACATAATGCCTCTGCAGTGATTGCCTGTGAGGGGCCATTTAAGACGTTTGTTTCTGGGACTTAGACATTTCATAATCACTCCAAGATCTCATTTCATGGGCTTAGGCTGCTTTCATTCAGTGGGGCTCCTGGCAAGGGAGGGGCAGCGGATTTAATATTAATGTTTAGCATGGACCACACAACGGGTCTTAAATATATTGGAATGGAAATCCTCCAAATTGATTTCAATGCAAGTAATAGGTCACTACTGCACGTAGCACTGGCTGGAATCAATATCACAATGATGTTTAGCATATATATGTGCAGAACACATTTTCCTGATGCTATTAGTTAAACCATTAACTTTATTATAATTAATTAATAATAATTAATATGAATTAAAAAGAAAACACAAACAGAACCTGATATAACAAATTAACATCTATTAAATCAGACAAAATTAACATATAAAACTGTCAGTTTTCACTTTCCCTGTTTGCTTAGAATGATGATGTGGACAGGTATGATCAGGGTATGGTAGCATACTGTTTTTTAAAAATGTTTATAGAACTAAATCAAAATTGAACAGTTGCTTTGATATTTAAATTGTTGTGTTTCTTAAGGTCTTTGAAGCAGCCATTTTGGATCATTTAACCAATTGTTGAGCATTTTGTGAAAATAACCTTGTTTGCTTTATTCTGCTGAGCGCTATAGAGGCAAATATGACTCTTGAGTCTCTACAGGAAACATGAGGCTACAGCCAAGAAATAGAAGAAAGTAAATGTATTAGTCAAAAAAACAACATAGTCAAAGAAAACCAGAAAACGACATATTAATTAGCGACCTCTAAAGGAGCTGATGGGCAGTTTAAGTTGACTTACGACAAGGGCTGGGCAGTAAAGCAATATTTAATTACTTTGATATGAATTTCATCATTAGCAATATAACAAAAGTCCAATATATACAGATATAAGGCATATTATGTGTTGTGCAAACACAGTGAGGGAGGCATCACACATAATGTTTCTGTTCAACAAGTGTTTGTCATTCTTTGCAAACTCGAGAGCTTTAAACTTTACACAAATAATTATGTGATATTTATCGTGATAATTATTGATAACTACTATTTATATCTTATTGTAATATAATGTTTCCTATATTGCACAACCCTACTCAAGACATAGCCCGGCTATCTGTTTACCCTCATTTCCAATATTTACACTAAGCTAAGCAAAGCTAACTTGTTTCAGGCTGTTGCCATATATTTACTGGATAGAGAGTGAGACTGTTCTCACTCAGTGGAATCCCCCAGTTCACAAACTATTCCTTCAAGTTTCTTCGCTGAAAGTTACAGAGAATCTCTTCCTGTCGTCTGCAGAGCTGTGATACGTTTGTCATCATCTGCTGTCAACGACTCTAAATGTAAAGATTTTTACTCCCACGCGATCACTGAGGGGGATGTTTAAACTAACGGCTGTCAGTGGGGGGGGGAGAGGGAGGTTTAATGTAGCTCGGCTGCAAAATGAGTCACACCACATCCTGAGGTAGAAATGTGGGACCGGAGCTGAGGCAGAGGGAGAAAATGAAAAGGGGGTTTTATTTTAGGAAAGAAAAAGAGAGTGAGAGAGCGAGAGAGGGGGGGGGGGGGGGGGGGGGGGATCTAATTCAGAGCTATTCTCCTCCTTCTCACTCACTGCAGCTTCCCCAGACAGATTACTGGGCTTTGAAGGCGCCCTCTGCAGAGGCAGATTTTTAAAATGGGGGCCATTGGATGGGATTGAGAGGGGGGGGGGTTGGGGTGGAGAGGATATAACTCAGAGAGGGAGATTAGTATTGCCACGGTGTGTGTGTGTGTGCATGTGTGTGTGTATGAGAGAGAGAGATAGTGACAGAATGAGTAGTTCGGAGTCTTTATCGCTGTATGTTTGTGTACTGTATGTGCAGGTATTTATTCACGGTGATAAACACTTGAAAGGTGTGACAGCGCAGTCTCAGCCCCGCAACTCCGTCTTCCTCTCCTCCTGCCTCCCACTTCACTTCCCCTGCCATGACGTGGAAAAGTTATAATCCACTCAGACGTGTTCTGATGTTTTTTGCTCTCTGTTGAGTGTTGGCACTCACCCACGCACTCTCTCTCTCTCTCTCTCTCTCTCTCTCTCTAAATCCCTCACTCTTGTCTATTTCCACCGTCCCCCGAGATGGAAACAGAAAGAGAGAGAGAGAGAGAGAGAGCTACTGTATGGTATATGCTGTCTGTGTGGCAGCCATTATGTGGATCTGCTGTTTGTTTACTTGTTTGTTTGTGTATCAAGCGAAGACAGCATGACAATGTGCGTCTGTGTGTTGATTTGTTGCTGGTATACACATCCATCTGATTGCATGTACTTTGTCAGATGGTGAGTAATTATTGTATCTCTAGTGTGTTTTATGATCTTGTAAGTGTGTCTATCGTAGCATGTGGCTGTGTGTGTGCTTGTGTGTGTGCGTGTGGTGGCTGGGCGCTGTGTGGTCCACAGTGGGGGGGCTCCTTGTTCACTGCAGACCAGGTGTCTCTCCTCTGCTCTCTGCTTCCCTGGGCCCTGCAGGCTGTTTGATCTCAGGTCGGACTGTGGGAGAGTTTGCCGTGTGTTTGGTGATTCCTGCTCAGTTAAATCCAAAAAGTATGAAAAGACCAACAATACACTCACTGGTTTCACTTTGGAATCGAGAGATGCCGCACCATCAGCGTACGTTGTTCAATTAACAATTAAGTTGTATCATAAGGTTGGTTGAATGTAGAGTTTGGTATCGCACCTCAATGCGTTTTCTTTTTATATCAACCACACTCTGTCTGTAGCTCACAGAACTGTTGAGTGCAGGCACTGAATTGTAAAATCAGTTTTGTTCGATTTGTTAACTCTTACAGTCGTTCACACAATCACACAAACACACAATCACAATCTACAATTTGAATGTTGATCTTTCTTTCTAAATTCTGAAATGTATTTTCCAGAATATCCAAACTCAAAACTAGCCTGCAGACCTTTTCTTTATTCTTTGTTGCATCTCTGTGTCTTTGTATCTCCTGTGTCTCCAACTATTGATTATTTTAAGGTCTGGTGTGGCAACAACTTGTTTTAATGATTTTGAGAACTGAACCCTTTTCTTTAGGAATTTTTTTTTTCTCTTAAAGGAAGGTATTGTTATTATTATTATAATTATTATTAACATTAGTGTTTACAAATGATTCCCAGCCTTAATTTAATGATATGCACTACAGTGATGATGTTCATGTCTTTAGCGAATAGACGATGAACATGTGGGGGATTCTGGAGGTTTTTGTGAAGCACATCATCAGTAAAAATCTAAAATACAGAGAGGACCATGAGCTTGGTAGTGTCGGCGCTCCGCATACGGAGGCTTGAGTCTGCAACAGCCGCGGGTTCGATTCCAACCGGTGGTTTGCTGCTGTCTTTTGCCATTTCATACTTGCACTGTCCTGACGATAAAGCCGAATTTCAAAAATATGTTTTAATGAGCATTGACTGTGTGCTTGTGTACCACCATGTCTAAGTTTACATTAATGTATGCACATATAGTTCATATCGTCTCAATAGGAGGCTCTCTCACTGTGAGGTGTTTGTCCCAGACGAGTTTATTTCAGATGTGTTTTCGTGTTGAATTTCGTCGTGCCTCTTGTGTCCTTGTATCTTCTTCCCCACAAAGTTAGATTCGACACAGAGTCACACAGGAAGTCAGACATGTGGTGTTGCTGCTGACGTCACGTATCTGTGTCACATCTCAAATGTTTTCCTTTCATGGCAACGAGATGTACGACTACCAATGAGTGGATTAGCAGATTCAGGTCACACTTTACATTGCCGTCATGTTCTGCTCTGCTCTGTTCTTGTTGGCTATCCATTCATTGCTGCAGAATAAAATCAAAACACTAACGTCTGTTTCACTGAGCCATACCTCCCAGGCGTGAGAGTACCCACAATGCAACACCCAGCATTGCTAATCCTATTGGGTAGTGACGAATCACTGACATTCTGCAGTGTATGCGTCACAGCCGAGCAGAGTTCCAGAACGAGGCGAGGCTAAATGCTTAACTACACCTTAAGCTTGTCAGATATGAATGAGCTGGAGGACACGGAATGGAGCCGGTCTTAGATTAGTGGCTTTTGTTAGTGTGCAGGGATGTGAGTGTGGTTCTGTGTGTGTATATCTGCAGTATGTTGGCATCAGGGACCGTGTGGGCGTTGTCTGAGGGGAGAACCTCCTCGCTCCTGCACTGACGTTGAATTAGCAGAGCTTATGAAACGATTTCATGTTAATACGACCAAGTACAGTTCCTTAATCTACCGTGATTCCCTCGGTAGCATGGACTTAATGCTTAAGAGTACCCTGATTACTCCTCTGTGCTTTACATTTACTTTTACTCCCCTCTGAGGGAAGAGCAGAAGACCCAAAGCTGGGCTGACCCATGGAGAAGCAAAGTTATAAAGACACTGGACAACAACACAAGAGAGGGGATGTTTTACATACAGAAAGGCAAACTTAAATTGACCCCAAAAACATTTGTACTCATGATTTGACTTTTGGTTCACAAATCATCGAGGCATTTTGATTCCCATTCAAGAACAAACAAAGAAACTATGCCACTACACACACAAAGCATAATTTAGCTTCATTGACTTGGTAACATGGGCAAGGTGGAGGTGTGTGGCGGCGGGGGGGGGGGGGGTATAGAACAAGAAAACAAGGGGCACAGGGGAAGGAGGGGGTTCAGGGCCCAGGATTTAATTTCCGCTTTGCACTGCGAGATAAGTCAAGCTTAATGAGCTGACAGAGAGCGATGGAGGGAGCAGGGCCGCTATGTGAGCTGGGGCGCAGAGAACAGGGAGGCAAAGAGGAGGAGAGACAAAGGGCAAGGAGAGAAGGAGGAGGAGGAGGTGAAGAAGAAGGGAGGGGATAGTTGAAAGAAGGGTTATCCTGCAGATCCTGTCAGGTCAGACACATGAAGAGCAACAGAGGGAGTGTGTGCCCTGGGATACCTTTTGTGTGGAGGTCTGCGTTTGCAGAGAACTTTCCTTGCATCAAAAATGTATAGATGCCCAGAGTCAAAATGATTTCAGCATTTGCTCTGTGTGGGTGTGTGTCTATAGAGACTATGAGCCCTTCTGATTCCTGCAGTGCTGACAGTAGATTTAGTTATTTCGCTTGCAACCAGTGTGTGTGTGTGTGTGTATGCGCGTGTGCGCAACAGGTTTGGGGAAAAGAGGGTGCAGTCACACAAATGCCAGGACCCAATATGATGTAAAGAAAGTGTTTATTTACAGAAAGCAACACAGGGATCAACAAGGACTGTCAGTGGCACCAAAGAAAAGAACATAAACAAACCCAACCCCCCCCCTTTACAGGTGCTTAGCACCCAAAAGTACAGCGGGTGGTGCTCACTCTAACCTGGAGTATTAACAAGAATTAAACCTACGTGTGTGTTACATGTAGACCCCGGAGTATCTTACCTGTCCTCAATGTCCCTGTGCGCACAACAAAACAAAAGTTAACACAGACAAAACACAAAAGTGGGCTGCTAGCAACTTAAATAACTCAGTTTAACCAATGTGGTTAAACTAAAGATAAATCAATACTCCAGCGAACAATCCAGCAAGACCAAGCAAAACACCAAGCAAAACTCCAACAGAGCTCAGCCAGAGCTCAACCCCAAAGCCCCCCCCCCTGCTAACTAAACAAAGGACTATTTAAAGGGGAATGGTTGATTGGAGATATGGAACAGGTGTGGTGATTTGATGACTGGAACCAGGTGTGCACCTCTGTGAAGTAGGAGAGAGAAACCAGGAGGAGACAAAACAGAACACAATACCTGTATATGTACAAGACATATCAAACACAGTGTGTGTGTGTGTTGTCTGTACTTATAAGTTAAATGTTTCACTCCATAGAGTTCTGCTTATACTATTAATTGAAATCATATACAAGTATAATACTGAAGGGTTTCATGGTGTAGATTTGTGTGAATGAAGTGAAATGAAGCAGCTGTCCATGGTTCTCCAGTTTTAGTTTTTACTCGGCTGGCTGATCCAACAATTCTGGCCTGGTCTAGTTTTTCCTCTTCTGTGATTATAACTTACCTGTATTAAAAAAAAATATGTATATAAGTAGCAGTGGTTTTGGAGGGTGGAAGTTTAGCAGATATGACACAGCCAGGTGGAGATTGGAGAGGTCGACTGCAGCAGGGAGTGAGGGAATAGTTTCAGCTTGAAAGCGGGTGAAAGGTGACTCATGGAGACTTAGAGGAGCTGTCCCGGTGCTGTTTGCATAAGCCGACGCTGGGAGCTCTCCGCAGTGCTGAAGGAAGCGTGAAGCCTCCCCTCGCCTCCACTTCACAGCTCTTCCCTTTTCTTTTTAAGACAATTCCAGAGCCGTATTGACGTCGCCTCACATTATTGCAAGGTGCCAATAAATCCTCCCTTTATTAGACCTCGTGTATTGATCCCCTTTTCTCGCTCTCCTCAGATCTCTAACTCTCGCTCTGCCCATTGCTGCTTAATCCCTGCTATGTTTTTTTTCCTCCCTCATTCTTCATTCGGAGGGAAATGTCAAGCTCTATCTCTGTCGCGATTCTGTGAACTCTGTAGCTGGGGGGGGGGGAGAGGTTGAGGGAGCAAGGAAGGGGGTACCATGACCCCTCCCTCTCAGGGGCTTAAAATGAGGGATTTGCCTAAATGCCAGCGAGGCTTTGATGGTGGCACAAATAAAATTGAGGCAAAGGCAATGATATTTACATTTTCACTATGACCTCATCACTGTCAGACACGAGATGCAGCTAATTGTCGGGCCAGCAAGGTGCAGAGTTTATGCTTTATTGCTGTGTGTCTGCACGACTCTATACATTTGTGAATAAACGTTTTCCTTTGTGTTACTTGACACTGATAGGATGTTGCATGCACACAGGCGCGTATCTGAAAATGCTAAACAGGTGGGAGATAAGCTTGAATGACTTGTTGTATATTGGTGTCTGCATACACGTGTGTGTGGGTGTGTGGGTGTGTGCGCACCTGTGTTCCCCTGAGATTCGAGAAGGTGTGGTTGTGATGTTAATCTGGCTGTCACGCTAAGAAAGAGTCCTGCAGGGAAAAGCCTGTTGTGTCTGGAGTTCGCCACAGGACACCCCTTCACAAACATACAAAGCACACACACACACACACACACACACACACACACACAGACAAGCACTTTAAATCCAGTCATTTTGTAGTTTTCTTTGTTTTCCCATTTTATCAGCGAGCCTGTGAGCTGAGCGGATGGATGAGATTGATGCCTTGGTATTGAACGTTAAACTGAGTTTCAGGGGTTAGGGTTAGTCTGTGTCTGTCTGTTCTATGTTCCCCGTATACAGTGATTTAGTTATTTAGGACTTGTTGATTGGAATATGAATGAATCAATGTATTTATTAATAAGCTGTATTAAATTCTCAGCTGCCCCAAAAATCAATCCAAAATAATAAGCCATGCAGTACGTTCATATATGAAATGATTGTGTTGAATAACATTTATGAATAAGAAGAAAAGGAAAGTGATAAAAAGAGGAGGAGCAGAAAAAGTGGGGAAGCACCACATCATGTTATGAAGTGTTGGGGGAGTAACAGCTTCTTCCACCACCTATTCTAACACGTCCCACAGCTATATGTGATTTCACACTGTGCACATCTGTACACACACGCACACGGAACCCAGAAGGACTTTTGTCAAATCTTCACCTCTGTTTACTCTTACACATCAATACATTCTTCTTCATGATCCGGCATGCACAGTCTGCACACACACACACACACACACACACACACACTGGGCCTCGGGGGTGTAATCTGTCTTCTGTTATCCATTAGTGCAGGTGGACGGAGCAAAGTGGAGACACAGGAAACGGCAAATGAGAGAGAGAGAGGAAGTCAGAGAGAGATACAGTTTGTTGTCGGTAGCTGCAGGACAGAGGAGTGTGACACAGAAAGACGATATCAGTGCGTCTGAGATAAATTTCTCCCCTCAGGTGACCTGGTCTCAGACTTTCGGACCACTGTATGCATGTATGCAGCATGTGCAGTATCTTCAGCATGTTTGTCTTTTTGTGTTTATTTTTCCTGCCAGTCGAGTGGTAACGGACAGAGCGGCCTCGGGCTGCACAGGCCAGTGAACCCTCGGCATTTGCATTACTGGACGTCCACTTGTATCTCCTCTACAGCTGTCAGGGTTACGCTGTAGAGGGTAGACATTGGCATTTCTGACTGTCTAGTTAGCCTTTACCTCGCGTGCACCCCCCCCCACACGGTTTTTCCAGAGAAGACTTCCTGCTTTGTTTTAGCTGGAGATCTGGGAGATATACAGCTTTCAGTTTGGGCTGAGAAATATCAGGAGAACGTTTACATTTGCTTTTAAAGAGTCAAAATAACAACATAAGCTACGACGGGGGTGACGTCATCATTTTTACAGTTTTGACTGACTGCTTGATTCTAATGATTCCATTGTTTTCAGCTTTCATCTTTTTTAATGAATTTATTTATTTTAATGAGAGAGAGAGAGAGAGAGAGAGAGAGAGAGAGAGAGAGAGAGAGAGAGAGAGAGAGAGAGAGAGAGAGAGAGAGAGAGAGAGAGAGAGAGAGAGAGAGAGAGAGAGAGAGAGAGAGAGAGAGATTTAGGGGAAATCCAAGTATCCACCTACTTTAAAACCTGTCTTATTGTCCCACACGGATTCTCCTTGAGTGACAAACAAGCTCCCCAAGCAAAGTGAAAGTCACTTTAAATGAAAATATAATACAATCTACATCAAAAGAAGTCAGAGTATACAAACTCCACAGAAGGACGTCTAAAATAATCCAACTGTGAAATGTAATCCGCAACAGAAGCTGCAAAAAAATGTAAAAATCAAAGTCTCTCGTCGATGAAAAAATATCTCTACAACAGGATCAAACTCACCGGTTGGTTGGACTCATCCTCAGATGATTTCCCTGTGTGCTTAGTCCTGTATCTCCTGTAAACAAAGGAGGACAGGTAGACACTTACACCACTATAGGCATAAACACATACAGGAGAGAATGATCTTTTAGATTGATGGTAGTTACCGTCTGTTTTCGACAGTGCTGCAAGGTGAATCTGAAGCTCCCTTACCTCAAATCTTAAATGTTGTATAGTTGTATCTATGGTGCATCTGGAATATTACTTAAAATCAAATCTGGTTTGATTCTTTATTTGTGGATAATATAAATGCAGTCTGAAGGTATCACTGTGCGATTTAAGAACTTCTAGGTGTTTTCTTTCTGACATTTTACAAATCAAATGATTAGTCCAGACAGTCTAAGAATGACTCATTTCCAGGATTGTCTTTCCTTGTCCCTTTTCCTCCATAGACAAGCTCATGCACCGACAAATACAACCTCACACTCGGTTCACGCTGAAGGTGTTGCTCTACGTGTCATGAGGGAATACTGGGTGTTAACTCGAGGCTCATAGAGCAGCTGGGTCTCCTCTGTATGGCACGGACACACCGAAACAGATATGTTGTTATATGTTACTTGTTGAAATGGTTGTAGCCACAGCAAGTCTCACGGCATTCAGCAGCAGCACAAGTAGAGCTGATATAATGTGATGGCTGACCTTCTCAACAGTTAGAGCAGTTTACGTACACGTTCGTCCACATGCAGTGAAAATGCCCACAGTCCCCAAATAGCTGCACGGCCACGTTTATTTTCTCTCACGCACTGGTTTGTAAAAACGAGTTGAACGGGCGATTGATGTCACGTAAAGGCCACTGTAGTGTCTTAAAAAGAGTTTTCAGACACTATTTAAAGGAATAATAAAAAAGAAGTTGTCTGTATTACTTCAGGTTCCAACTCCGCACTTTCTGTGAACTTCACCGTTCTCCTCCTCCTCCTCCTCCTCCTCCTCCTCCTCCAGCCACGGCCCCCAGCCTCTGCTCTGTGCCAGATGGTGCAGCCCATCACTGTTAACAGGCAGAGATGGGGAGAAGGAGAGAATAGTGAGACAGGGGATAGCCAGGCGGCCAGTCCATGTATTATTAATTGTGAGTAATAGAGGCTTGTATGGTTGTATACATTATTGAGGCCAGGTCCTTCCGAGGGCAGTTTAGCTGAAGTGGCGCTTGGCTTAATGGATTGGGACGGCGTCAGGCAGCGAGCACATTTTACCAAGTGCAGAGGGTAAAGTTAACAACACGCTGAGTGTAAATCTGAAACTTTTAAGTGAATTCACACCAGTGTTGTGCGAGTGTTGGGGGGAAACAGCAACAAAGTTTGAAGATCCATCCATGACTACGGTTAGAAATGAGAAATTTAATATATTTAGATAACTTAGATATCAATGAATGGGATGACCAATAAAAATAGTACAGAGAGTACACCTCAGGATTGTTGCTGTAACCAGTGTATTTGTACGTATGATTTATTTATTTAGTTTAATTGTCTTACATTTTGTATTTATTTGCCAAAATGATTTATATATATATATATATATATATATATATATATAAAAAACTTGATGATTCTTAAGATGACCCCATCAAACCCTTATGACACAGAAAAGTAATTGTAGTTAAACATAGACTTTATTGTAGATAACCATGAATCTAAGAAAAACCCAAAATACAACCAAATATGAATTAAGAAAGATATTACAGCCAGTTGCACATCTTCTCTGCATGATTTACTCTGTTAAATAAAAGTGTCCATATCATCGGAAAACATAAACGCAGATGCCGAATTGTCTGTAAAAAGTCTCATATTAGCTAAATCTATTGAATCAGTCTATATCATCCTATAATGATATTTCTTCCCCTGTGTATATATACACACATTAGTAATTCATTAAATCTAGTGCAGATTAGAACTGATGACATTATTCCTGTATTATGCAACATGCATTGGAAAAAGGTAAACAAAGATAAGGAATCTGACCCGGCGCTAAATGCCAACAAGTGTCGTTTGATCAACATTCAAAAGGCGCCGTTTGATTCCCGACACTCTCTGAACCTGAGTCCAAGCACGTTTGTGTCATCTCTCTCTCTCTGCCTTATTCATATTCTCCACCACTACGTGCGTGTTTGTGTGCGCTCTCAGAATAACATATGAAGTACCTGGAGGCTGGACGCACTCTTTGCATGGGACTTAGTGCACCGTAAAGATAAGTCACATTTACAGTCCATTCCATTTACAGTCCATTCCATTAATAGCGAGCGGTGGTTATATGACTGAAGATATCTGCCTACCTTTCACCGCACAGGTCCAATCTGATATTGGTATTGTTTTGTGGCCTGCATTAGCATGCGGTGTCCGCTTTCCCCCTGCGTCACGTGTAGGTGTATGAGAACATGACACTGATAGACAATCTGATACGAGGGCTGTTGAGAATGTGTTCTCTTGTACTTTGCCTGTATTGACTGACTACTCAAGCTCACGTGCACACACACACACACACACACACACACACACACACACACACACACACTGACTGTGCATGCCTGAGACGTGCGCTCTGAGGAGGAGGAGGAGTGTCGGGTGATCCTCTCAGCTCGGTGGCAGGTCTTGTCATTGGAAAGAACAGTATCACTCTGCATTTACATTGATCCTTATTAGGCCTGGAGATTAAACACTCTGGAGGCTCGAGCTAGCTACTGTAATGCTGCAGCGCTTTCTAGTATGTACCACTCAATACACAGGCCGAACCGCACACGCACACGCACACGCACTCTCCCTCGGTCACTCAACACTCTCGCAGTCATGCTTCAGCGTTAATCTAGGACAGCCACCAGGAGACATTTCTCTGTCTGAATTTTTTTTTTTTGCCGATTTTTGGAATTCGCACTTTCACAGCAAGTTTTTCCTTCTGATATATATGTGCAGAAATTGAATCCGCACAAGTTGCCATTAGAATTTAATGTTTTCAATTAAAGCATCAGGTGCTTTTTCTTATTTAATTTTAAAACAGAAGATGGTTTTAATTCCTTAACTTTCTTTTATTCCTATAAGCACCTGAGCGACCAATCACGAGCCTCCATCGTTTCACTGAGTGGAGCGAGGTGAGTGCAGCTGGGTGTGTGATGGGATGGATGGAGGTCTCCAGGGTAACAGGACAGGTCACGCGGCTTTGTCATGTTGTACAGTTTCCAATTATATTATGGGCTGTTTGTTTCCTAACCCTGTGATGCACTGTCACCCTGGCAACTAGCCAGCAACGGCAACATCCTGTGTGTGTGTGTGTGTGTGTGTGTGTGTGCGTGCGTGTGTGTCGCACAGAAGGACCAACACGAGTGAAGGTGGAGAAAGGGATACGCTCAAATACGCTCACATACGCAGCCTCAAGCGCAAACATGTATTTTCATCTCACAATTTCCACATCCTTTAAAATTCCTATGCACTCTGCAACGTAAGTGGCTTTTAAAAACGAGATGACTTGCAATTGACAATTTTCTTTTTTTAACGACAGCCATCCAAACCTGCCTTTGAGCATATATATATATATATATTTATATACCCACATCAGCCCAAATCATATTGTCTGTAATATTCAACTGAATATGGATGGAGTTGCCAGTGCTGTTTCAGCAGGGGAGACATTTACACTCTGCAGATATAATGTGCATTTAAATCTGGATGGGACTAACGTTAAGTGTTAACTTTTCTCCAAGGGTTTACATTGTCTTCTACATGGGGGAAAAAAAACCACTTACACTTTCATCACAGGGTCATGGACTGAAAGAAGGAGGGAGGCTGACAGAGAAAGAGAGCGAGCGAATATCATTTGCTTTGTGTCTGAACGCTGTGTATCCTGCAGAGAGCGCCAAGATAGGGATCAGGGTGTGTTTCTGGTCCGACATGAGCCGCAGAGCACAGACCACAGCACCAGATAGGTGGAGGGAGAGTGCGAGTCACGGACAGGGGAGCAAGGCCGG
This sequence comes from Verasper variegatus, assembly GCA_026259375.1. NCBI lineage: Eukaryota > Metazoa > Chordata > Actinopteri > Pleuronectiformes > Pleuronectidae > Verasper > Verasper variegatus. Next base: position 18,947,245 of record CM048042.1, read on the forward strand.
GGGGAGAGCGTACGGGAGATACAGATCAGGACCTGGAAGCTGCAGTGCTCTCGTGTCCTGTCATAGATGAGAGGCGAGGTGATAAGGACGAAGAGGAAAGGAGAGGGAGAGGAGGCATGGAAGTGGAGGGGCCGAGGAAAGGGCATTTGGCTACTTGTTCTCGAGTGGAGCGGCGGGTGAAGGGATCAGTGTGGGCGAAAAAATGTCAGAGTCACTACAGTTTATAATGGAAAAGGAGAGAAAGTTCAGCAGGAACACATTCGGTTCAAATGCTCAAATGTTTTTCTGCATCAGGCAACTCCCAAATGTTCCTCTGTAGCTATTTCAGAGCAATGTAAATGTGAAAGCAGCGTGAAAACACCAACACACACACGCCTCGTTGGCTACTAGTCTGTGCGGAAACTGAAATGACTTATTCTATATATCTAGCACAAATGTAATTTCCCTGTTTTTCATTATGTGTATGTTTAAAAGTGTCGATGTTCCGTACAGAGTCCTAGTGCATCACTTGATGTGTGTATCTGAAGTGTGCGTGACGTCTGACATCATTACACCTCTCCATAGTGGGAAATCAGTCGTGCTGTCACCCAGTATTGCATAACGCCTGCTTTGATTTGACAATGATGTTGCTTCCATCCATCCGTCCGTCCATCCTGTAGATACAGCAGATAGGGTTTTGCTGTATGATGTGATGCATAAAGAAAATATGAATGACTATGAATAATGGGATGAATATCAAACTTATTCAGAAAGAACTCCTATTTTTTTGATCATATCATAAATATATTATATTTGTAATTCATAAATACACCAAAATTTAGGATTGTTAGCAAACCTAAAGTATATCGATAATAATACAAAATAAAACATGTATTTCCCATTGCATCCATAAGTACATGAATGTTCTGTAGGGGGAGAGAAATATGGAAGAGAGGAAGACAGAGAGGGAGAGTAAATGTGAAAGAGAGAGAGGCTCTCGTTCTCAGAAGTGAAGGCCCAGAACTGGGACCAGGTTGTGTAAAAACTTTCAGGTTTTTCCACCAGAGCTGAATTTCAGTTTCTCCGGCCTCAGGCAGCCCAACAAGTCTCTGACCCGATGATTGTAGGTGGACAAAAAAAGGAGGTTTCCAATTGGGCAGGTTGATCCGTCCGGCCAGGAAAGTGGAAAAAATTAGACAATACATTCGTATATGATGATGTTGCTGTAAAATGCTAAACCAATTACTTCATTGTAATAAAAGGACTCCAGTATGTTCACTGCCACATGTTTTACCTCTAATACACACGGAAACCACCAGGTTATAAAACTGATTAAAGTGCAGCCTCTATATTTTGTTTCTATAAAACCCTTTTTACTTCCTTCAAGTATAAATCAAGCTGCCTTAATAGCCTGCTGTCCATTATTTGGACATTTGGCTATTAAGGTTATGGGGTTGGTGATACAGTTCGGCTGTACTGTATAATAGAACACGTCTCTTGCTGCGTTCATGAAATAGACCTCACACTTAATTTCTTATACAGGGGCAAATGGAATTGGGTAAATAAGCTTCTTAAGAAATGAATGAGACCATTTTAAAGAGCAGGAGAGACGTTTATTCTGTTTATACGAGTTAACTCTTCCAAATTAGTCCATCACTTAACCCGCAAAACCGTAAAAAACACAATTTTATTTTACAGTTTAAACTGGACAAGGGGTTGTTAAGTATTGTGCTGTAGAAGAGGAAGGTGGGTGCGACAGGCTGTAGCTGCATTCCTTCTGTTTCCAGTCTTTAAGCTAAGCTAAGCTAACCAGCAGGTGGGTGCTATGACTTTAAACCCTCATCAACCCCTGATGGATCCCATTGATGAACTGTAGCTCTACATGTCTAAAACAAGAGAAGGGGACAGAGGAACGACTGAGCACAAACGACTGAGCACAAACGACTGAGCATGTAATGAGCATGTGCCAGAAACGGCAACAACAACGGCAGCTATATACCAGTTTCTCTCTGATTGGTTAACATTGCTAGTCTGCACCGCATCACCAGCGTTTACAGGCACTGGTTTACCAAATATAACTGGACCACAGCGTTCTTCTCTGGTATTTGACGGATCGTTGACTTTATTGGCCTGCTCGCGTTTGTAGTCGATTTTTTTGTTCTCGACTGGATGGAGATTCACGCAAAGGTCATGAGGATGGAGATTTAGGGGGGGAAAATAACAGTCCAAAAAATCCCCAGTTTAGTGTAGACGAGGCCTTTACATTACACCCTGACCAACAATATATATATTTCTAAATCTGTGACTCTAATGTGTTTAGTTCCTTTAATCCGTATTTGCAAAATTCAAGTGTTCCCATGCATGATCAAATTTTAAAAAACAAACATTTTAGCGCACGAGCTGTGAACAATGCTGCTTTTTGCTTGCACACAGACACTCGCATGAATAATCAGCTTTGCCGGGTATCGCCCTGACACCTCAGTGCTGTTATTCTCAGCCTGTTGCCCAGGAGACCGGCGGCATGTTGCTGCAGGTAGCTGCAGAGGTGGAGTTGATGCCTTCCTGCCTCCCGTTGGAGCTTCAGTTCTGAAGATCACATGCCGACATCAAACAAAGGGATTTGTCCACAGGCACAGTCACAGACTCTCACACAAAAAAATACATACCACACTGTACAGTAGGTCATCCTCTCTCTTTCTCTCTCTCTCTGCTGGTCGTCCCTCGCTGCTACTCGAGTCCGACGCATCTTCTCCATTTTTTTGTTCTGGAGTACATCCTTTTTTCCCCCTACCTGTTGGCATCCCTCATCTTTTTTTATTTCATCTCCTCCTCGCTCTCCGTCTCTCCTCTCTGTGATTATGTTACTAAGCAGAAGTCTCCTATCACAATGTTCATTGGTGGAGCTCCAGTTTGGCTGCTGTTACATAACGGCTCCCCTTCTCATCTCAGCGGCGACTTACGCGGATCGTGAGATAAACACCAGTTAAGTGGAAGCAAAGAAAACAAAACAAAAAAAAAACCCTCACCCGTCTTATCCCCTCACATCTCCTCTGCTAAAGAGTCAACCTGTTGCTGGGAGAGGGGCAGCAGATCAGAAAGAAGGAGTTGAGTCATCAAAAGAATTTGCTGAGCACTGAGTGGATGTCGGAGTTCATTTGAGCGAATCCTGGTTCCGCCGAGTCCTATGTGGGTTTGGATGTTCTCCCCGTGTCAGCGCGGGTTTTCTCTGGGTGCTTCAGCTTGTCCCCACAGTCCAAAAACATGCAGAGTGGAGTTAGGATAATTTCATAGGAAGCCTGCTGTTTGGCCTTTCACGTATGATTGGAGATTGTTTGGGTCAGTTCACAACAACAAGAAAATGTCCTGCGAGGGCTGGTGCATGCAGGAAGCAGGACATCTTCATCAGCATCCTAGATGTTTACCTCTTTACATTCTGAGGTGCGTGTTCTCTTGTTAGAAATGTCATCTGCACGTCCTATCGCTCGCTGTGAATTTTTTCCGAAGATTTTTTTTATTACTGTGCTCTCAAATGTGCTCACTCTGACATTTTACCATCAGGGGGCCTGACAAGTGACAGGCGCTCACACACGGCCCCTCTGGAAAATGTCCAGAGTTCATTGCGTGTGTCTGAAAAGCAGCGTATCTCTCTTTGTGTTGACGTGTGTGTGTGCATCAGGTGTGTCTTTATGAAAAGAGAAGGGCAATAACGTTGAAAGCTTCTGGCTCTGAACAAAGAAGCCTGGAGACTGGATGTATAAGTCACATCAAACAGGCCGCAGCTTCAAAGCAGACATATAGGTTCAAACAAGCAGGACAACCACAAAACATTAATACAACTATGCTGTTTGAACACTACTGTTGTGACGATACCTGGCTTTAGATGAATGAATTTATGTACTGGCATTTAAGATCAGAGATTTGGATTTATTTACACATCAGCACGATTTCATCCTAAATGTTTCACCCAGCGTCTTTACTTTATCCATATTGTTTGATCTCCTGCGCGAATGGAGCTTTTGTCTCAATCACGGCCTCCTCTCACCCGCGACCCTGCTTTTACAAATCTGCCGCGTGTCCTCCCCTGTGCCGCGGTAGACTCCATACATCCTCCTCCCGCCTCCTGCATTTCCTCCCTTTTTCTCGTCTTTGCAGGAGCCTTTGAAAAATAATAGGTGTGCACTGGGAGCACTATTGATTTGGTCTTGTCGTGCTCGGGGAAAAAAGTGAGCTTTATTTGGTCCAAAATAAAGACCAAAGAAGAGGATAAAAATGGGCCATGTTTTTAAAAGGCCTTTCACATCCAATTTATGTCTGTTTCTTTTCCCTTTCTACTTTTTTGTCTACTTGTCCATTTATGCCTGTTTTTCTCCCACTGTGTTCTGTCCATCCTCTCGTCTTGCTTGTCAGTCTTCTTTTTGTTTCTGTAGATTCTGCTGCTCTGTCTGAACCCGCTGACCATTTTTATATGTTCGCTTACTCTTCGTGCCTCTCTGTCAGAGCCGCAGCTGTCTTTCTACTGTTTTTCTTTATATGTCAGGCAGCAGGTAATGCCCAGCTTTGACCACACGCGCCCACACATACTCCTGTGCCTTCGTGACCTAAACCTTCGTGTCCTCGCTGATTCTCCTCCCGGGTGTTCGCAAATCTTGGCCATCATTCTCGCTTCATGATGTGCTCCAGGCAGAGTAGCGCAGCCTCCCAGAAATACACTTGCGTGCCGCACCTACGGTATAAACACACACGTATGCACAGGCTGACGAGAACAGACGTGCACGCTCGCTGCGCACAAACACTGCTGCGATGTCGGTGAATGAGAAGTAGCTGTGTGTTGTGCGCCCGAGGCACTCCTCCTAGCTACTGATGTAAGTTCGAGCCAAGTGGCTGCTCTTTCATGTTGCTGAGACTGTGTGACCGCCGATGCTAAATGTTTGCATGAGGGATGAATGCATGCTCAGGGGGGAAGACAAATGGATAAATAAATTGATATGTAGCTTGATGAATAAATTAAGATGTGGCACCTACCTACCAAACGGAAGGTCTCTGCATCAAGATACATCCGTCTACTACTTCCAGAATTCTTTATCTGTCTGTTTGTGCCTCGCACATCTCAAGAACTGTTCATCTCATCGACTTCAAACCTGTGCAATGTCCAACTTGGATGAATTTAAACATGTGATACATTCAATTTTAACAAACTTCGAATAAACGGGTGACCAGTGGTCTGTAGCAGCAGCAGCAGCTAGGAGTGTCGGCCACAACAGCATGTTTACGACAATGTGTGCTTTCCTGACAATGACAACGACAGCTGATTGTCCAGTTCAGGGTTCTGTGGACTGAGTCCTGCAGACTTTCTTTATTTGCTGTGGCTCAATCACTGCAGGTCACTTTTTACAGTTTCAGAGAGAAAATTGCAGCCAGCATCACCTCGAGCAATTAGTTCATCCCAAACAGGCAGGTTAAGAACAGGCTCTGCTCTAATTGAGTTGAAGTGAGTGAACCTGAAGTTTGGGACAGATCCCCAACTCACATTACTGACTGTGGTTACCACATATTGACCTGTGTTCAGTCTGTAAATAGGCTACATATCAAAGTAGTCTATGGCTGAAACAATTCTTTTATCAGTTTTTTTAACAGATCATTAATCCAAAATTCAACAGTTTCACCGGTTCTGGGTTGTAAAAGATATGTTACAATTCTTCCTTAAAATGTGTATAAACTACTTGACCCTTGTTATATATTTTGTTGACTAGTGTTTTTACATTATCCCAAAAGGTTTCTCACTATGTTAAAACCCAGAGAACTCCACAATTTTGTTCGAGGTAATGGGATTGGGTTTCGTTTTGGTTTGACTTTTTTTGTGCCACATCCACTTTACACTAGGATTTTTCCATCTCTGCTCTAATCTCCAGGGCAAACGACATGGGGAAAAAAATCACAGATAGCAAGTATGCCAATTAGCCACTTGGTTCTTTTTAACCTCCCACTGTTTGTATTAGTCTCTTGTAATGGATAAAAAAACTGATGAATCTGTATTGAGATGTGTAAAGAAGGTCATGACCTCCACTAGGAATTGATATCAAACTATTCTGCTCACATGCAAGTAAAGATCATCAAACAACCTTCATTCATCCTTGAATATTAATAAAACAATTTGTCTGTTCCGTAGTGCGATGTGTCAGTGCTGCATTGTTGCAGAGTTGTGTTGTTGGTGTTGAGACAAGCTTCACTCAGTAGCTGTCGGGAAAGACGGCAGATGTGTGAGCGGGAGATTCTTTTGTCTTGTGATCTATAATGTGAGGCTACAATAAAGTGCCCGCATGCCAGACAGTTGATAATGTGCTGGATGTGCGCTGCTTGTAGATTTGACTTCATTCTTATTCACATTTGCATGCACGTTCCCGGGCCCCGCTCCGACATGACGGCATGAAAACATATTGTTTGGCAGAATGAATGAAGAGAATATGAAAGAGGACGCGTTGTTCAAGAGGCTGCTCTTTGTGAAGAGTTTCCTCCTGCTCTATAAGCAGCCACCAGCGTCATCGCTCTGATTAAGTTGCATAAGAGAAAAGAGAAAATTTGGCCTCATTTACTTCCCCTGGGAGGGAAAGAAGTGTGGAGCTGGGGAGCGGGTGAGGGAGGGAAACACAAAACAAGGTGTCCTTGTGATCACATTGCAGCACTTTGAAAGTGTTTGTCATTTGATTGCTCAGAGGTAAAAAAGCTCTTAGAGCACATGGGGAGAAATGGTTAGGACGATGGAGGAAAACGAAGAAAAGGGAGGGGGCTGGAAACAGAGCTCTATAAATAGTGTGTTTGGGACTGTGTTGTGTGTGTGTGTGTGTGTGTGTGTGTGTGTGTGTGTGTGTGTGTGTGTGGTCCCTGCAGCTTCATTGAGGCAACTTTGACTGTAGACTTCCGATTATGCGGAAGGGAATTAACCTGTAGTGTCACCCCAGGCTGCAGCAGCTTTCGTGTGTGTGTGTGTGTGTGTGTGTGTGTGTGTGTGTGTGTGTGTGTGTGTGTGTGTGTGTGTGTGTGTGTGTGTGTGTGTGTGTGTGTGTGTGTGTGTGTGTGTGTGTGTGTGTGTGTGTGTGTGTGTGTGTGTTGGTAAAACGGTCATGTTCAACCTCTACATGCCAGCACTAATTTTGTGACCAAAACAAGATTATTTCTATTCCGTCTCCCACCTAGTTCCGTCGCACATAACTGAAAAATAACCGATTCCGAAATCTACCTTAAATGTGTTTTTGTCCCATGGGGACAGTGCGCACGGTGCAACTTGTCTGCGTCTCTGCTGGTGTTGTTTTCTCCCGCCTGTGCAGCTACGTGGGGGGGGGGGGGGAGAAGCCCGGGCCTGTCATCGTTTCCCAGAAGACACCAGCAGGTTGGCTGTCATGGAGGCTGCTTACATCTACATGATGATGTGCACTCAGCAGAAATTTGACAAAGGGGGGGTCGACCTGTGAGGAAATCCTGAGGATGGCGATTCCTGAGCTGCACCAAACAGAGTTGGATGAGTACAAAGGAGCGAGAGCGGTTGTGGCACGTGCACTGTTTCAAACAACACGACTCCTTCAGGTTGGATTGGTTCAATCTAGTCAGGGAGCACAGAAGATGGTGAATGATGAATGGAGGTGTGTGAATCTTAATCTTATGTGTCATCTGTTGTTGTTTGAAGACGAGGTGTCTGTCTTCAGAGCACGTCTTGGTGTTTTAACTTTCTTTTGTAGTCATCACTGTTCTTTCTGGCTCTTCTTCTGCCCGTCTGTCATCGCCTCATGAAAAACAAAAAGCATGACTCACCTTACGGGGGTTTTAAAGGGCTAATGCACCAGTTTTACACATAAAGTTCAGTTATAGTTCTGTCTTTAAAACATTTCTCATGCAGCTGGACTGGACAAATTGACTTAGTTCATCCTCTGATGTAAAGTGAGGCGTGGAGGTTGAAATACAATCTAAGGGAAAGGGATTGAGCTTTTTTTTTTATTCTGTTGAATCACTGCATTTTCTTGCTTTGATTTTCTATCTCTGGTTTTATTTTTTCAATAGTTGCAACAACTCCTATTGTTTTTAATGTGATATATAAATAAATATATAGTCTGACTTAATGAGGATTGTATCCTATTTCATTAACTTCCATTTATTGTACTTTTTTATTGTTATTACAGTTTTTAAATCTATTTAAAGTATTTAATCATTAGCATTTTTATTAGCTTTGTCTTGACTAGTGGCTCATTTGTGATGTACTGTGTACTGCACTAACTCTATGAAAGGTGCTACACAAATAAAGTTTAATTGTTTTATTAGACCCACGCTCTGAGCTAAAAGTCGGGAAATCCTGGCCTCTCCTGTATTGATATTGTGCTACTCTAATGGGCCTCTGTGCTATGTTATATTGCTGGAATAGTCCTTTAAGTTTAGATATGTTGCTTTATTCACATTGCTTGTATTGTATTTAGAATAAATGAGGCAGATTGTTGCTTTTACCAATCAGGCTGCAAAGGTATATAAGTTAGTGGTAGAAATGGTGTGAGAACCTGGTGAAGCAGAGAAGGCCGGCTGCCTTCAGTTACTCATATCCATAGGATTTCAAGATACCCATATCTGCACATTGAACTATGCATGCCATGTGCACTGAATGTCCAGAATTGAGCTGAAAACATTTTGTCCAAGTGAAAAAGTGCAATCCTCGTCCTTCGCTGGTTAAGAGGCTCCGAGGGGTGGTTTCTCTCCTTCCAAGGAGTCTGGAATCCAGACGCACCAGAGGTAGACATGAGCGAGGCATTTAAAGACTTATACACACATGAGCACACTATGTATAGACACCAGGGGGTGTTTTATACTGAAAGAGAGACAGTGTACAGCGTGTGAGGAGCCAGTTCTCTCTTTGAAAACTTTGACATTTATGGACATCAATCCCCAGAGGACTTGGCTCATCCACTGCTTAAATACCACCACGGAGAAGCCGAGATGGAGAGTCAGCTCGTTGTCTTAATGAGGTGATGATGGAGGCCGGCATGATGAGAAGAATTCCAAGTTGAATATGGAGTCGTAAATTAGAGCGCCGGCGCGTTGCATGCTTTTGCTGGATTGCGATGCAGTACCACAGAATTTTTACGCCGTTGCTTTGAACAAGAAACAAATGACTATGCGTTGCTTTTCTCTCCGTCCGTCCTTCTCTCCTTCCTTCATATTTAATTCCCATCTCTCTCTCTCTCTCCTTCGCTCTACTCTCGTTCTCCCCTGTTTTCCGAGGGAAGCCAGTGCAGAGACGTCGGAGGAGGAAAGACGGGAACGGGGGAAAGACAGAAGACGGAGAGTGAAAGAGAAGAAGTGGGATGACCGAGGAGTAACGGATGAGTGACAGGAGAGATGGTGGAGGCAGTGGGGGGAGGAATAGATGGAGAGATCGATGAATGAAGGGAGAGAAAGGGTCTTGCTTATATAAATGTTTGAATTTTAAAGGTGCTTCTGAGGATGTGCTGCACCACACTCCACCCCCCCCCCCCCCCCCCCCACCCCTGCTCCATCTCTTAGCCAATCACCACACCACACTGCTGTATTTGGGTCATAGCATCGTGTTGCTGCTGTCTCCACTGGCAGATGCATTGTGCTGTAATCTCCGAAAAATAGGCTGGGAGGAGGAGAAGAGTGAGAGAAAGTGGGAGAAGAGAAGGGGTAGTGACAGAGGAGAGGAGCTTTCTCGCTGAAAAAAAAAAAAGAAAAGGAAAACCCTCAACCAATTCGTTTTGTGATTTTCTTCCTCTCTTGCTGTCACCTCTACCTCTTTCCTTATTTTCCGTTTATGCATCCTGCAGCAGCCGCACACACGAAATCACACTGTGCCCAAGTCATCAATGAAATTGTCTCCAAAACTCTTGCGCTTAAAGTGGATCTGAAAATCGCTTGTGTTTAAAGGGGGGGGGGGGAGGAGAGAGAGAGAGAGAGAGAGAGAGATGGGTTGATGAGCGGGATAATGAGAGAGAAACAAACCAATAGTTCACTTCTGCAGTACAGTGCTTAAAACACCTGAGGAGCACAGAGGGAATCATTTGCCGATGACACTGGTTGAGATTGAGTCATTTTAACATTGATTTCTATTCGTTATACTCAATTTAAAGTGTTGGACTTCCAGCTCACCGTCACTCTGCCTCTCCACAGGCTCCTTCACCTCCACTTGCTGTTTTGTCAAAGGGAAGACTAATGGATTTCCACCTCATGCACATCTGTTGACCCTGGACTCTTCTCGTGTTATAATCAATCCCTTATGACAAAGAAATGTAACAGAGGCTTGATATTTTACAGTTAAACCATAAACTTAATTATAATGATAGAAGAAAGGAATACAAACAAACATATAGAGCCTGAATTTAGGAAATATAAATCAGTTTAAAATATCGCAGCGAGTTCAGGAACAAGACGGAGCAGCAGCAGTGAGCTGTTAGATAAAGTGCTGCAGGCGACAGGCTGCACACCTCTGACTTCTCAGCCATATAACCAACTCCTCTCACTGCTGTGTGCAGCATTAAATCAGATCCCGGTTGCTCAAGGAATGATGGAAAAGGCCAATTACTGTCTGACTTCTTTATTAAAATGGTAATATTTAATTTGGCTGCCTCCAGAAACCTGTGACCTGTCATAATAAACCATGTTGCTGTTACAACCGGTTACTGCAGGTGTTACCAAATCGACTGAACTCTTCTAGATTGCCTCTTTAAGCATGTACCTAAATATGTCAGTGGTGTTTGAGGACTGATGTGCAGGGAAATTATGAAAGCACAGTTTTCTGGACTGCAAAGTAAATCTGTCTTCGAGGTACAACCTCCTCATTTCGTCTTGACTGGTCGAGGTCGTTCTGAGTTACAATGTTTCGCGTCACGTTCAATCTCCTCCCTGTTGGTTTGTGTTGCCTTCATGCAGTTCCCAGGATGCATCTGTGCCATCACTGCCATGTGGAAGAACATGAGAGAGCAACAAGACATGATCAGCATAATATGAAAGGGTGGACATATTTCTATCATCACATAATATTCTGTATATCATCATATTGCAGAAACTAATTTCCTTTGGAAAAGAGTTAGTCAGTTAGTCAGTTAGTTCTTCAGTTCTTCATCCAACCAATATGTTGAGGCACAAGTCCTTCAAGGTGTTTTAGAGATTATGAGATTAATAATTGAATAGTTCAACATTTTGGATAATATGCTTGAATTAAACAAAAGGATTCTTAATGATAGTGTAAACAAACGAGGTAGAATGTGCTAATTAGCTTTATATTTACCACGGTAGTGAAGGTGATATCAATGTTCTCATCTAACTCTGAGCATGAAAGAGAAAAAGCTGTTTCCCATTTCCCCAAATGTTGCTATAAAGGCTGTTAATGAGGTGCAAAATGGCCTTTTATTAATTAACTATAAAAAAATCCTCCATAACGTCTTTTAAATACGGATTCCTTCTTTCCATTTCCTAAGAAAGTTTGAGTGCCGCTCTTTAGTCGTCCTTGATCCCAGCTTGGCCTCATCAGCACATCCACCATTGAGTCAGTGAATCATTCAGTGTTCGACCTCCAGAAAAGTCTCAGTATTTTGTATCTGATATTCTGAAGGCGTGAAGGCAGAGCTGCTGGAGGAGCCTTCTACTGGTGACAATAGATTATTGTAGCGAAGCCCATTACATCCTTGAGTCCCCACTGCTAAATATTTCAAATTAACAGAAGGACGGGAAGTTAGACGGCAGATATTAGATTCTGCATCTGCTCAGTTGACACCAGAAAACCGTCTTGAATAACAACACCAGACACAAGCCACTGAAAACCCAGAATGCATTGCTCGGCGTCACCTGCTGCTGCACCCTAACCGTCTGCGACCCAGACGACGTTAATCAACCGCTCTGACACAAGCAAAGACTTCCCCAAAGTTTTGTTTATCAGGACAGTCTGCTGGTGTTTGAATTCTCATGAATATGAATAAGGTTATGAGTCACACAGAGTTCACAGTGTGTCTTTTTTGTGTATGTGTGTGCGTCACGTCGAATGCGAGTGTCTGTCTTCTTGAAGGTGACGTGTGTTGAGCTAAAAAATAACGTTTCCCTGAAGGCTCCTTCATGCAGTTTATTACACGTCAGCACCGCAACAACTGCCGTCTCTGCCTCTTCCTTCCATTTATTCCTCTTTTTCTCCGTCTCCCTCTTTTCACCTGTTTGTGCTGTTCCCTCACTCGCAGTGCACGACACTCCCTCTCTCTCTCTCTCTCTCTCTCTCTCTCTCTCTCTCGCTCTCCGTGGTGATTTCCTCTTCTCCACGTCCTCCCTCGCTGTCGGTTTTGCTCTCTCTCTCTCACTCTCTGGCAGTAGGTGTGGGATGTGGGGACCACTCGGTGGCTTTCCCCGCATCATTGCTATCTGGTGGCAACGATAATGATGGCAGGAACGAGGGATGGAGGAACAGAGGGGCGGAGAGATGGAGTGCTCCGCCACAGCAGCTACCAGTGACTGCATTAAGCAGTCCTCATGCGCCGCGAAGGGTCTGACGAGGGACACTTGTCATCTGCCCTCTGTTGCTCTGCGCTCGCTCCTACACACGTCCACAGAGATGAATGAGAGTTTTTGGATGTGATTTTGTTCACTTGTGGGATAAATTACCTGTAGCATGCTGCACACATGATGATGATGATGATGATCATGATGATGTGTGTGGGTGTAGGCTTGTGCACACCCAAATGGCCGTGCATCGCCACATGTGAAAACTCACCATCGTAGTTTGTCTCCTCATGGAGACCCAGTGCACACAAATGCCTCCTCTTGCTGCTACTTTACCTTCAACTCTGAGGTGAAAGGACTTTTTCAGACTTCAAACTGCTTATTACATTCTTTACCCACGGATGTAAGGAAGCTCATGGAGCACTGATCAGTTTTATTGCAGGTTTGGCGATGAAACAGATGCCAATTCATTCCAGCTTCGAGATATAGGCTACTAGTGCAGTGCCCGTTCTTTCTGAAACTGTAAAAGTGACCTGCAGTAATTGAGCTGCGTCAAGTGGAGACCGGCTGCAGAACCCTGAAGCTGCACCACCGCTGCTGCACAAGTTCAGTTTATTCAATGTTTGTTAGTATTGAACGTATCATGTGTCGAAACAATACGCATAAGTGTGAAGCCGATGAGGTGAACGGTTCTCGAGCATTTTGAGCCGACAGACGACGAACAGGCAGAGATTTCTACGATTATTTGATTTTTACCTCCACTAAGGAGGTTTTGTTGTCAGCCTTGTCCTGTTTGTCAGCAGTATAACTCAAAAACTACATAATGGATTTCCATGAAATATAGTGGCAGGAATGGGACTTGGGCCAAGACAGAACCCGTTAAACTTTGGGTCGGAGATATTCTTCTCTTTCTTTAGCTTTGTGAGGCGTTTTTTGACATTTCCACCGACTTCCCAGTGAATAAATCATGGATCTTGATGGAAAAAAAGTGGGTTGATTGAATTTAAGGTTCGCCCTCTACTGAGTGCTTTTTGAATTTGCAATTATTTTCACAACCTTTTCATTTTGTGATTGTTCTCGGTGCAGATGCGGCTTCTCCCACTAAATGTTACAGAGATACTGTGAGAGAAGATGCTTGACCCCATTTCCCCCACTTGACTGGCACATGTTGCAACCCCCCCACCGTGGTTGATGGAGGAGAAGAGTTAGACGGGTTAGTTATTTCTCTCCCTGTGCAGAAATAGGTGTCGTATTTTTAGCAGAGGCTTTAAAGGTTGCTGAAAACCTTCTCCTCTTGCGGGGGATCTCATTTGTAACTGTGATTTTTAATTCATTTATTTTTAAAATTAGAATTCTCTATTTTCTTCCAAGCTCGTTCCCAATCTCCCTTCCGCCCCCTCTCTCCTTTGTCGTCTTTGCAGTCATGACTTTGGCGCTGCAGGATCAAATTATACACCCCGATGGTCTGTATGGATGTGATTGTGTGTCCTTTCCCATTTAGTTTTGCCTCGCTGACGGGGGAAAGCAGGGGAAGCAACAGAAGAAAACAGTGTCGCACAATGTTGGGCGACAATGTCCTGGGTGTTATGTTTGTTGTCACCCCAGCGCCGGAGATACATTTGAATTAGTCAGCTTTTATTTTGTCACATTTGTCTGTGTTGCTCTGCTGCTGTTTGTTGTTTTCCTTCAGACCGCGAAGAGGTTTTTGTTTTTTTGGGAGGGGGGAGAGGGGGGATGTTGAAGCAGTAACATTACACGACTGAAGAAGAGAAAAAACAAGATCAGAATCGTTAATTAAGTCCACTTCGGTCGAGGATGAGCAGCTCTCGTCTGCATTCCTCATTGTGTGAAATTTACTTCCATTATTTAATAATTGATGGGAGGAAGTTTTCTCCCGTCCTCGCTCCTTCCTCCCTCTTCCTCCGTCTGAGTCTCTCGATGCCCCATTAGCTGAGCTCTTGCCTCCTCCTCTCTTTCTCCACTTTGGCCCATAGCATACGTACATGCACACATCCCGAATATGTGCAACAGGTTTAATTGGCCTCTAAATACCCTGCCGTCTCCACATTTTCCCGATTCTCTTTGAAGGGATATGTTTTATATGTTATCCAGTCTGTGCTCAAGTCTGCTGTGGCGTAAATATCTGATGTTTTTTCCCCTCTCGTCTCGTTGCATCTCCTCCTCCCGCCTCTCCTCCATCTTCTCGTCATGTTCAACACTGCAGATCCTGCAGATCCTCGCCTCATCGCTCTAACCTCCTGCTAGCTAAACCCACTGACCCCAGCATCCATTGTCTCCATCCTACCTGGAAAACCGGTCCTCTTACTGGCTGACCTGGCTTTTGCTCCGACCGTGTGGATGCATTTATTGAGCTGAGAGGTTGCTGCGGAGCTCTGGTCTGCTGCTTGACCTAGCTTTATTTTAGGACAGCCTCACATTTGTGTGTGTGTGTGTGTGTGTAGTCATGCATGTCTTCTTCCTCTTTGAGTATTCCTGTGTATTCCTGAGTGTGACAGTGCTGTTTTCCAATGTAGTCTCTTTTTCCTGTTGCCTTTGCATTTGACTCAGGCTTCCACTCACCGATGTTCAGTGTTTTAATCGTGGGCAGGAGGACTCGGTGGAGGTCCACACTGTGGTCAGAGCTTCCAAAGAGCTTTTTAAAGTCCGTACAGCAGCCGAATGGGGTAATCAACCATCATTTTCAAAACTACCCTCTCATTCTCATTACATCCCCACTCGTTACTTTCTATCTCTCGCCTCCTCTAACATGCTGACCCTTCCAGCCTCTCATCCTCACGTCCCCTGGCTATGTTGAATGGGGCTCATTATTGAGGCCTTTAGACCGAGTCTGTTGAAAACTCTGTGAAGCAGCTAGCTGGCTTGTTGTGGCTTGGCTTTTTCTGTGTTGCCGTCTTGGAAGCCGGGGGAACGATTCTCTCTCTCTCTCTCTCTCTCTCTCTCTCTCTCTCTCTCTCTCTCTCTCTCTCTCTCTCTCTCTCTCTCGATGGGGAGGAATGGCAAATAAATATGACTGTAGAAGTGTATGATTTTTCTTTCTGCAGTCTACCACACACACACACTGCACAGATCATTAGTGTCACCAGCTGTTGCTGTATCAGTCGTCACTTTTCAATGTAACTTTAACAAGAAACAAAATAAAAGGGATAACGCAAAAAGACAAAAGGAATGAATCTGTAAGTTGTCACTGTGGTGTCAGTGTTGTCGCTTATGATCACACACTGAGTAATGAGGGTGATTGTTGGGCTGTTTGCTCAATGACAACAGGGCCTGTGTGGATAACATCTGCCTGATGGCGCCGTGTTCTCAAAGTAAAAAAATAAACAGAAGCGAAAATTTGTTAAGATAAATGAAGGCAACTTAGTGTACATGCTTAACAACACACACACACACACACACACACACACACACACACACACACACACACACACACACACACACACACACACACTCACGTCAACTGTTTGTATGGTATAGAACTGTAGGTGTTATATTTCCTCTAGAGGCATACATGTGTTTCCTCAAGCTCAACATTAGAGCCGTGTGAAAAACACAAGGTGTGTTACCTTGCTGCTCTCTGCGTCACATCAGTAACTCTGTAGCCTCTGTGTTACTGTAGTGTTTGATGGCACAGTGGAGTGAAAAATCCATAACTATATTTTCTCTCTTATGTTTGTGGCAACAAGGGGGTAAGGAGGGTGGGCTGGAAGAGAAACATGTCTGATTGTGTGGGGAAGTTTTCATCCTGGGAGTGAATTGAAAAGGCTCCAAACAGCAGCAACTGATTCCTGACAGCCAGAAACTGTCAAGTGTTGAGTTATTTTGAACAGTAAAAGCTCAATTTGAAAAAATGTTAAGGTTAAGTATTAACATTTGATTTTTAACCAGTGTTGTTGACTCCTACAGGAAAATACAACACATGTAAAGCTGTCACTGCAGGGTGCCACTGTTCTGGTCTCAGTTATCTCATGAATCGTGTTTTCTCTGAACTTGCAGCATTTCAACTCTGAAGAGGAAAAGTCTTACCACTACTCGTGCCATTTGTATTTGTCATTTAAATCCTGTGTGGGGTACATGCTGCTTTGTAACTGTAAACTCACACAAGACATTATAAATATCGCTTATCCTTTAAAGGTAGTACACCTTGGACAGGGCGTCACAGGGACAACGTACAGAGACAAACAACCTCTCACAGTCAATGTATGTCTTTACTCTGTGGGAGGAAGCCAGAGTACCTAGAGAGAACCTATGCAGAGAACATGCAGACTCCATATGAGAAGGCACAGGCCGAACCCAGGATTCAAATCAATTCAGTTAAAAGCTCTAAGTTTTAGACCTCTAGTGACACTTTGCAGCTGTTTTTCTGTCATGCACACACACGAGGACTCACGTGCACAGTTCAGAGTCCTATCAATAGTTAAAGCAAATACATGAATGTGAGAGCTCAGCCCCAAAAAAATCTGTCTGAGAAACGTAAGAGGCCAATTTATTTTGCTGCACATGTATCGATCAAACAATACACAGAGTGAGAGTTACATAGTTGATTGCTATTTCAATGTAAATTTTCCCTTTACTATCGATTTTCACTTTCTGCTGCTGCTGTATCCTCATCTCTCAACAGACACCTCGTGGAATATGTCATTAAAAGAAAAAGCAAAGTATTTTTTTGCCGCTTGTGTGTGTGTGTGTGTGTGTGTGTGTGTGTGTGTGCTGTGTGCTGTGTACTCTGAGCACAATCCTCCAAGCTGAGGGTTAATGCCAGCAAAGAGGGGTCTATTTCTCTATTAGCAAGGGGCAGGACCGCCTTTGGAGACAGCAGTTACCCTTTGTGTGTGTTTTTGTGTATTTGCAAGTGTGTGTAGAAGCTGGTTTGTGTGTAGGGGGCATTAATGCTGTTAGGAGGGCAGGGGGCAATCTAAAGAATGATGTGCTGATTAGTCCCTCCTCTAGAGATGGAGCTGGAGTCACCCTGGGTCCTCACTCCTCTAATTTCCTTCTCTCTCTCTCTCTCTCTCTCTCTCTCTCTCTACACACACACACACACGCTCCACTACAGTGTCTGCAGAAGTACAGAAACTTTTTTTTCTCCACCATTGTGAGTGGGTTGTTTTTGCACCAGTTTGTTTATCTGCCTCGAGCGCTTTGTGGATTTTCACACATTTCCTGGTTGTGTGTTGGTTTGTGTGGAGGTCTGACAATCCCTCTGTCTGCTCCAGTGAACTCCTGCGGGTTGTTTTTGTCCTGAACCACAACATCAGCACCAGCTCATCAGACTGGTGGCTGACCAGTTGCCACATGGACACTGTTTGTTTACCACATCTTCACAGATATGGAGGAAGCCAAGGAGATGGCTGAAGTTTGGTGTGTGGGGAATAATACAGTTTTAATAGTTTTATATCTTCTTTCTACTCTCTCTGTCGTCCTTATTGTCACTTAGTTTGAATTCTATATCCTATTCATTATATTAGATTTATTAGTTAAATCATGAGTTACTACAAACTAGAGCTTTATTTATTCTAATGGGAAACTGCTGTTTTTTTTTAACCTTTTCCATGGTTCAGTGCAATATCTACTGAAGCATCAAGAAAGTAGGGGTGATACTGCATCTTTCTACATTCTACTGGATTTCATGCCACATTTTCACACTTTGTCTGAGGAGGATGATTTGACTTAATCTTCGAGCCACTGGGTGACATGCGTGGTGTGCAGTTCATGATCATTTCTGTGTTTCAGCACCTTTGTCATTGTTGTGGAATCAAACCTTAATGTTACCAGACAACAGTTGTATCACACATTCAGTAAACAACCATGTACAAATGGGCTGATGTTTCTGCTTGTTAAACATTACGTACTCCAGGCCCAGTTAAAGTGTCATTCCCGGTAATCTGGGATGAGGACACTCTGGTGGTGGAGTCTCTGTAAAGTATGAAGGACTTGAACACTGAGAGGAAGATGACTGTGGGCCTTTCTTGTTGAACGCTGCTCTAACGTTTATTCCATACAAACTTAAGTGTTTCCTGAAATCCATTGTGTTGCCAGTCTGTGGCTTTTTGCAAATATTGATCTCTCAGCCATTTTAAAACCTGCCATTTGACGCACAAGTGTAACGACACATGAGCCCCATCTCTGACCACAATGTAGCTGCCAATCGTTGGCATTATTAGATGTTGGTACAAGCATGCAGCGTGCTTATTGGCTCACTGACATCTGTACACCTCATCACCTGTAAATAAACCTAAATGTGGCTCCTACAGGTATTACAAGGCATTTGTCAGTACTCTGTGTGTGTCTCAAATTTGGTCTGCGCCATTTTTAAGATTTAGCCCTACAGCAATGAATCCTGGGACAGGCTGGCCCGGGAAGGATCCACCCGGTGGAGCCTCCGTCGCTCGGGGTTGGGAGAACACATTTGTCGGCTGCATTTTGAGGCGCCTTGGAATTGGGACAGTCTAGTGGCGCCGCTGTGACGCAATCGGTCCACGAATGAGGGCGATGAAGGATGTGACCCGTGAACACACACACTCATTAATGACACAAGTAGAAATGTAATTAAAGTCTTGTCTTTGTGTCACTTCTGTTTCAGTTGCACTGCAGGTTGTGAAGCCGGGTGACACTGTACTAGATTATACATTACATCAATAATGTATATAGGGATATGATTGTCCTCTTGTGTTATTAGATTGTCCTCACACAAAGCATACATGATTAAATAGAGGATTTGTTGAGATACTGATTTGGGTTTGCGTTGTGTTTGCATGGCTTAGAGAGAGTCTGCCTTCGTGCCTCATCAGTCTATACAGTCCCCCCCCCCTCCCTCCTCCCTGTGTATACATAATTCCGCTCATTGATTTCTGGCTGGACTATTTGTCACCCACTTACTCAAGTCAAATTAGAAAGCACTGTTCGTCGTAGCCTCAATTATCGATTAGAAGGCGGGGGGGGGGGGCACTCCCAAACTAAACGTAATGAATATAATGCTTAGTGGGGGAAAAAGCCTTCATGGATTGTGTGCATTTGTGTGGAATTAATGGGAAATTTCCAGCTTGACAAAGCATGAGTTATCCGGTCTGCATGTGGATGGAAGGGAGCCGCGGCGCAAGGCTGGTAGGTGTAATTTACATTAGTGCGAGTCACTGCTCCCGAACACCCCCCCATCACACACACAAGCCAGAAACACACACCAAGCCCCTAGAGATTTACTTATTTATTTTAAAATGGCAAACAATCTAACTGATATAATGCTTACATATACACTATCCTCATCTCTTCTTTCTCCACCAGCCATACTTTGTGTGCTGAAATTGAAAAGATGCAATAGCTTTCTATCATTGATTTAAAAAGACAAGAAATTCCATTTCTCGCTTACCTACTCATTTGTCTAAAATGCTGGATACTTCGCCTGAAGAACAAATGAAAGCCTTCTTCAATTAGAGAGATTAGAGAGATTGACTGAGAACGGTGCTGGCTCAGTGACTGTGTGTGTGTGTGTGTGTGTGTGTGTGTGTGTGTGTGTGTGTGTGTGTGTGTGTGTGTGTGTGTGTGTGTGTGTGTGTGTGTGTGTGTGTGTGTGTGTGTGTGTGTGTGTGTGTGTGTGTGTGTGTGTGTAAAGGTGAAATGAGCTCCATAAGCTCCTGTGTTGTCACTCGTTTCCCTCATGCTGCATGGTTTCCTTATTCGCTCTGCGATCTTTCACAAGGAGCAGGAAAGCTGACATAGCGGGAGAAGTGCAAACAAATTACTTTTCAGCCATGCATGCTTATAGTTAATATGCAGCTGCCACACAAACACACACACACACACACACACACACACACACACTGCTCTTTCTAAAGGACAGTGAAAATCTGTGTTAATGAGAACCTTCCATGGAGTCGTCTTCAGAGAAGTTGCCAAACACAAGCCCTGTAGCCCCCTTCACCAGCCCCTCCCTCTCCCAAAAACGCACACAAACCCATTACTGCCAATTAGTCCAGCTCTCAGAGTCCTAATGGAACCTGTCAAACACACACACACACTCACACACACTCACACGCACTCACATGCAGTCATTCAAACACTGCTACTGTATGACTGAGAAATTAGAGGCCTAATTTTAGATGAGGGCTCTGACTGAAGCGCAGGCGTTGTGGCACTGGGATGAAAATCCAGATTATAATATAGACATAGTTTTGGGGTATAGCGATGAGGCAGCTGGGTATCGACAGAAAAAAAGTGCTTGTGTTGTGCAAATCTCCTGCTTCTAAATGTTATTTTACAGACGGAAAACTGCAGCCAGTGCATATGCATTGAGTTTATTTTGTGAGGTTCCCTCCGTTTTCTGCCGAGGTTGATAGATTTTTTACTGGATAAGTAAAAAAAATCTTCACCCCCCTGTGCAGTGTGAGCATGAAGCCCCCGATGGTGAAACACTGAAATGCCTATTGCAATCGCTATAGTTGAGTTTCCGTGGAGACGTGTCATTTTCTGCTCATCTCAACTACAAGACTTACTCCCAAAGATTTGTCTCCGTGAGGTTACATGGATGTCAGCTCCTCTAATCGAGTTTGAGAATAACTTGTCTCAGCCCGCAAAAAAAAAAAAAAAAAAGTAGAGAAACTCGTTTTGCAGAAGAACGCATCGAGCGTGAAGCCACAGAATAAACAGTGAAGATAATGTTGCCTGTACAAATCAATTCTGCATTATGGCCATCAAGCGTTAAGCCTGACTCTAAGCAGGGAGCATCACACATCCACTGAGTTCGGGGGAATGATTCTGTGTTTAGAGATGTTGCTTTCGCGTTATCCATAAAAACTAATCATGCACACTTTCTCTCCTCTGAGGGAAAACATAAACGAGGGATTGACGGAATAGGAGAAGGTGGAGGAGAAAGCGAATTAGATGTAGAGGACGGTGGAGAGGGAGTGAGAAAAAAAAACTGTATGTTTGAGCTCAAAGAAATGAGCTCTCAAATAAGAAGAAAGGGTTGAAGATGGAAGAGTACTGTGCCTCAGCAGAGAAAGTGCGTGAGGTCATAGAAAAATTATTAGTGAGAAGGGATTGTCGTGGTTTTTATATATCGTGTGTGAGTTTGGTCCAGACACAAATCTGTGCATTGTCTTCATGTGACCTCGACTCCTTTTATATGCAAGTGTCACCTCATAACAGCTTTGATAAATGCAGAGAGGGAGTGGAGAGAGAGGCCGAACTGAACCGATGCAGAGCAAGTCTCCTAATTTTCTGCGCTAACTTGTAGTTAAATGCACGAAATTCAATGGCATGGATAATGCTGTAAAAAATATAGAGAAAGACAAGAATACAATTTAATGAAATAGTTTTAAAGCTGCATTTGATATCAGTATTCATCAATATCAAAAATATAATTGTTTTAAATGAAATCAAAGGGACAAATTCTCATTTGAGAAACTCAAACCCACAACATTTTCAAAATCTTTGCTTGATAAATGACAACAAATAATCACATTTCAATTCGTCACTGATTCAATCAATTTAGAGATCATTCAACTATGTTTGAATACAAATACTAGTATTGTTTTTTAACATGAGACAAAGGAAAGGTAGGAGGAAGATGCACATACTACCTGGTGGGTACAGATGGAAAGGGGACACAAGAAGTGTGAGGGAGTTGCTTTTTTGTGTCTGGGATTGATTCATACACCGCTCCTGTATAAGACCGCTCCTACCTTTTTAAAGTCCCTGCATGTGTGTGTGTGTGTGTGTGTGTGTGTGTGTGTGTGTGTGTGTGTGTGTGTGCGTGTGCGTGTGTGTGTGCGTGTTGTGTTCGGCTGGCCAGGGAATCCCGAGTCCCTGCAGTGTTCTTCTCAGTTCGGTGGGATGCACCTGAGCCCCACTCTCAGCAAATCAGACGCTTGTGATTCAGATCAGGTGGCTCATCTCAGGTGGAACAGCAGTAGAGCTGGACACGCATACACACACATACGCACACTCACAGCTATTATTGGACTTCATGTACCAGCACACATCTGGCCCTCACTTTTCACACATTTACTGAGATAGTTGTCGTATAGAAACAAATGAATTTGGAGTTTTTAATGATCCACATGTTTTTCCTCTCTGCAGTGGTTGTGTATGTAATGTATGTACATCTAAAAGCCTGCACCATATAGGGTTTCGGTTGTGTTTTCCCTTTTTTGCCCTGTTTTGCATGTGAGGGGGTCTGGTCAGGTCAGAGCGAACAGCCTGTCTGATTGTATGGACTGGACAAGTGCCAGCCTCTGACCTCCCCTGTGACAGCACACTGTGGCACGCGATGCACAGCACATGGCTCAGAGGCAGCCGGGACCATCAGGTTGGTCAGAGAGAGATGGAGGGGGTGAGGTGATCGAAGGTGATTGGTGGGGACAAGGAGAAAAGCAAGACAGAAAGGAGAAAGAGGAGAAAACAGGCACATGGAAACAAGGACAGGAGGAAGTGAAGGGCAGGATGAGAAAGGAGGCTTTCAGAAATCAAAGCACGCAACAGTTTCTGTTTCAAGGAACCGAAGGAGCTTCATTACAGTGTCAAGGGTGGCCGCATGTTGTTTCAATGGAGAGAGACAAACAAAGAGAAATTGTCGGGGAATAAGAGACGTTTTCCACTCTGGTGCTCATTATTCTCTGCTTGGCTTCCTGATGCACTCCTCTTAGTGTTCTGCTGCTGTTGTTATATGTAAGACTGGTAATCAAAGGTAACATGAGATACTTGTCTCAAGTGCATACACCTGCTCGGATTTAAACTGGACATGCCGCAGCTCTGTGACCTCCCTCCATGAAACTGTGTTTGTGGAGAATTCAGTGTTTCTGTACCTCTGCGCCGGAGACAAGAGTGTTATGTTTCCAAAAAAAGCACCGAACCAGCCTGCTTAAAGGTTCAGTGTGTCGAATTTAGTGACGTCTCACCTCACCCTCCCCTTCCAAACATGACAGAGAACCTGTGGTAGCTTGTCATAAAAACTCAAAAGATGTTTAATTTGTCCAGTTTGGGCTACTGTAAAAATCATGGTGGCCTCCACAGAGAGGACCCGCTCCTGATGTAAATATAAAATATGTAAATATAAAGGGCCCATTCTAGGGTAAAGAAAACAACAATTGGTACAATTTAGACGAAACACACTAGTGAAAACATCACCAGGATTTGACCTTTAACTGTAATTCATGACTGCTTATGACGTACGTCCCATATTGTCGCCACACATGAGCTGACTGTATGCACTGTATCATCAGTGGTCGGTCGTGGTCAGGAACCAGCTGCAGAGCGATGCTTGTTTTACGCAGATGGATTAGAGTATGACGTCCGAGGCCAGGGTCGGATTAATCTCTAAAGATACAAGACTCATTTAGATTATAGTCTAACATGAACACATATACACACACACAAAAACACACGCTCGGCTATTACAAGCTCACACGCATGCATTTTATAGACACTTTTAACATTCCGTCTTCTCAGTCCGTTCCCCCCACCCTCCGCATGTGCCTCCTTTGGTTTTCTCCTCTGTTCTGTCTCTCTCTTCTTTCTTTCTCCTTCCCCACTGTTCTATCAGTGAATGCCTCTCTTCTCTTAATTAGTAGTGGTGTTATTTTCCTCTTCTTCCCCTGGCCAGCATCCCTAATATTACAATTAGCTCCTGCAGGAAGCTTTCAACCAGCGCCTTTGTTCTTCTGTGTGCGCCGTACAGCGGCCCACGTTCCTGCACCGCTCCGCTGAATATTATATGTATGTGATGCAGAGATCCATTTTAACAGAGGAGAGAGGCGTAATCAAAGCTGGCCTCATTTTACTCAGCCAGAATCATAACACACATCATTCTTGTCGAGGAGGATGAATGATTCTCTTTTCTCTCTGCTGGGAAGGTTTTTTTTGGGTATTTTCTGCCTCTCTTTTTCTGTTTTGCCTCTGCCACTCATCCTTTCAGACGTCATCTTCCTTCCACATTTCTCCCACTCACCTTCCCTCCGCCACTCGTTCAATCCCTCGCTCATCTCCCCTCTGTTTCACCATGGTGTCTGTCAGAGCCCCCTCTCCAGCCTGCCCTTGGGGACAGATAGGAAAGGCCGTAAAAAACCAATTGAATTTAATGGTGTGACACTACACGGTTAACCTACGAGTGGACCGGTGTTGTACTATGGTCCTGAGCGTGACAGCTCAAGAGGCTGCTGGTTGTTTAGGTCGTAAACCCTCTGACAGGATCGCTCTCTCGCTGCCTGGCTTTCAAGACAAGCCCCCTCAACGGCAAAAGGTTTTATAGGAAAGGTAATTGTATATTACTTAAAACAGTTTTTAAGGGGGACTTGGCTGACCTTCGTATTGGAGGATATCAGTCAAGTGTGGCTTTGTGTCACATTTAAAATCTCAGTACTTCAAAGGTACTACACGTGTTTTATCTGTGGCCTTGAAAAAGTTGATTGTGATAAAAGTTATTCTGTAGTTTGAACTATTGTTTTTTGGTGAATACACTGATCTACCAATCAAGGCCTCTCATGTCTTCAGAATGAGTTAAATTAGCGGAGTTTTGTGACGTGGCTCCAGGTCACGGAACTGACTGTGAATGATGTTGATGAGCACAGAGTCAAGATCTTTACTGTCATCATAGTCCGGTACAATGACATTGTAACAGTGCTGGATGATGGACAACACTAGAGATGTTCTGATACGAGCATCAAAAAGGCCTTTGATACTGCGTATGTAAGCTTCACCCAGATAAAACTGAAATTACCTTTTCCCGAAAGTCACTTCTTCGACGCTCCAAAACAGCTGTCGTAACGTACTGCCACTGGCCACTGTCCTGTTTTTAGAGCGGTGAAGAATTAGTGATTTCTGGTAGTGTAGCGTTGGCCAGAGCTCGCTAACCTGTCAGCAGTGTGGAAATATTTCACCCTGGAAAGTGTCACAAGTAAAACGACAACATGTTTGTAGTACTTCAGTTTCGAGGGTTGGCAGTCGTGTATTCAATTGCAAAATTGGAAATAGGCCATAGAACAATGATAACAATCGTCTCTGAGTTAGTCGTATACAGCTGTTACATTTTGTTATAGGTATAAGTTGTTGGTTGTTTTTTTAAATGCACAAAGTCCAGGTATTGGAATCCGGAAGGGAACAGTGGCTTCAGAACAGCTGTAGACAAAACAACCAAAGTAAGACTGAAGTTCTCAGGATGCAGTGATGTTCTATCGTACTGTAAAGTTATTGCAAAGCCCAGGAATGCAAAGCGGTTCTGGTCGCCACTGTGTGTATGTTTGCAAACATGCGTACAAGCATGATAACTTAACATCTGCCTTTCAGTATCAACATCTGATTCCCCTTCTCTCTCTCTCCCCACTGCTGAGACAACTTTTCAAAAGATGCTTCTCTGCCGGATAAAACTTTCTCCCTGTGATCATGGGGACAGAGATGGAGGGATGGGGGAATGTTTGGCGGCGGCGGGGGGGAGGGTGGAGTGAAAGAGTGTCACACTGTGCAGAGCGAGGTGGGGGGAAAGAGCAAGGGGGGAAATCTCTTACATGAAATAAAAATTAATAAAAAAAAGAAAAAGACAGCAACATCTGTGCGGGAACTTCAAACGCCCTTTGAAAGGCAAAATGTGATTCCGTTCGGGATTTTCTGGCTTGGTAAACAGCCGGGTCTGTGTGTGTGTGTGTGTGTGTGTGTGTGTGTGAGTGTGAGTTGAGGGACTGTCAGAGCTGAGATTGGAGAGCGAGTGAGCGAGCGAGGGAGAAGATGAGGCCTCAAACTGCTGAGAGTGAAGTCCAATGATTGGCAGAGATGTAATACAGTGTAAATCCACACTAAAGCCAGACGACTCACTTTCTGAGGCTGACGTGTGTGTGTGTTTGTCGTTTTAATCACTTCGTCAACATTTGTGACTTGATGGGATCTAGTCGGCCATGAATTGGAGGATAAAGAAATGACTTGACACTATTCTCTTCTGTCGATTGTGCCTCGTCACTAACCTTGGTTCTTTTTTCTCTCTTTCCTGCCTCTCCCTGGGTGAATGGAACCATGACACCTCATCTCAATGTTTCTTGTCTCACAGGTAAGACACGCCAACTTTAAATGACCACCATGAATCACCTCCTACTGAAAGATCCCCTCCAAACAGAACACAGACTTACTTTGCCCCCAAGTGTAGTTAAACCTCAGTCAATTCAGGTGCGTTGACTGCAGCTTTTGTAAACAACAGCAGCATAGTATAGACTGTGGGTTACAGAGTTAAGGTGGCTCCTGTGTGTTTTTCTACCCAAGGACAGAGGCAGTGGAGAAGCACTGTGCGATTCAGCAAATACGACTTGCAGTAATTGAAAGCGAACGGATATATGTAAAAGACTTTTTCCATTTATAAAGGGAAGTAATGAGATGTCAGTGCTGACAGTGCAAAGTGTGGTCAGATCATTTTATTTCATGTACATCGGATCGTTGAAGGGTATTTTCACACCTGAAAGTCTGAACCAAGGTTCATGTCTTGGTTACATTTGATCAGGTTGGTTTTGGTTTAACATTGTAAATGAAGGAGAGGACTAAAGGCCTTTGTATGACATATGTATATCCTGTTATCATCGCCTACGTAGGCAGCGTCTACCAGTACTTGACTTGGTTTGTAGACGGGCGTGTGTCCGATGTCGGCGTGTCAGAGGTGTAGACTCTCCACCTCCTTCAATTGGTCCGAAAGTCCAAACTATCCCCCAAAAAATGTTTTCACTCTGTAAATGAAACAAACCATGCTTCAGTTTGATCCAGACCCCTTTTGGGCTAACCTTGAGTTTGAGTTTCACACCCGAGTTTCACAACTTAAAAGTCTGAAGGTCCGCACCAAAAAGGGTAGCTGTGAAATCGCCCTTTAGATGTAGGAAGCTGCTGGTTTACCTGGTGTCACAGTCTTCTCTACCTCACAGGAGTGGTGTGAAATAGTAACACGTTGCATTATTAATTCATTGTGGAAACGTTCTTCACTCTAATCAAGTAACACATCTATCTCAAAGATTCTGGGGGATGCTGTAACGTTTCCTGAACTGGCTTTTGAGCTGTGAAGTTTTAATGCAGTAGCTTCTATCATGATGATGAGGTGTTTATCTGTATATTTGCCATGTTACTTAGTGTAGACGGTCTATTGATAGACAGGGCTGTCATAGGGAAAAGTATCAATGCAGCAACTCGGATAAAAAACG